>CM042540.1:5757073-6159573 GCA_023630585.1 Cranoglanis bouderius
AGGTCCAGACGAGGGTCCAACAGTGACCTTGTGAGACCTCAGGGGGTTTGACTCTCGCCAATTAGAGAAAAAGTGACAGGCTGCCAGTGTGCTCTTGACACAACTGGACCGCACTGGATGCTAACAGCCCCAGGACCCATGCACCCCTCCATTTCTGCCCTCGCTCACTCACTCACTCGCCAGATCTTCCGGCAGGAAGCAGAAGTCATTCATGGGGGTGATCTTGGCTCTTTTCGACAGCCACGTCATGCCTGGCCAGCGCTGACATTTCAGCCCGTCAGGGTTCTCAAACCCCCTATCCTGACCCCCTGCATGGAGCTCAATCTTCAAGTGTGGTAAACAACTGGGTATCTGAAGTCAAGTGGGTTTCAAGTTCATTTCCAGTCGTCCTATGATCTGAGCTAGGTTTAACATGAGAATGGAGGACTGTAAAAAAGAGAGGTGTGATGGCAAGCACCAGGTTGCCAGCTGTCAAAACATGAGGCTCATGCCCCGTGATTAACGAGGCCGGGCGTAAAGCCATGGGGGCAACAAGGAGAGACCCAGCCAGTGTCAATGACAACAAGGCCATGTCATCGATCTCCCCCCATTTCCCTTTCAAACATAGAGGATCCCACCAACCCCCTCCCTCCAATTCTCCCATCTTGGAGACCCAGCCAGAGATATGAAAAGCAAACTGGAAGGGTTTCTCCTCTGTGGCCTCGAGTCAGAGCTAGAGATCAGCAGCCTGGAAAATAGCAGCGGTATTGTCACCTTCGCTCAGAGTTCCTCTCCTTCAGTTTTCCTTCACCTCATCCTGACAGATTTGTCTCAACCCGGATTTGCCCGCTCACGTGTCACTTAGCATTACTTCAGCAACTCTGCTTCAAAGAACACTTCCTTACCCCAACTTCTGCCAATCAGCCAAGTCTTATTTGATGTTTTGAGTACTGCAATGCAGCAATGATGCTAACATGGCTCAGAAGTGATGCTGTGCTGATGTGGTTTACAACACAGTGCAAAATAATTGAAGTCATCTATAAACATGAACGAAACTTGTAGCTGAATGCTAAAATATTACAGGGGGGACTATCTTGGAAAACTGTAATTACTGTAATCACATATGAAAAAAAATGTCATTCCTACTTTCTCCCAGGGAAAAACATTCATTTTGGGAATTTTTGACCAAACCCAGAAGTGAGGAAACTGCCATCATCACCGGTTACCAATGCCCCCAACATATTGATTCTGGCACAAGTTTAACACTGATTGCCCTTCCTGATGCAACCCTCCCCATTTTCCAGGCTTGGGACCAGCATTGAAAGTGCACTGGCTTGTTTGACCCTCCAGTGGCTGAGTCGGTTCCCTGACCGGGAATCGAACCTGGGCCACTGTGATGAGAACACCCCATGCTAGCCAGTAGTCCAGCAGGGAACCAGTTTTATTTAGGCCTGCGACACACCTGAAGCAAATTGTTTAAGATAGATGTCGATTCCTTGTAGCGCCACTGCAAAAGTAGTAATGGCTGATGGATTACATTTAGACGGAAAAAACGTGTAAATGAATTTTTTGTGTGATTTACAGGAAGTGTAAAATCAAATTGTATCCAATATCTTTTTTCAAGCCTTGTGGCCGATCTGGAGCAGAACTCGGCACTCACTTCTAAGCCAAAGAGATTACCTCCCCTTAGCCTGTACTTTTTCCGCCCTCCAGGAAGGGCCTATGGGAAGGGATCTGCGATTGTTTATGGATTTGGCCCGTGCCTGGATAACTCCTCACTGATCCAAGAAGAGCTGCCCTGAACAGCGGGGTATCGCAAGTCGAGATTCTCCCTGCAGCTGAGACCCGAAGGCTGGGTGCCATTTTTCGGAGTTGCTGGAGGAGTAGGAGGAGGTGGAGGATGATGGGAAAGTGTGATGATGGAGAGACACTGAGTGCTGCACAGCATGAGGGTGGACCTCGGCCAGCCTGACAGCTGCCACTCAAAGGAAGTTAATGACACCACATTGCTGGCATGCCCTTCCCTACGACGATTCTTTTTTTCTCCCCCAACCCGGTCCAAATGTCTGGCTGACGCTTGGCAAATGCGCAGCAACTAGATTCAGATCTGGGGAGAAGAGAAAGAGAAAAGGGGCGGAGGTGACTGGGTGATGAGGCTGAGCATGGGGCTTATGGATATTTTGCCCCGAGGCATCGAAACGGCATGTGCGTGTGGGGTTGGGGGTGTGAGCACATGTGCAAATAGACGAGGAATATTTATTACAATCAACACCCTGGTTGGCACCGCTGGGTGACTTTTAGATGAATTGATGTATCTCCTTCCGTTCTTCCCCCCCCCCCCCCCACTCCAAGCACCACTAATCGAGTCAAGTGACTTATTAAAGCGCACAGGGAATGAGCGACTAATTTCATTAGCTGCCCGTCAAGGGAGACTCCCGCTATCTGATTCGCGCATGGCTGAAGGGGGAGGAGCCGAGCTTGTGGGTGTCAGTTATCATTCACAGACAGTTATGGCTATGCAATCAGAGGATTAATGATAGAGGGATAAAAAAAGGGCAAAAGAGAATGAAATAAATGAGAGGAGGAGGAATCATTAGAACTATGCTTATAATTATGTGTATGCATTCGTTTATAAACTCTAATAATGTCTCCTTATAATTCTTTGATAACGTATAATCATGGAACAAAGGCTCATTATGATACTACTGCACAACTGCTGGATCACACCACCCTACTGTTGATGATTTTCCTATAACAGCATAACACGGAGTGTTTTATTCATTACATAATGCATAATAAACATAGCTATAAAGTGTACTGCATTTTCATCAATAATTATAACAATGCACTATAATGCCTTATGAAGGCAGATAAAGATGACCTACATCTGCGAAAGTCACAGTAGAACACCAGCACCAGCTCATCCACCGTAATGATCCATCAGGGCGTGTCTGATGATAGAAATATATTTTCATTCTCAGTGACAGTTCCTAGTTTAAGACATGCCTGGGCAGTGCATTAGTGAAGGTTCAGTACAGGGTCAATCAATGGTCATACAGAGGTCATATCTCAGGGGATGATCGGGGTTCCTCCAGGGTTCCTCCTCTTATCTCTACACACATGTCGCAGCCAGAGCTATCACTTCTCCATCAGACACTATAAACATCACGGATTTATGTTCAGACCAGGTTCAGGAATGATATAACCGAATCATTCTCACAATACAGACAAATCAGAGCTTTATTGGATTAAACCCAAATCCATGTTCTGTGCTGTGCTGCAGTTACACATGAGATCATTTAGCATTGAAGGGAATTGTGAATAGTCACCGGTATACATTATACGGAGATAAAACTCGAATAACTAATAATATTAGACATTTCTTTTCCATGCCAGATGCTATAGATAGCTGTTGTAAACCTGGACACAGAATAACTCAGTATTGTGCAGCTAAGTAAACAAGGAGAGTTTTTTTAAGCCTCAGTTTAATATGAATATGTTTCTTAAACTATTATTAAGTAGCTATTATCATCTTTCCAGTTATCTTTAACCTAATGGGGGAAAAAAAAAATCCAATTTCAAAGCTTCAAATTATTATAAAACAAAACAAAAAAAATACAAACATGATTAAGATCTAATCCACTAACCCTAACCCTAAGCCTAACCCTAAGCCCAACCCTAACCCTAAGCCCAACCCTAAGCCTAACCCTAAGCCTAACCCTAAGCCCAACCCTAAGCCCAACCCTAAGCCTAACCCTAACCCTAAGCCCAACCCTAAGCCTAACCCTAAGCCCAAACCTAAGCCTAACCCTAACCCTAAGCCCAACCCTAAGCCTAACACTAAGCCTAAGTCTAACCCTAAGCCTAACCCTAAGCCCAACCCTAAGCCTAACCCTAATCCTAACCCTAAGCCCAACCCTAATCCTAACCCTAAACCCAACCCTAAGCCTAAGCCTAACCTTAACCCTAAGCCCAACTCTAAACCTAACCATAACCCCAAGCCTAAACCGAGGTTGTAACGTTTATGGAAAATAAATTGAATGTGATACCTGCAAGTGTAGTGACAATTTCACACACACACACACATACACACACACACACACATACACACACACACATAAGCCATGCGCATAGAAATCAGAACTGCTCCATTCAAATGCAAAACGCAGTGTTATCTACAGAACGCTCTTCACTACTCTGTCCTGCTTTACATCACCGAGGGCAAAGTGATTATTTACAATACGCCTTGTGTGTGTGTGTATGTGTGTGTGTGTGTGTGCATGATAGTGTGTGTGTGTGTGTGTGTGCATGATAGTGTGTGTGTGTGTGTGTGTGTGTGTGTGTGTGTGTGTGTGTGTGTGCATGATAGTGTGTGTGTGTGAGAAATGAAAATGCATGTACGTGTCTGACTTTTTGTCCACAAAACATCACAAATGTTGGCGTTTTTTTCTTTATCAAGAAGAAAGGTCTAACCACACGGTCTTCCAGATATATGAAGGTCATAACTCATCTCTCATATTGTTCTAACTGTATCACAGTTGAGGTGTTAGCGCCTGCAGGAGACGTTAGGAGCAGTTTAGGAGACATTAGGAGACGTATGCATGCTAACCGCTTGATATTTCATCTACACTGTCTCAGTGTCTCCACAAAGCCTCAGCCTCAGAGATTGTTTCTATGCGATGAGGGATTGTTCTAATCCGTCACATTTATTTAGCTGTGGTGTTGTTTGTCAGGGTTGTACGGTATTTGCTTGCGTTGTTTGCTGGTGCGTGTGTGTGCGTGTGTGTGTGTGTGTGTGTGTGTGTGAGACGTGGAGAAGCTCACGCCTTGTGTCAGGGTGTCTCAGGGAAGGTCTTAGATCAGATTAGTGATCTGCGCAGGAAATGAAAGTAGGTGACAGTGAGTAATCACCATGTGGTGTGCGTGTGTGTGTGTGTGTGTGTGTGTGTGCGCGTGTTACATTACAGTTATAGCTTCATGTATAACAATGTTATAAACTGACCTTTATAATGTCAGGATGTATAAAGAGATAAAAATCCTTCGTGGTGACATTTCCTATGAATCAGGTGTTAATAATGCATTATAAACGCATTCCATATACGGTAATATCTAATGATGCGTCACAGAAGCTGTGCTTTAAACACAGTAGTTTCATGCATTTGCAAATTTCATGACGTCAGGATGTATAATATCTATAATAACAATGCATATACGATGTTATAAAGTGTTACAGTGTGTTCTTATGACGTGGCATGTTCAGGCATGTAACTATACCTATGTATGACATTTATACATGCATTTCAAAGGTATTGTCGATGCTGTGTAAGATATCAGTTGTATCTATGAGGCATTATAAATACAGGATTCGGACAAAGTGTTACCATGAAGAGGTAATGATGCTAATCCGTGAATTAGGAGGGTTTCTCATTGACTGATGAGGAGTTAAATTTCCGAAAGGGTAGAAAGGGTAGAGAAATTCAGTCAGGACAGAGAGAGAGAGAGAGACGTGGAGAGTCGGGTTACAGAGTAGTCTGGAACCGTGCGACCTTTGACCCGGGGTAACCCGAGGAGCCGAAGACAACAGCTGTCCGCCAACAAGTCATAACAGTAACTGAGAGGCTATAACTTCACATCAGTGTGCGTGTGTGTGTGCGTGCGTGTGTGTGTGTGTGTGTGTGTGTGTGTGTGAGAGAGAGAGAGAGAGAGAGAGAGAGAGAGAGAGAGAGAGAGAGAGAGAGAGAGAGAGCCATAATAACGATGGTTCTAAGTACAGAGACCTTGTGATGTTACCATCTGTCTTAGATGATTCAATACTAAGTGGACAGTACCACTTTCGGGAGTGTACAGGGACACGGAAGGGCACGTACCATTTCTAGTGTAGCATGAAAAGGTTAATAATGAACTCTTCGTCATTTGAGAATTACATATCAGCACTGTAGAACCTGTAAACTCTATAAACTCTATACACCACAGCGCTGTTGCATTCTGGATTCTGATTGGTCAGAAGGTGTTGATTCATCTTCTGACAGCACCGCAGCTGCAAATCACGAGTTTTATTAATGCGATTGTACGACTGATAATACGTTATCGTTTCTATAGTAACAACTCACTCACAGGGACTTGTATGACGGACAAGTCCACATAAACGTGCGTAATGTGAAGTTCATGTGTGAAGTTTTCTGTAAGGATACTTTATGTTTATTTAACATTTATGGAAGGATTCTCCAGTGTCAGCACTCAGAGGAAGACACGGGACACGGGGGAAAGGTCTTCGGGACACACACCGGTGAGAGAACGACTGTTTATAGCTGCTATAACTAAAGTGAGTGCTTGTTTTGTGGACATTACTTATACATAACTATAAATGGACTAAAATAAAGTACAGTGTGTTGTTCTTTAATAAATAAATAAAAATTGCTATGAAATTGCTGTGGTATAAGAGGAATAAAACATTTAAGGACATGCTGATGTAGGAAAATAATCAACTCTGGTGTGGTCACAGTAACTCGTTGATTAATTTTCAATAACAGCACGCCGTGAAGTGTTTTAATCCTTCAATATGGCAGCATTTTAGCGTCAACTATGGTATTAATCACAAATTCTGATCAACACCATCAAGCAACATGGCTTATGTGTGGATCTTGCTTATACGTGTGTGTGCGTGTGTGTGTGTTTGTGCGTGAGTGTGTGGTGAAGGCAAATAGCCCTTAACAACTTGTAAGTGCATTTTTTGTGACAGCCGATGGCATGGTTATTCCGGAAACTTCCGCAGTTCGGTGATTGTGTGTAGATGCGACTCTATTAAGCGTCCGGGTTCAAAAGCACATCATCCATCAACTAGGCGATGGCCAAGGTGGCACAATAAACCTGGATGATGGCACACATTTACACACACACACACACACACAGTGGTTGTACATGTGTGTGTGTGTGTGTGTATGTGTAGCTTGGGAATATCATGACACAATGTTTCCTTGTTTTCAGTTTTAAACAGTAAACACACATGATGGATTGCAGCCTCGGCGTCTCGGAAGGGCGCACTCATGGACGTCCCAGGCGAAGTTACACCCTCCGAGAGGCGCGTTAAGGAATTACGATGGCTGCAACGAATAGAAGGAGATACGAGGTCTTTAGGGGTCACCGAATCCAATCCCAGCGTCAGAATTCACCGTCTCCCGGGAATCCACTGTCTCCCCGCTGGATCGGGGTCTGATCAAGGTTTTCCATTTCTATTATCAGACTCGTGCAGGGCAACGACGAGGCCGTGATTTCAATCAGACACGACCGGAGTACTGAGCGACAGAGTGTTTGCGGAACAGAGCCCGAGTCTGGGAGTGCGCAACTGGACTGAAGTCAATAGTCTGGCCTGTGATTGGATTTAAATGATCCATTCAAATGATCCCTTGCTTTAGGGCTCTTTTTTTTTTTTTAAAGCCAGGCAATCATGTAATGGAGTTTTAAGTAGTTTAAGGTCATCAAGACTACGATGAATCAATCACACAAAACAACACACACACACACACACACACACACACACACACAAATCACAGAAGAAGAAAAAAAAAGAAATGCAAATGCCGCCAACTTAGGTAAATTGACCTGCACAGGGAAAAAAAAAAGGCTTTCAAAGCTGTTTCACAAACAGAAAACGATCAATAATACGGCAAAAGAGCTTTCAATTATTTACAAATCGCCCGGCTGATAGGATTTAAGGGAACCGGAGCTCGATTTGAAGCAGGAAGTTGTGCGCAAGCTGGAAAATCAGCTACTAAAGTTACTAAAGGAATGAACTGACCTGTAGTCCTACACACTTCTTTCCTTTCCTATGTATACATGACATTTTTTACGACACGATTTGACTGTATGGATGGCACTAAAGCCAAAACGTTTAACAATGCGAGAAAAATGGGTGATGGACTTTCCAATAAAAGATTGTGTGGGCGAGAGACACTACAAAGATACTTGATGATTCTCTCTCTTAGTTTCTCAAAGAGGCTGAAAAATCCACATGACAAAAACTGTGAATGCATCAGGGACGTCCAGTGAACTGTAAGAATGCTGTCTGTGTGTGTGTGTGTGTGTGTGTGTGTGTGTGTGTGTGTGTGTGTGTGAGAGAGAGAGAGAGAGAGAGAGAGAGAGAGAGAGAGAGAGAGAGAGAGAGAGAGAGAGAGAGAAAGACAGGGAGACAGAGACAGAAAATATAAAAGGAAAAGGTCAGTCTATGTATCTGAGAGAATTGTGTGTGTGTGTGTGTGTGTGTGTGTGTGTGTGTGTGTGTGTGTGTGTATGTGCACTGAGGTTTCATGGGACAGATGATTTATCTGCTTTCAAAAGCGCCAATTTTACATTCCACATTTCCACACAGCCTTACTCCCTCTGAAGTCTCACACACACACACACACACACACACACACACACACACACACACACACACACACACACACTCCCTCTGAACACACACACACACATTATACACATGCCCAGTTTAAGTTAACCACAGAGACCGAAGCTATTGTTACACACTCGCAAAGATCAAACCGCAACCTGCACGATTGTCATCCCAGAGAAGTGCACTGTATGTGTGTGAGTGTGTGTGTGTGTGTGTGTGTGTGTGTGAGAGAGAGAGAGAGAGAGAGAGAGAGAGAGAGAGAGAGAGAGAGAGAGAGAGAGTGCTAGAACGTGTGTGTTTATCTACATAATTAGTCTCATCTTCCTTTATTAGACGCTTATAATGCGGAACACACTCAGTCTCAGCTTGAATTGTAGTCCAAAGCTTGACTTTCTCAAATAATTATATTTTCCAACCAGCCACAAAGCAAAGCCGGGCTAACGACTCGCCTAATTGGTGCAGTTTCATTTTGGATCGCACACACATTCCTGTTTTGTTTATTTTTAAAGAAAAAAGGAAAGAAAACAAGCTGAATCGTAAGCCGAGTGGCCTTTTTTCCCCCAAAAAAACCCAGCCATGACATCTGTTCCGCAGCTTCATCGTTAGCCTACTTTTTAAAGGTTACAAAGTGACGAGAACTGGTGTAGGAATGCTTATTTTCCTTTACACTCACAGAACATGGAAAGACTATTAAACAACTCATGAGCACACACACACATGGATTATATTCCCTACACACACACAACCATGTGCTCAATTACAGCGACTCATACATACACTGACACACACACACCTGCGGAGAGACAGGCCAGTCTAATTAACATTTTCCTGGAGTACAGCTGCAACTTGTCTCACACACACACACATACACACACACACACACACACACACACACACACACACATTCCACACACCGAGAAATCCGCCACACCAGCAAATTTATTCAACAAGGAGCTCGTTTCCGCCTGACACACACTTCACGATGATTTATGAACCTGCTCATTGACCCAGTTTATGTTGAAAAGGGAAGGAGAGAGCGCTCCTGACAGCGCTTCCACACTGGATAGGGACACTGCGGCGAGCTCGGCCGGAGCACCGAGTCACGATCCCGAACAGAGACGCAGAACGAGATTAGGACGAGACGAAGAGACGAGGACTCGCTATGCCCGCTGCGTATCAGAGACGGAGATCTTTCAGCCATCTCTGAGAGAAAATGAATTAGGGGAAGTAACTCAGGAGAGATAAGACGGACAGGAAATAAAGCTCAGTAGGAAGAAAGACAGTTGGGTGGGGAAAATATTAAACGTAGGAATAAAATTGATTCCAAAGGGAAATTTGATGGCATGAAGCCATGGCATATAACAGTTTAGAAGATTATTTTCCTATAACAGTGTCAATGTGTCAAGGATTACAATATTTTATTTATAAACGAGCAACACTTCATACGTTTTAGCCATTTATAGTTACATTTAATGTCGTGAGAAACAAGTTTCTGTTCTCACTTACATTGCAGCAGCTATAAACACTTGTTCCCTCACCAGCCTCTATTTTTCTCTCTCGAAGTTAGAACAAAGACAAGAAACGAAGTGTCATGTTACCCAAGAAACTACAAAGTGTGTAAAACTCTCTGTCCTGAAGATGTCAGAAAACTGTCACAAAGCACTGACACTGGAGACTCCTTCCGTAAATGTTAAATAGACGTCTCCTTACAGAAAACTTCACCGTATCACAATTATCCGTTTTTTTAATGTTTCTGTGGCGTCTCAAACACACAAGTCCCTAAATTATAATGTCTCAGAAAGAGCGCGTTAATATAAACCTGTGATTTGTAGCTGCACTACTATTCGACCAATCAGAATCCAGAATTCAACAGTGCTGTTTTGGTTTATTTAATGAATGAATACCTGTTATGTAAAAGTGCTGTTGCTGTTGTTATTAAATTTAATTTTGTCCTAAGGGGTGCACATAATTTTGCACTCAACTTTATACAGTAAAGTAGATGAAGTAGATATAAATTATAAAACATGATACACTCAGAAATGTTTATTATAATGGATTGCAATTGAAAAATGAAATTAGTGGAATTAGCAGATAATTCCTCATCCTCCCTGGTGTTAAATCACCTCCCCCCCCCACCCCCACCCCCATTTAACTATAATCTATTTCCAAAAACACACTTCTACATCCTGTGCACGCTCTTTGCTACATTGCTCCTGGTCGATACTTAAAGCGACACGCTAGTCTAGCTAATCCCGCTGCACCTCCCTTCAATCTGCTTTTATATTAATAATGCAGCAAGCTCCATTCAAAGGCTCTTCTCTCGCTGCTCCGTGGCCCAGATCGGGCTCCCGCTGACCTGGGCAGCTCCAGCAGTGCGGGCAGGACGCCTGCCTTCAATCTGTTTCCACATGCCTATTCAGAGAACTCACAGGGGTCCTGTACGGCACAAAACCGCCCGAGCTGGGGCTTCGGGACCAGACACGGGGAACTGAAGAACACACCATAACAAAGCGGGATGTTTACACTCTTAAAGGGAAGAGAAGACAAATGGAACAAGGGTGAAGGTTTTCATAAGCCTCGTAAAGTACAGAAATACATTAGCACATGTTTCAACATGTCTTAAAATGAGGATTAGCTACAACCGTCATTAGAGTAAAGGTACTATTGCTCCTGTAGCATCGAATAAGTAAGGGATAAAACATGATGTGGTGTCCCGAAGTGTTTTATTCCTCTCACACCACAACGGTTACAAAACAGTTTGTTCCTGTTCTCACTTAGCAGCTACTGTATAAAGAGTTGTTCCCTCACCAGCCCTTCTTTTTTCTCTCTTGAAGTTAATAAGACAAAAAAAAAAAAAAAACACAGATTTTTTTCATGTTCACATTACATAAACTCCTCTTACAAAAACGCTGGCACTGGAGACTCCTTCCACGAATGTTATATAAACATCTCCTTACATATCAACGATTTTCAAAAAGCACGCCATTTACATGAAGTGTCCATTGTACACGTCTCTGTCAAATGAAATGTTAATACAGAAACGATAACGTAATCAGTCGAGGGCTTTGACGTAGGTTAAACCTGTGATTTTGCCTGGCAGCCGGCTCCTGTTATAGAAAATTAATCAACACCTTCTGACCAATCAGAATCCAGAATTCAAAATGTGATAAATGATATTTGTTTCCTTTTTTCTTCCATTTCCATTAGCGCTCATCTAGTTCTTTTGGAGTCGTCCTGCTGTACTTTCTGCATCCCTTCATCCTTTTGATGCTCCTGACCTTTAACCTTTCACCCCTGAGGCTATAAAGTGTTCAACACTCCATTTAAGATCTTGACGCCGATACTAGAGAGAGAGAGTGAGAGAGAGAGAGAGAGAGAGAGAGAGAGAAAGAGAGAGAGAGAGAGAGAAGGAGAAGAAGAAGAGAGGAGCAAAGCTGGAAAATAAAAGAATAATCGAGAGACTTCATCAATTTTTCATGAATTTTCATTTGGTTGAGGAGACCCCTCTTAAAGCGATCGATAGATCAAGCTCCTGTCACACAGTTAGCACCTGGGGGCTGCTGCCATGGTCACGGAAGAGCTGGGAGAAGATCAGAGACAGCTTGCTGCGGCAACACACACCCCCTACCCGCTTCACGCATATATACACGTCCTACACCTCGCGCACACAAACACACACTTCCCTTTCCTACTTCTTTTCCCCTGCAGCACTGTTGAGCATCTTTAATTCCTGCTGATAAATATGAAAATGGAGTCACTCTCTAAACGCTGTGTTTAAACCTAATAACATTATTTAACAATCTAAAAGAAATTAAAAAAAAAAAAAAAAACATGATCTGAAACTTTATCCCTAAAACTAATGCTCCTTTAGCAAATGTATTTCTCAAAACAACAACAACAACAACAACAAAAAAAGTATGTTAATTGATGTTTGACAGAAAATATATACTCTCAGACCACAGATGGCTTATACAGCCATGATGACATCATGGACTAGGGGTGTGGTTTATTTGATTGACAAACCATCAAAACACATTATTGTGGATACTAATCCAACACTACCCAATGAGAGAACAGTAGAAAATGTAGATTGTAAATGTTTTGTTTTACACTGTACAGGTGCATCTAAAAAATTAGAATATCGTTGAAAAGTGAATTTTTTCCCTGAAATTTAATTCAAAAAGTGGAACTTTCATATATTTTAGATTCATTACACATAAAGTGAAATATTTCAAGCCTTTTTTTGGTTTAAATCTTGATGATTACGGCTTACAGCTCATGGAAATGAGGAAAAGTATTAGAATAAAGAATTTATAATACAGCGATGTGGACCTGAGAAAAGCTCTAATCAGCTAATTAACTTAAAACACCTTTTTACTCAAAACACCGCTGCTCAGTGGTCCAAAGTCCTCTTTTCAGATGAAAGTAAATTTTGCATTTCATTTGGAAATCAAGGTCCCAGAGTCTGGAGGAAGAGTGGAGAGGCACAGAATCCAAGTTGCTTGAAGTCCAGTCTGAAGTTTCCACAGTCAGTGATGATTTGGGGTGCCATGTCATCTGCTGGTGTTGGTCCACTGTGTTTTCTCAATTCGAGAGTCGATGCAGCGTCTACCAGGAGATTTTAGAGCACTTCATGCTTCCATCTGCTGACAAGCTTTATGGAGATGCTGATTTCCTTTTCCAGCAGGACTTGGCACCTGCCCACAGTGCCAAAACTACTAGTAACTGGTTTGCTGACCATGGTATTACTGTGCTTGATTGGCCAGCCAACTTGCCTGACCTGAATTTTGTCAAGAGGAAGATGAGAGACACCAGACCCAACGATACAGATGAGCTGAAGGCCGCTATCAAAGCAACCTGGGCTTCCAAAACACCTCAGCAGTGCCACAGGCTGATTGCCTTCATGCCACGCCGCATTGATGCAGTAATTCGTGCAAAAGGAGCCCTGCCCAAGTATTGAGTGCATAAATTAACATACTTTTCAGAAGGTTGACATTTCTGTATTATAAATTCTTTATTCTGATATTTTGAGATGCTGGATTTTTGATTGTTTTCTCACTTGAATCTCAGCTTGTGACCTGATTGGTCAAGAGGCAACAAAGCGTCTGCTGCCAAGAAGCACGAGCCATAGGGAATGCTGCAACTTTATCCATTTTTCACCTCTAGTTATGTTCACATTGTGCAGCAAAGCCAGAAATTCGGAAAATTCTTCCCACAACCAAAAATCCAGTGGGTTGCGCTAGACCTGATAAAACTCCTCCTCTAACTCCTGACCCATGAGAAGCTTTATAAAACCTAACACACATATCCAGCCTGAAAAACGTTGTGTTGTCTGTATTCCCTGGACCTTCATTTGTGCAGTGAGGAACACAAAAGTCATGTGACTGAAAAGCTAGGATATAAAACGATAGCGTCCATGAAGACCTGAGCAGATCCTGGAAAGTTCTTCTCATCCTAATGGATGTTACACACACTGGATGAGGAGTAATTCTTCAAAGTTCAGACCCGTCCTCATTTCGGCTACGATCTGCCAATAGTCCTCCCTCTGGACTTCCTGGCAGGCAGCATCGTGTAAACCCCAAGACCACCACGCAAATCCATCTTTCCCTGGCCTCGTCTTTCATTTCCATCTCCAGTACACGGAACATGAAACCATGGAGCTGGAGACAAGGAACTGAAAGGAAGAAATGTAGCTCTGGAAAAATGCTGAAATGTCCCGTAAAATTCTGCGTGTTTAGAAAGAACATGAGGAACAACTCGCCTACCTTTCCTCGACCTATATATTTATTTTTATTTTTTTTAACCAAAACCACATTTTTACAAAACCAATAAAATTTAAGACCAGATAGTCTAAGTCCATAAAGCTGAAGTGAGCTCTCATGCGTGGCTTTTCTAACCCTTCATCCATTTTATGACTTGTTCTGATTGCTGTCTATTTTAAGACTCTAATTGTATGTTATTTCCTGTATTAGGCGCAGACCAAAATTGTATGTCCATGTAATCACACGATTATTGGTCAACAGCAATCTACATTAAACAACAAAGTAAAAAAATATTGTTCCAAGGTTGGAGCCTCCCTTCTGGCTCCAGGCAAACACACACACACACACACACACACACACACACACACACACACACACACACACACACACACACACACACACACAGAGTCATTCCATCTTTGGTCCAGAAATGACCAAAATCAACCATGAGGTCATTTTGGAGAACGTTATAAAGTTTTTTTAAAGTGACATGTCAAGGCCAATGTATGGTAACCCATACTCTGCATTTAACCCATCCAAGTTAGTGCACACACATTAAGAGTTGTGATTAGTGAACACACACACTACAAACCGTGAACACACCCGGAGCAGTGAGTGCATGTGAAAATCGGAGACTTACATGCTACTTCCAGGGAGGCGTTACGACTCACGGCTTCCCCGAGGTAGTTGCGGGCCACGCAGACGTACGCTCCTTCGTCCGGTTTGCTCCGGCGGCCGTGGACTATTTTCAGGAAGAAGAGGGAGCCGGTGGGCAGCAGCATGCGATGGGAACGAGAGTCGTCTTTGTCTGTCTCGACCCTCTCGCCGTCCTTGTACCACTCCACCGTGGGCGTGGGCCGCCCCTCGGCCTTGCAGTTGAGGGTGGCGGGTTCGCCCTTGGACACAATCAGGTCAGAAGGATGCTCCACGATGCGGGGCGGCGAATCCTCCTGCCGCAGACGAGATCCTGGAGAACACAAACAGAATTCATGAGTTAGGGTCACCAGCCTGACGTTTTCCTCTCTGTTAACGTTAAAAGGAAAAAAACACAGCTGTACATGTTAAATATAATCTCCTGAAGTTACAGTTTTAACTTTAAAGCGCTGACACTGAGGACTCCTTGTGACACTTCACCATATCAATGATTATACATGATATCTAATATATTTATGTAGACCGTCTGCTGTACAAGTCCCTGCGAATGAGCTGTCACCATAGAAACGATAACGTATCAGAACCGAGCTGACCAATCAGAATGGAACATTAAACAGAGCAGTGGTATTTAAGTGTATATATTTTCTAAAGTATAATGGTTTCTGTGTTAAGCCTCTCGATTGAATCCATATTGACTGTAATTTATTTCAAGAGCAGCCTTAATCTTTGTCTGGCACGGACTTTAATCCTATTCTGTTCACGATTTGGCAGTGTTACATCCCGGACTATCGTTTTATCTAACAACAATAAAGTGCTTTGTATTCAAATCCCCAATACACAGTATAGTGTCTTCATCTCAGTGATGATCAATATTTACAGTCCTGATGGAAACGTGGCCTGAAAATCCTTTCCCATGCTCGTCGATCTTCTTTATGGGTTGTAGAAAACAATACAGGATAACAGGGAAGATCTAACAGAACAGTTTTGGTTTGGATTTTACAAACGTCAGATGTCTAACACTGTGGTTTTAACTTAATACTCCAATCTCGACATCGACTCTGCACAATGAATTGAAATTAAATAAATAAAAAAATAAAAATAATTATGTTCATTATTTTCAAGCTAGACTGAAAAGAAAGAGCCCATCAAAATCATTTTTTCATTTTAATTGTTGTTCACAAAATGTACACACCTCATTTTAAAACAAATTCTATGCATCATAATAAAATTATACTGCCAAATTTTATATATTATATATATAAAAATTAAAATAAAATAAAAGTTGACTTCTTAGTTTCACTCTAATCCTTGAATCCCAGCCCTTGAATTCCCACCACCTGTCTTTGACCTGTCAATCCCAAGTATTATTTTCTTCCCACGTCATCCACAATTCCAGCCTTTTTACCCAAAACACTAATTCCGGGTGTCCCAGCGGGCCATTTGGGACCTGACCCATATGACAGAGGGCTTCCGAAGGGTTAGACCCACACTGTGTTAAAATGCTAATCCCCTGAGCCTTCCCCTGCATGGCCCTGCTGCGTGCATGGTTGATGCTGGCAGGCTGCGCTATGAGTCTGGCCCTTATGATAATAGCGTGTGGGAGAGCGTGCAGTGCGAGTCTTAATCCCAGAGATAAGGAGCCAAGGGCCACCCTGCATTTACATTACTGAAGTTTGGACGAGCCGGAGACAAAAGCAGGCCCTGATCCCCTAAAAAAATCCCAGCCGAAGACAGGGGCTTAGCTTGATGGGCTAATGCTGCCGTGCTTGCTTTACACGCTTCAATAAGATGTGGCTGGTGGTGACGGCACTCTGTTGATTCTAAAATGCTCCTTTTCCACTCTTTTCACCGATTTGAATAGTTTAACTCTGAGAAGGAGTTTAGAAAAACTGAAGGGAGAGGGCCATTGTTTACACTGCATGAATACTGCATGAATGTGTGTGTATGTGTGTGTGGGTGAATGAGTGTGATTCAAGATAAAAGTGCAAGCTAGCTGTGTTATGAACACCACATATATAGTTTATGCTAGCTGTTGTGAAGGAAATATAGTTCATGCTAGGGGTTATGAACACTATACATAGTTCATGCTAACTGGGTTGTAAAATATATACAGTAGAAGTCATGCTAGAAGGATATACAGTATAGTCCAAGCTAGCTGTGTTATGAATGAGTTTGTGCTAGCTAGCTCGCTATGCTAAGAAAGATTTATAGTTCATGCTAGCTATGTTAAGAAGGATTTATAGTTTATGCTAGCTATGTTAAGAAGGATTTATAGTTCATGCTAGCTATGTTAAGAAGGATTTATAGTTTATGCTAGCTATGTTAAGAAGGATTTATAGTTCATGCTAGCTATGTTAAGAAGGATTTATAGTTTATGCTAGCTATGTTAAGAAGGATTTATAGTTCATGCTAGCTATGTTAAGAAGGATCTAAAGCTCACACTAGCTGTCTTTGAAGGATATATAGTTCCTGCTAGCTGGTGTGAAGGAGATATTGTTCATGCTAGCTGTTGTGAACGATATATAGCTCATGCTAGCTGTTGTGAAGGATATATAATTCATGCTAGCTGTGTTAAGAAGGATACTGTACAGTTCATGTTAGCTGTTAAGTAGGATGCTAGCTGCTAGCTATGAAATATATACAGTATAATTCATGCTAGGTGTGTTACGAAGGATATATAGTCAATGCTAGCTGTTGTAAAGGATATATAGTTCATGCAAGCTGTGTTATTAAGTATATATACTGCAGTATAATCATGCTAGGTGTGTTATGAAGGATATAGTTCATGCTACCTTTTTTTTTATTAAATGTATACAGTATAATCATGCAAGGTGTGTTGTGAAGGATATATGGTTCATGCTATCCATGTTATAAAGGATATATAGCTCAGAAGATAGGGGGAGTCGCTTGGGGCAAGTTGAGCAAAAGAAACAGGGACGAGAACCTCCCTCAGGGGACCAGGTGTTGTGCTGACGTACGGAACTGAGGGATGAGATTTGTAGAGGAAGCAAAGTACAAAACAGGAGGCTTTTTGTTTAGCAAGCTGATAAGAGCCTGAATGCTGGTTGTGTATAATCCTAGCTAACTGTGTGGATCTGATAACAAGAAACTATAACAAGATAGATACACGGTTCAGCCAGAATGAAACTGTGTCCTTTTTCATGTTTATAACAGAGCTGGATCGAATAAAAGAGAGAGAGCATGATGGGCGTCTTCCCTTCCTAAAGACTCCATAAGGTCAGTTGTCTCCCACTGTGTTGTATTGACCTCTGGTTTGGAGGAGGTGACTTCTCCACACTCCAACTAATTTTGGCTAATCCCTGCCATTTCCCTCTCATTGATTAATGATCAGAGCTGCTGTCTGTTATCTAAGTGGGGTAACTGACAGGAAATGGGCCACTGTGAAGTTCAACAACTGTGACAGTGACTAATGGATCATTATCTAATCCGCTAAAGACTAGAGCTTCTTTAAAAGGTGTATGGAAACATAATGTAAACATATTCTACTCTCTTCTTGTCTCTTCAACGTCTGATTTGGTGCTACGGACTATGGCTACGCGTCTAACTCCAAAAAAGGCACGGGTGCATTAATTGTTTGGAAAGCGAATGCAGGGAACACACTGAAGCTTTTCCAAGAAGCTAGAATCTATATTATTTATTTATGTTGGAGGCATGTGTGCTGAGGATTGAAGTTCGGCGTCGACAACGATGACAAGGATAAAGTTGCATTTCTTTTCACGATGAGTGAGCTGGTAAGTGTGATACGATTTGATTTCCATCCACTGACTGTGTGAATTATTTACAACCACACACACACAGCTCACGGTTCATGATATGTCATGACCTCCAGGTCCTGATCAACCTCACAACCTCACTCGGAATGGCCTGATTAGACTGGCATGATCAACTCTAAGATTTGCTCCGATCAGAAACTTGGATCACTTTTCCCTATTTGTCCTCCATGATAGGCATGCTCTCACCAAGTGCCACTGAGCAGTCCCTCCAGGATTTCACCTTTCGGCGAACGCGGAATCAAGTAAACGCCGCAATATTCGGCGGAGCTTGAAATTTTTCAAAATTACCGAAGAATTTCCACAGATTTGGGCCAAGACACGTCATGTGACATCATCACAGAGGCGCGTTCAGCCAAAGTCCTCTTCGATTCACTTTTGTTGAACATGAGTACAGCTACAAGGTCTCATTTACCAACAAACATCACTGCGAAAAACCATGAAAAACAATTTCATACTAAACGCAAATTTTGAAAAAAGCTGCAGCAAAATCAAGAATTTTTGGAGGCAACAATCACAAAAAAAGTCCGTGAAATCCTGTACGGACTGACTGAGATTTCTTCAGTAAGTACGCTGATCTTTATTTTACCCCAGAGAGAATAAGATGGCCATGTGAGGAATGTTGGCGAAAATCCTCCATACTAAAAATTAGGAATCCGGTTTTAAGTCCTGACTTCTGCATAAAATGCTCTTTTAATGAACAAAGTGTTGTTGCACACACAAACACAAACACACACAGGGCTACCTGATTGAAGCATCTGCTTCCCTTATATAGCGCTGAGTTACTGGCAGAGGTTTTACATAGATGAGGCAAAGACATCAGCACTGGCCACGCAATTCAATTTCGTTCAGTTTAATTTCGTTTAATCCAATTTGTATTCCGATCTACATCCTCTAATCACTTAAACCTTGAGCCACCATCTGCCTGCTGCTTCTCTACAGCAGGAGAAAAAATGTACTCAGCAGATGCCTGTGTGATTGCTGAGAAAAAAACTGAGTAAAGGCAAATGTGCGAGGGATCGCCATGGCTGTGCCAAGTGTGGTTCTCACCATGCAGATCTGTAAAACAGATTTGTGTATTTTCTTGGCATGCTATGCACACATATGTTGTTGTCTTATCTCTTAAAGCAGGCACCTTTAGACGTGACGCACGAAATCAGTTCAGTCTAAAATTATCTACTCCAATTAGCCAATCAAGGGCCGTAATTAATGCTTCCCACTTATCCGTAAACAATCAAGAAAATGGAGAGAACTTCGTTTTGCTGTGATTGCAGTGACCTCACTGGCCTACGCATATAAAAGATAAATATATACTGTATACCTTCAATCCCAACACTGTTTCTCCTCTGACGCATGGGGATGTAGCACATCAAACTAAAAGGCTAATGTATATTTCCTCAGCATGCCATAGGCTAAATCAATTTGCTTCATTTCGTAGAAGCACTTTTCCCTCCCCCGGTCTCTTTCTATTTTATGTAAAATCCTCTCACCGGTGCCCTCTCCTAATGTGATCATAGGTTGTTGTGCAATCAAGGGCTCTCTGCAGCTCAGACGAGTGCACTCCACTCTGGTCCAGGCCTGCTCCAATCAAAGAGACATTACTCCCCTTTAGACCTCTGCTATAGCACCATGGCTATTTCACCCATTACCCACCGTGAATCACCGTATAAAAGAGGACGAACAGGACATTCTGCATGTGTGCAAGTGGGGTCAAAATGGGATCATTTTAGAAATTAAAAAAGGATAAGTTACTGCATGAAGGGCTACCATTATTGTACAGTGACTCAGCCAAATAAGGATCCCATTGCTAGCTAACACTTCCCTAACCAGGCTTATTAAACTAAGATTTCTAAAGGCCATGTTACACAAAATTTCTTGTTTACAAAGGTCCGGAAAAGTGACTAAATTGTGACCGTTTAATGCCACCACTTTTGACTAGTGCCATGGACATCTGCTTTGAATTTGATGTTAGAAGAATAAATGCAGATGTCTTTGTCCAGTCATCTTTAAATATTCTGTTTTCAGTGTTTAACCATGTTGGCAGTTCAATAATCAGACTAGGGATGGGGAAATGAAATGAAAACAATTAATGAAAGTCTTTGAAAATTCTTTCCTTTCTGTCTCCATCCCTGTGGATCTCTGGTCCAAAATGCGAAATGCATGTGACTGGATAAACCCGTAACAGAGGACCTACTGAGCTGGTTCACTTTAAAAAAACAAGACTCGCTGAACTATTTGCCAGTTTTTCATATGCTTATCGGCTCTGCTACAATATTCTTTATGTTGGGTCCATTGAAATACTATGCTAGGTTCACATCTGGACCCCAGCCCTATACCAGGACAGATACCAATGTGCACAGAAGAGGTCTGACAAGTACTTCCTCCAAGACCAGTCAAATCTTGCTTTGAGAGCAACATTAATTGTCCTGTTCTCTAGATATGAGCTAGCATCACTCTGATATTCACAGAGGAACCAGGAAGATCAATGATCCCACCCAAAGTACAGGACCAATTATCCTCTTTTGGCCAAGGATGGCCAATCCTAAATATACCTAGCCCAATCTTCTGATGATAGGGTACAACCTTGCACAGCTGTGCCACTACTTTTAAAACTGATAGAATTTAATTTCAGGACCAAAGTATGTATCCCATCTCTTCCATTCCCTCTCAAGAAGAGCTGGGAGACAGACATGGTTTCTATGGATGCACAGAGTCCTCAGGGGGGATGCTGCAATATGAGGCATTGTTTACGTGCTGGTCAAGGACAATGCTGTCTTCCCAATGGTTCTCCTTGCTCTGCAGCATGGGGGGAAGCTAATTTTATCCGCTGTACATCAGGTTGTCCCGCATGCATTTAGAAAAGGATGATGAATGAGAGGAAAAGGAGAATGCAGAGAATACATAGTGGGAGGTGTTCAGGGAAGCTCCATCTCAAAGCAGGGCAAATCATACTTTGTTTTTGTTTCTTTCTCTCCATATGAACATTAAGTTATGGATTTATATGGATTCTCTCGTTTCATAGACTCATACACACCATGTGGTTAGCCAAGCATGAGCTAGGGGTTGCACTGACTAATCAACAGCCTCGGTTTGTCTTGTTAAGACTTTTACATTTTACTATGCTGGTAGGTTTGTGTGAATTTCTAAATGACTTTGTACTTTTACACAGTTCTCAGCCCATTATCCAGGATGGGATAGTCCACTGAGATGGGTAAAGCCAGCCACCACATCTTTTCTAAATGTCACTCATAGCATCATAGGAAGAGACTGTAACTCTCCTAGGTGGTGTACATCAGTGGTCACCAACACTGTTCCTGGAGATCTACCTTTCTGAAGACTTTAGCTCCAACCATAATCATGCCCACCTAACCATCTAATCATTGCCTTAAGATCAACTAAAACAGGTGTGTTTGATTTTGGTTGGAGATGACGAGATTCTGCTGAATGACAAGATTCTGCTCCACCAAATGCCATGATACCATATGGCAAAGGTGGATGGGGTCACCAGAGGTTTTTACCAAACGTTATTTACAATGTAGTTCAATGTACAGAAACTTGATTTATGGACTATTTTAAAATAATGAATTAAACTGTCAGATTATTCTAAATATCATTAGCCACCATTCAGATTGGAAGTCCACTCAAGCTCAATTTACGCCAGACCACAGAACGCCACATTCAACACTCTGTCATGTTAATCAAACAGGACTTTACACCAGACATTTATAAAAATATGTGTATTTTGTATCAAGAATACAAAATACATGGGTGATAGTTCAGTCTGTAGCCTACTGCCACAGCATACGTCTGGTGTGGGGTAAAACACTGAAAGTGAAAATCACACTGAATTAATGAACTTTATAAGATCATTTACAGTCTTAAGGCATGTTTATAATATGTACAGATATTTGCACATTGTGTTTTTGCATAAATGCAATACCTGAACCCAACTAAACTGCCAAATCCAATCATTTACTAGCACTTATTTACAGTAAGCAGGGTTCAATGCCCTATAGGGTCGTGAGAATGTTTAGCCCTTACAAAGAGGTCACTGGTCAAAAAAGGTCTACAGTCTGCAGTTTCGAGACAATTGTTCACATTGGTTTCTTCTATTCAATACTCTTCTGTTGTCATGTCTAGTTAGCATGCAATGTCGTGTGCATTTATTGTCCTGTGTATTTATTATGCTGAGTATCCATCTTATACGAGTTGTAAAGAGGAATGACAATAAAACCCACTTGACTTGAAAGAAGGAGAAGGTCATTCTTCCATTTGAGAGAGCAATCACGCTCTTTAAACTCCTGGCCACAGATGGTTTGTAGCATCATTGGGATTTCAGCTCGTGATTTCCTGACAAAAGGACAAATCCTTCAGTCCCAAAGCTAGTTCATGTCATGATGTCATGAGTGATATGGCTCCGCTCACAGTGTAATTTTTAGTCTACACTCTCAGTAAAAAGGGTAACCTTCCTTATTGTTGGAGTGGTAGATTCAAGCCTACAACTTTTGTACCTTTAGTATGCGTCCTACAGTCTTAAAGGGGTCGAGACCAAGTCAAGATCAAGACCAGATGACAGCGAGGATGAAAACCATCAAATCTTTTTCAAGGCCTTTACTTCAACTATTTGGCTTCATTCGTTCGTGCCAATGATTAGGCTGTAGGAATTAGTTCTTGTCAAACTTTGTGCATGAGAAATGAAAAGACAGCACAAACTCTCTGTTGAAACCAAGACCACATTTCGCGAGAGAAATGCTCAAGACTCAGACAAGTCCAACTATAAATGCCAATAAATCCGAGTCAGTACAGAAAACACCTCCAGACCTGACCGGAGTCCTACAGACCTAGTATACAGTATACCTTTAAAGCTTTACACTAAAAATGGTCCATTTATGTACCTTAAATCATTTCACAATACCCACATTTCTACACGAAAGATACATCTTAAAGTTATACAAGATGTACCCAGGAGGACACCCCACACAGTGACAAGGAAATTATAGTTAAGTACTGTTTTTCTAGTCTGTTAATCAACAACTTTTTGGCTGACTGGTCAATTAGCCAAAATAAGTAGTCGTGCATCGCCTAAAGTATGTAACGCCTACTCTACAGTCGAAAATGCGTCTCCGTTGACCACACAAGCAGCTTCAGCTCCCCTCTGATTAATTTTATCACATATTTATTCATGTGCAGGGCAGAAGGTTGCTGAGCTTTGATGATCTTTTTGTAATTATTTTTATTAGCTCCCTAGGGATATCCCTCAGCCCACCAACCAAATCAATACCAGGCACAGATTCTCATCCCACCAGCAGGGCAAAAGAGCTCCCCGAAGACAAATCACTTATTCTGCCAAGCAGATGTGTGTGTGTGTGTGTATGTGTGTGTGTGTGTGTGTGTGTGTGTGTGTGTGTGTGTGTGTGTGTGTGTGTGGAGCCAATCAGAGGTAACTCCTGGCAACTATCCAAACAGGGTCCGAAGGGATTCCAATCAGAGTGGCAAGGTGTAACGTGAAACCAAAATATGTTTCAGAAATTAGCCATGCTCTGTTAACAACCTGTCTTTTTATAAATGCAGAAGCTGGTTAAATCACAGGGCCGCTTGTGTTTTAGCTGCATATTAATGAGAAAATAAGTGATGGCTATTATGTGTAGAAATAACAGGGAAAGTGCCGAGCTCATTTTCTTTGCCATTTATAGAGACAGGTGGAAAAAATGGACTGAGAAAAAGATGTTTCAGGATGTAATATATATATATATATATATATATATATATATATATATATATATATATATATATATATATATATATATATACACTACAGCTTTTAGACTCAGCTTTTCATAGATATTTTATATCATATTATAGATATCTTATAAAGAATTGCTCATTATTAGTTCTAAAATAACCACTAATGTGTATTTATTTTATTATACCACGGCACTGTATTCTAAATTCTGATTGGTCAGATGGTGTTGATTTGTTTTTTTATAACAGCAGCTCAAAGGAAAATTACAGGTTTATACTAATGCGATCGTTCTAATACGTTCTTGCTTCTATAGTAACAGGGATTTCTAATGTAACGACAGATGTTCCATGTTATGAAAAAAATCATCGATATTAATCATTAATCATTGATAATGGTGCAGTTTTCTGTAAGGGGTCTCCAGCACTTTGTAACAGTCACTTTTTTGACACTTTGCCCTTTCCGGTGTCTCTGTAACATGACAAGCTGTGGTTTTTTTTTGTCTTATTAACTTTAAGAGAGAGAAAAAAAGAGAGACTGGTGAGGAAATGAATGTTTACAGCTACTATAATGTAAGTGACAACAGGAACTTGTTTCGTGGATGTTCCACAGCATTAAATGTAACTATAAATGGTTAAAAGTATGACGTGACGCACAACGTGTTATCAAATTGCTGTGGTATAAGAGGAATAATAATGGGTGAAACTCCCACATGTTGTGGTGTCACACTCCTTCCATAAATGTTTAATAAATGTTTAATAAACACATTTTTTATTATTATGTGGTGCGTACAAAACCCTTTTGAATGCGCTGTTACTATAGAAACGATAACAGAATGAGTGCATGTGATTCGCCTGTGAGCTGCTGTTAAAGAAAACTAATCAACACTTTCTGACCAATCAGAATAGAGAATGTAAGAGTGCTGTGGTATATTAGTGCTTTACAGTCTGTTTCTAAGGGAGTGTGGTGTTTGTGTGTGTGTGTGTGTGTGTGTGTGTGTGTGTGTGTTCGTTATTTCCATCTCCCATCCGGAAACGGTCTTTCAAAGTTTAAACTCAAATGAGAAGTTTAGAGGATGGCGAATGAGTCAGTTCTGCTCTCGCTGTCTTTCTGCTGTGCTGTGAGGGCGGGTGAGCGTGAGGAATCTGACCATGGTTCCCGCTGGGCTGCTGTCAGAGCGGCTGGCAGGCACATCGAGCTGTGTGATGCAGATCAAGTGGTTTCCAACGGACCACTGCACTCCAGAGTGCACACTCCACTGCTCCTTCCACCCACCACCCACTGTCCAACTCCGGCCATTTCCACATGCACATCATCCAGTCTCACCTTCCCCCTGCTTTTCAGGGCTTTAAATTTATTTCATAATATACCAGTCTCTCCAGGACTTCGCGATTTTGCGATCGCAAGAAAATAACACGAAATCAAGCAAACTCCTCAATATTCTAATACTATTTTTCAGAATTACCGCAGATTTTCCGCAGATTTGGGCCAAGACGCATCATGTGACGTCATCACAACGTGCATTCAGCCAAAGCCCTCTGCGATTCACATGCGTCGAACATGAGTACAGCTAAAAGATCTCATTTGCCAACAAACATCACTGCGTGATGCAACAATTTTGTGCAATTGCGATTTCACCAATTCAGTTTTCCACAAAAAAAGCACAAAAAACTCCGCAAATTGCATCACAAATTTTAAAGAAAAAAAAAAGCCGCAGCAAAAGCAAGCATTTTTGGCCGCAACAATCACACACACACACACACACAAAAAAAAAACCTCCACGAAATCCTGAATGGACTGATATACACTCACAGATAAAGACTTTATAGGTGGTTATACAATGTGTATGTGTGTATGTGAGTGTGTGTGTGTTGTGTGCAGACATGCCCAAAGCTCGTATTATTCCACAGAAGCAGGTGTGCTTGGGCCCCTCTTCACCGATTCAGCTGAAGCTTTCTCTACATGTGATGGGCCAACTCTAAACAGTCCCGTCGGGCTGGGCTTGGCTGAGCAAAATGAAAAGCAGCGATTGATTCCCCCTCCTGTATTGTAATCTCTTTAGTCTTCACCCACATGGCCCTGGAGCCAGGCAAATTGAATAGAGAGAAAAATAAATACGACCTTTATTGCTCGGGAAATGAGAGGAGTGCTGTGGGGGGGTGGGGGTGGGGGGGGGGGGGGGTGGGGGCTAGACAGAGTTATTTAGGTGGCCATGTTAGCCTGCGTTGAAAGATGAATGGATAATTGAAGGGGTTGTGAGGAGACTTAGCTTTTCCGAACTGATCACTCACGTCGATACATTGGCTAAATATATATTTTTTTTACCTCAAAGCCAGCAGGATCAAACTAGACTTAGAGCACAATTTAATCAAAAGTCTCTGGATCGCCCAATACTCTTTTTGCGTAAGCCAAATAATGCACAGTGGACCAATGAGATTTATTACGTTTCTATTTTATAGGACATCTGATTCGGCGTATAGGGGTTCAACCAAAATGCATTTCCGTTCCTTCTCAGGGAGAACGACGATGCATCAAGGTTTCAGCTTGTTTGATTTGTATAGTGTACTTAACAACATGCACTCGACAAGCAAGCGACAAGTATTGCATTCATGCTTTGTTCTGAGTTCACAACTGTAGTGAGCAGAAAAGCATCTCAAGACGGCAACACGTCAAACCTTGAGATGAATGAGCTACAACAGCAGAAGAACACACGTCGATTTCCACTCCGGCCAGCCAAGACCAAATCCGAGGCTACAAGATTGTGGGGGGGGTCTTCTGGTCTTTACTGGTCAGTATTAACTGAAACTCTGCATTATTTAATGCACTGCTAAGCTGCTACATGACTGAAAGACTGGAAAATTGCATGAATGAGCAGGTGTACAGGTGTTCCTATTAAAGTGGATACTGCGTGTACATGTCAATTTCCTTTAGTTTTTCCTCAAGATATTTTATTTTCTATACTCAGAACTAAAAATCTAGTTTCTGAACATTTGCGTATGCTGTGGAAATGTGTATATTACAGAGGAATTGCTAATCGCTGGATTTACATTTGATTTTACAGTGGGAAATGGTGTTTTTGATTAAATATACAAACAAAGAAATTATTTTTCTCAATTAACCCAGAGTGAAACAAACATTTTAATTCTAACATCATCCAAATATTCTATCTGTTGTTTTATTAAGTGCGCATATTTAATTAGACGAAGCCTCGTTTTCATAAATGAACATATCACATTTTTAAGTTTTAGTACAAAAATTTGTACATATATCAGCAAACACTTGAGGAAGCTTGATTGTGATATCTCGTTTCTTTCTTTTTTTGTCTTTTTTTTATTTATTAACTGATTCACCTGTAGCGCCTTGCCGTAAAACTCATCAACAATGCCTTGAATAAGCATTCGATTTGTCAGAAATTCATCTGAATCATGGAAGTAACAAGCTTGAAACAGTGGTCAATACCAAACCACAGCCTGTGAACTCACTGAACTAACCATGGACTTTGGCTTGGGGAAACTAAACACTGATTTCCGACGTTATTTGCTAAAGAAAAACATGAGCTAAAGTGGCTGGATCACTGTCATGAGTGACTGTACAGAAGAGATCCCACTCCCATCATCTCTTCGTCGTCTACAGTCTACTTCCCAGCTCCGTTCTGCGTAGTGCTAGTTAACACAGCGGCAGCTGCTAAAGCGTCTAAGCTAATGCATGCATTCTTGATGCTAGCATGCATCCACTCTCATTCAATACGAGCGATCAATACTGAAATGTGTGATATTGATGTACGTTATCATCTGCCCCAACTCTTAATGCACTAATGGAATGGAAATGAGAATGCAATCAATTCTACAAGCCTTAACTCAACCTATAAACTAGTTTAAACCCTGGACTACTTTTACAGCTCGAAATCATCAATCATGCTAGAGTTGAAAGAGTGCAGTGTTAGGGCGGACACGTTGCGCTTGCAGGACGTGCTCTGAACATCGTCATAAGATTGTTGTTTACTACGTGATTTTAAAGAAATATCTGAGAAACCTTCGCTTTTTTCCAGTGTAAACGGAAGCTGCTATCCTACAGTATTTCATCTGATATTCGCATTGGACTACAAGAATATTAGCAGGATTACTTGCTTGCTAATATTTCAGCTGCGACTTGAGCGTAACTGCAGAGAAATGTAAAGTTACAGCATCACCGAAACACACGGGAAACCCTTTAGAGGTCCTGCAAGAAACAGCATCATCGTCAGTGACATTTAGGATTTTGCGCCACTTTTGAGCAAAGAAATGAAATAAGACAGACTAACTTTAGCTTACTAGCTAGCTGCACTTCAGTGCTTTCATGAACCAAGCTAATCAACTGGCGGTATGATTGCCTTCTATTGGTGGCATGTTATGTCTAGTGGATACCATTAAGGACCAATGATAGTAATGGCTGTAATGGTTAGCTGATGGTTTGTAATGGTATTTGTAGTGAAAACCATTAGAATTTCTGTGATGATTTCTATTGTTCTTTCAGCAGGATGTGTTCCCGCCTTGTGTCTGGGATAGACTCAGGGAACAGACTCTGGTTAAGATAAAGCACTTAGTGAAGATGAATGAATGAATGAACGCAATGCTAAACAACTCCTTCCAGTTCATGTAATTAATTGCAAAACGGTGTATTCAGGGTCTGGAGTGATCTCAGCTCCGGTACAGAGGAGCTTTGGCTATTTTTGAGTTTTTAGTACTTGTATCAGGACCTAAATTATGCAAAACAGAAAAAAAATACAACATGGACAGCTCTGTTTACACACGCTAAATGAACCCGATGTGTGTACTCTATCCTGTTTGTGTTATGGTGAGTCACTCAACCTTGACACAGATCCTCCCTATCGCAGGGCTGCTCAGATAGAGCCAACCGGAGGGCAAACTGAGGCAGGGAGCGGAGCGAGGCGTGTATAATTCACTGCCTCCATGAACCCAAGCTGGTAGCACGCCACATGAAGAGGGAGATAAGGCCAGTGTGCTATCTCGCCAACTCTATCTAAGGCCAGAGAAATGGGCCTTTACATTTATCTCCAGCTAGTTTCTTTTGTATGATTACCTCGGGTTGAGAGTGGCTGGCTCGGTTCAGCCGAGGACAGTGTGTGAAACAATTCAGTAGTCTGAGCACCAGGGGCAAGATTTCATGTTCGGGCTACTCATTTTTTATTCATAGTTGCCCGGAGGACAAGTAGGTTCAACAACCTGAAAAAAAAAATCCCCACCAAAACACTCTTATAGACTTCTGCTTTTTATAACTATAACTTCTCCCACATTCACGCTAGCAAGCGACTTTCCTTGTCTAGGTGCACAGCAAGCAACACAACAGCATATTTTTCTCTCAGTGTTATGCAAACGAGCTACGATGCGGTAAAACGACAAATCCGAACGATTGGCTCGATGACAAGAGACAAGCAACTAGAAACTAGAACTAGTCACGGTGATGTAATATTCATCACCAATGTAACTATAGCACATGCTACTTATTCCAAATCAGGAACGCTGATGAAACCGAGCATATAGCTCTCCTGCTAGCACAACTAGGCCAGTCACGATAACTAATTTTGTTGGACGATATGTTGTCCCAGAAATAATTGCGATAAACGATATTATTGTCATTTTAAGACCATTTTATGCCACTGAAAGAATGATAATATAACAGTATAAGAATGCAAGTACACTCTTTTCAAAGAGTTTTTAATTCTTAAGAATATCCAGACAATATTCAGATATCCTTTAAATTTAGTCAGCATTTCATCGTCGTATTTAGTAATGTCAGTCAATTTTACTCTGACTAAAATGTCAGCATCATATTAGTCTATGAATATTATGAATATTAGTCTCATTATTGTATGGTGAGAAAATGCAATAATTAAACCTAATATTCACACATTTTATATATGAACTTAAACACGTATCAACAAAAACGTGTGAAAACTGGCCTTGTTGTGAAAACCTGATCTCCTGAAATAATAAATTACAATGAGTTCACTACTGTAATATAATATTGTGAATTCTTTATGCTTCTGTTATTCATTGTGCGTGTTTTATTGCGTCGTTACGGAAACAGCGTGTTCACGACGTGACTTACCCGTTCTACCCAGCGCCTTACTTACGTTCAACTTCACTTGTGCATTCGCTTTATTTTGTGCAGAAGTGAGTTGTAATATTAGGTTTGTGTGTGTGTAAATATCTGATTAATCTCATATGTGTTCATTCGCTGTTCAGCTTCAGCTCACGCAGCTTAAGTGGCTCAATCCCCCATATTATTGACTACGACTGGATTATTTGAAACACTACAACTATTCTTTCTAGATTTTTCTTCTTCAGAAAACACTGTTAGTGCATTGTTAATATCTTGCGTGTCGTTTTTTCAACAATATGTTTGAATTAAAATCGGCGCTCGTGCTCGCTACAGATCTGTACAGCCCTGGAGCAGACGAGAGGACGGAAGCAGCGCGAACGGCTAAAATGTTGCTGGCATTCAGAATTATGTAAACGAACACGCACGTAAACACAACGGGTAATACTGAGGTCGGCAAAAATGATCGAGGTCACGTCCGATATATCGTACGATGAGTCAATAATGCAATTATCGTGACAGGCCTAAGCACAACACACAGTCGCCTCATGATCAGACATTACAAAGGAAAAGGAAGACGCTAGCCAGACACGAGTAATATCTTTTACATGCAATGAGAGGACAGAAAGCCAAATTTTATAACCAAAATATTCGCCAGTCATAAACTCAGGCTAGTTTTCCTGACAAATCCAAAACCAATCACTGAAATTCCAGTTTCCATGGTTGGGGTAAAGCGAATATCTGATGCAAAAATATGCCTAAACATGATTGACTGAAATCACCAGAGAAGCTAGTATATCTGTTATTAATAAGCTAATCATTAAAAGTAAACATGTGCATTAAAAGCCTATTAAAATTAAACAAATCTTAACATGTTTGTATGGGTGTAATGTGTGTGTATTTTGCGTGCATATCCACAGCTCACTCCTCACCTCTTCCCAAGTGTTTGTACAGGTGTGTGTAGTCACTGAGGGTATGAACACTGTGGTATTAACGTTGTCAGTGGGGGCAGGGCACCATGTCCTATTATACATATTCTCTCTCAGGTGGAGGCTTCAGTGGCCTTACATTCCTCCCCTATACACGTATCCAAACACAGCAAACAGCAGCTACAGATCTCTCTCTCTCTCTCTCTCACACACACACACACACACACACACACACACACACACACACACACACACACACACATACACACACAGGCGACGAGAGATTAAAGAGAGACGACTGAGCTTTCTAATTTAGAAACCTAAACAATCATTTTAAACTTACATTTCTATTCTATAGGACGCCTTATTCAGCACAAACATATAATGTTGTAGTCTCAGTGAGAATCGGGTTCGTTGTTGGTCGTCACAGAAACACACCACGAGAAAAAAACGCATACGTACACACGTACAGGACTTTAATTGCGCTTTTATTGACACCTATTCATCAGTTTGCAGAGTCCGAATCAGAGCGACATTGAGAATACTTTGGGTTTCTTCAATTCACTTTCTGTAGGTGAGTCGATTCGGAGTCGAATCACTTTCACACTGCAGTCGACCCGAGCTGGAACTCACTTGGAGGTGGATCTCAGAGAAAATCACGACTCATATTTCATATAACATCTGCCAACTTTCAACGTTGTACAAGACTAAAGTATTGGCACCCTTGCCTTCGTTTGGGTCACTCACCACCATTACTCCAAACTCGCTGTTTAATAGAGAGGCCTAGGAAATAGAATTTTGAATTTTGTGCAAAGAAGATCTCAATTAGTCATATTTAAAAGCTAAACATTGTCATGGATAGATATGGATCTTTAACTACTGTCAGATCCTTAACCATTGTCATAGATAGATAGGGCATAGACAAACACAGACACCTGCATCAAACTCTTAACAGCTTTAACAAGATTTTCAACATGAGCAACAGGAAACACCATCTTTAGGAAAAGGAACATGAGCAATAGGACACCCCCCCTCCCCCAGTCCATGGCAGGACACCACAAACATTTCTCCTTTCTTCTTTTTATGGCATTTGCCCTTATCCAGAGCCACTTACATTTATCTCATTTATACAAATGAGCAGTTGAGGGTTAAGGGCCTTGCTCAAGAGACCAGCAGTGGTACCTTGGCAGTGCTCACGAGCTTCCAATCAGTGCCCCAAGGTCTTAACCACTGAGCTACCATTGCCCAACTAAGGGGCGATTTAGAGTCATCAATTCACCCAGTGGCATGTTTTTGGGAAGTGGGAGGAAGCCAGAGAACCCAACAGAACCACACACGGACATGGTGAGAACTTGCAAACCAGAGACCTGGTGAAGTTGTAAAAACCGAATTCTAGTATTCTACCAACTGTGTTCACCATCAATGCAACTCGCAGCACTCACAGTGTGATAGGAGAAGGATAAAGGTGCTCGAACACGGTATGGATAATTCTGAATTTGGTGTAATAACCATATCCTACCAACCAAACTATCCAGTGGAAAAGACTTATTAGAGCAGCGTTTGCCAACAGTAACAGTCAGAATCCAAACAAATGTTTAGTTTTTGTTTTTTTTTTTGTCATAGAGCACACAGCTGCTTAATGAGAGGGCTACTAATAGCGCAAAGTTTTCATAAACAATGCAATGCAATGCAAACAATTTAATAAATAATGAATGTGATAATAACTGACAGCTACAGATCCAGTTCGTCTTCCCTCACTCAGGGCCTAGGCTTCTGTAACGAGGCATTAGCGTCTCCGTGTAGGAAATGTCACTGGTTTGCTTGACTGAGTGCCAGCCAAGCAAAGCTAAAGCAGTTGAAAACGCATCGCTCTCGCCGTTGCCTTTTTCTCTCTGAATAAGCCTATCGCGGCTCTGGGAGCTGCGTGTGACATTTTCGTCCAGCGCAGAAAGGATTGCACCTGGGGGCATTGCTGAGCTTGGCCATAAATTTAACCAACAATAGCTACCTTTAAATGTCACTCAAATCCACAGCTGCATTAACCGCCGTTGCGAGTGCGCCAACCGAGCGACTCCGTCATCTCCTGAAATGACCGTGATAAAACCGCATCAACCACGCGTGCATTCTTGTGAAGCGTTTTTGCGGCGTGACGTTAGCGATTATCCATTATGAGAGATTTTTTCCCCCCTTTCGCCAAAAGAGCTCTGTTTCGGATGGTGCTGCTTAAGCCTCTGAAAAAAAAAAAAAAAAAAAAGGTTTAATGAGACGGAAAGAGCACGGCCCTGCCAGGGACTTCACTCCCTCTCAGACTCGACGAACAATAAGAGCGGAGAGATAAGAGTCTGAGAGGAGCACACACTGACCTTACACTTTAGCCATCATTATCCACCTTCCTCTCTTCTCTTGCACTGCCTCTTTGTGTTCAACCAGCTCTCATGTTCTTTCGCTTCCTCTTGGAGAGCACGGTTTAGCCTTTTAATCAGACTGCTAAACAGTCCTGACACACACACACACACACACACACACACACACACGCACATATACATCCATAGTTAGACTCCAGTGTGGTTCCCTGAAGGATTCAGAAGAGCGCTCGTCATTATCACAAGCCTGTCCTCTCCAAAAACGAGCCACAATTACAGCAGCGACGCTCGGCACCTCGGCCAACAATTCAGACGCACAACAATCCGGCCGGAGTGAGGCTTGATGTGGCTCTTACGCCGTGACCACAGCACAAACCCACACTTTAATCGTGGCTTGCTCTCAATTACACAACGCTTGTTCATTTAATCGCTAATGTCAAATGCTTGGTGTGTTTCTTTCAGTGAGCTCCATCTCTGCTTTGCTGCTCACACACGCAAGAAATTCAGACTCGTTGAACAACGAGACTCGATCTACCCACACACTAGTTGGCTCTTGTGGGCATGGCATAGAAAATTAATCAACACCTTCTGACCAATCAGACTCCAGAATTCAAAAGCGCTGTGGTATATAAGTCTGAGTCATACAGTAATGCTCATCTTCCCTGAAACTGATGTGCTGTTTATTCACACGCACACACACACACACACACACACACACACACACACACACACACACACACACACACACACACACACGTTCTCCTCCTCCTCCACAAAAACCCAGTGGGGTGGATTCAGGTTTCTCCTGAGTGAGCTGAACTGAAGCCTCAGGCACCAGAGAAGCGGCATGTCGCTCTGAGATCATCTCACCGGGGTATACAAGCCTCCCGGTGTCCTTCAGCTCATCTTCTCCGGAGGAGACGGAGAAAAGGCGTCAGTTTACAAACCGGAGATGGATACACGGTCGAAATCAGAGGCGTAAACACTATAGTGTTCACGAAATCATACCGCGATATACTGTAGCGCTGTAAGAACTGTCATTTCAATGACGTTTTATTTCAAATGAGAATACATGGATTGAGCAAACTTTTAAAGCTGCTTCACTGCAAAATACATGACATCTTAGCAAGTTTATCTAATATTTCTAATTATGAGATTATTATCAATCAAAATACTAGCTTGAAACTAGGAAAAATGTCTAAAAATAGGTTTAATGATCATACATTCGGTTTATTGTACTATCATAATAGCAAATTCTACATAAATTCGACTATATTCAAGAGATTTTCACTTGCTAAGATAAGGTCTTTTTGGTTAGCTAATTGGTCACTAATTGGTAGCTATTTGTTTGAAGTCACTGTTAGCAACTTCTTGAGTTGTTCTAATGGATCTACAGAAAAAGATGCCGAGAAAAAAAAAAAATGAGCAGCTCGTGTTGCTGTTCAAAGCTATAAGCCTAGTGATGATACGGATGATATCTCAGAAAAAGTGCATTGTGACCTTTATCGTGAAATCAAAATCGCATCATCATATCGCTCACTCCTTATCATGCAACAAACACGTTTCACACGTTTCCTGAGCTCTCTTTTTTTTTCCGCACTCTGTCCCCCCCCCCCCCGACACCAGCTTTTCACCCTGAATCTCTAATTCTTTCTTTCTTCTCCACATCTCCCACCCCCACTGATTTTCCACTTCTCCATCCAGCGGCATTAATCACTCCGGTCCCGAACACAGTGACGGGCCGCGACCATTCAGGCCCGGAGCGGCTTTGTTCCGAACACCACACTGCTCTCAATGCATCTCCATGGCCTTTTTGTTTCCTGGAGAGGAGCTCTCAGAAGAGTCTGCTCCTCCCTCTCTCTCTCTCTCTCTCTCTCTTTCTCTCAGTGCCCAGAGATTAGCCCTCAAAATGCCCTGGCACAGGGGTGACTGCGATGGAGTGAGTGAGTGAGTGAGAGAGAGAGAGAGAGAGAGAGAGAGAGAGAGAGAGAGAGAGACGGGGCAATGATTCGACAAGGTGATTCACTCACCCTCTTACTCATGCCTTCAGAGAACCTAGCAACCAGTGGATGGGAGGAATTACAGAGAGAGAGAGAGAGAGAGAGAGAGAGAGAGAGAGAGAGAGAGAGAGAGAGAGAGAGAGAGATGGGGGGTGGGGTGTCAGAGGGAGACAGAGAGAGAGAAAGTGAGAGAGGGTGTGTCCAAGCTGAAAACTAATGAAACATAAAAAAAAAATCATGTGAAAAATAAAAACAAAAACATTCATTCCATCATTCATCTTCAGTATCCCAGTCAGGGTTGCACTGGATCCGGAGCCTATCCTGGGAACAGTGGGCGTGCGCCAGGAATACATCACCCCCCCCCACACACACACACACTCACACGCTTATTAACACCTAAGAGCAATTTAGAGTCATCAAGCCACCTACTAGCATGTTTTGAGAGTTTGGAGGAAACTGGAGAACCCAGAGGAAACCCACACAGACACAGAGAGAACATGTAAAACTCCACACACACACGGGATCGGCTCAGGATCGAACCGGGGACCCTGGAGCTGTGAGGTGACAACGCTAACCTACAGTACCGATGTGCCGCCCCATATGCGCTACTTAACCCATGAAAATGAATGAAAAATGAAGTCTAAACCTCACAAAGTTCACATTTGAAGTTTTCCGTACTGATGACGTATAAATAAGAGCATGAATACAGTACGAAGAGAGAATCTGATGTAGCGAGACGGAGAGAACGTCCATCGTTAAAGCTTATGGTCACTGCTGTATGAGCACAAGGGTGAATGTTATCTGTATATTATGTATTATATATTTTATTACACCAGCTTTGTGCTCTTGAAACAAGCTCATACAGTTTGTTTAAAAAATTATGCACAAACAGAGTCTTAAACTGGCAGCTTGCTTCATTTGTACACAAATTAAAGCAAATAAGTGCACAACGATTCTTATTAATGATGCGTACGTGAGCTGCACATGACGCACCAGCGTGTCTGATAATTGCATAATTAAACTAAAAAAAATTCTGCGCTTAGTGGAAATATAATTATGAATTTTTTCCCATATGGCTTCGCTGCTCAGGTTCGCACATCACAGTTTCTGAAAACAAGAGACAGTGTCATCTTTTATTATGTTTGGACGAAAATATACGCTTCACTCTGCATTCCTGGGTAAACTGTATACAAGATGCATTTCCTGTCAATTCAGTGCCAGTTTTCTCATCATGTAATATCTTGGAATAAAACGGGAATGTATGTGGATGAATCAGGAGTAGCAGTAGGATGAGAAACGAGGCAATTCAGACAGCGGCAGGACGCACTCGAGACGCTCAACACGTTGGGAAGGAGTTCATTGTTTCCATTTGAGAGCAACACCCTTTTTTTCCACTGCCATTACACAGAGATTTGGACATGTTCACACACCAACGTGCTCATTTCTGGACATTTTCAATATATAATACATACATCAACTTTTATTACTCTAGACCTGTTTTTTCTCTCTCTCTCTTGGGTTTGATAGGAGAAATGTACGGTCTGTTGATTTAGCAGGTGTGTGTGTGTGTGTGTTTCTGTGGATTTGAGATGTGTACTCTCCATGTGTTCTGTCATTTCCACCATTTTTAAGAAATCTCATGTGCAACTGAACTTATTTTCAGGATCTCAGACAAAAACAAGGCACTTTTTCAGTGTACAAAGATGTACTTTTCACTGGGAACATGTAGTGTGTATGTGCTGTACCTTTATCATTCATTCATCCATTCATTAAAGGGAAATAATTAGACCTTTTAGGACCACACTGCACTTGTGAGGGTACGTGAGGAACAGAAATGCACCTGACAATCCTAAAAAAAAAAAAAAAATGGATCTCCTGTCCATCCAGTCAGCTAAGATCTTTATCAGCCCGTACAAACAGATATTTAAGGGGGGGAAAAACATCAACAACAAACTTATATGTACTATATCTATGCGTAAACACTGCGCTCCGACTCCAAACCCAACACCATACCAAGTTTATTCCCACTAATGAGCAATTAACCCATGCAGGGATGTGTTTCATTTCAAATCCGGCACAGTGCACAATTAAGACACACACCAAACACTCGTTTAAAATTCATTCATGAGGTTTAGGGAAAGATTGAATATGAACTTACCCCCAGCCTGAGAGTGAAATAATCCGCAGAGGAAGAGCCACGCTAGCGGACCCATTCTGGCATAGTACACATCCAAGCAGCACTTTAATTCTCTCTGTTTGTCTCTCTCTCTCTCTGTGCGTTTGCGCGCGCGCGCGCGTGTGTGTGTGTCCGTCCGTCAAGAACACACTTTCTGTCCTTCGCTTAGGGACTGAGGAAAGCCGGTGGAGACGGACACGCATGCACCGGGCTCATTACTGCCTTTTCCGGGAAGCGGAGATCGAGAATCCGTGGACGCACGCGCTGCACGCGGGGTACTCCTTGAAACTCCGCGCGGGTCTCTATGTGCGTGTGTGTTTGTGTGCGTTAAGTCGCAACGTTACGCACGCGCGTACACACGCAGCCTCAGCCTCACACACACACACACACATATATATGCGTGAACAGCTACGGATTTTCAAGAGATTTTCAAGAAAACCGCGCGCATTCGTGTCAAGTGAAATGATGCTCCAAGATCCCGACCCGGAAACTCTGGAAACGAGCTTTTATTATTTATTTATTCATTCATTCATTTTGATAAATATCTTTATTTTGTCTCCGGTCCTTTTCCGGCTCTACCCGAGAACAGTGTGTGAACTACAAGGTCATGTGTCTATAAGCTAGAAGAAAGTGATGCTGTCCTTTTCCGGGATTTCGCAAATCAGCCGCGCGCCTTCAAAGCAAAACATTTTGTACAAAAAAAAAAAAAAAAAAAATCCCAAACTCCAAATCTGTAACGGCATTCAAAAGAAAACATGAGAGAGAAACATCTCGTCCATGTGCCAGATGTGTCCAAGCCAAAGTCCAGCAGCAGTGGAGTACTGTAGTGTAGTGTAATGTAATGTGTGTGTAGTGTATAAGAGCGCTGAGAGAGAGAGAGAGAGAGGGAGAGAGAGAGAGTACACTGCTTTCTGAGCGCACTTCAGCACTCAACTGGCGTGCAAGCTCGAGCCGAGAGAAGGGAGGAGGAGGAGGAGGAGGTGGTGAAGGAGTGTGGAGCACGTGGAGAGGACTGGTGGAGGATGGCGGATGGAGCAGAGGGAGATGAAGGAGCACACGCGGGGGGGCGTTTCGGGTGTCTAAGCGCTGCGGTTTCTGTGGCGCATCAAGTTTACGCACCTGAGGACGCGGAACACTGGGATTTGGAATCCAGCTGAGGTGCAGAACTGCTTCATGTAGTGCGTTCAGGAGTCGGTTTGATTGCTCGTTAAGTGTCACTTACAAGTAAATAAATAAATATGAATAAAAAATAAATAAAAATGTCCCAAATACATTATGATTATGATAACTCATGTAGATGGATCTATCTATCTGTCTATCACCAGTGTTTGTCATTCTTCTTTTTTGTTTTATTAAATGCCTAAAACCAGAGGAAAAGATCCCAAGACACTGTTTACATCTCAGAAAAAAAAAAGATTATGATGACATATATTGTGATAATTGATATTATATCGTCATATCGTTCAACCCCAGCAGCATGTAACTGTGACTGTATTATTATTATTATTGTTGTTGTTGTTGTTGTTGTTATTATTATTATTATTAGTAGTAGTATTGTTGTTTGCTGTACTGACTCCTTTGCCACTATGTTCAGCAATTATACTCTCATTTAATAGACTTGTTGATATTGAATTCTAGTTTTTATTTATTTATTTATTTCTGGTGACATGCACCACCTCACCAAGCAGAAAAACCTGCTCAAAATGTGTCCACCGCTGTTTCCACTGTTCCAGTTATCACCCCAGCCCACCACTCCCATCCAGGCCTTGTGCATTTAGCAATTTCCCTTCATTAAACTGTGAAAAGCTGCAGAGAAATGACTCCATCATTACTCATGTGCGCAGAAACGGCCCGCGGTGTTAGAGCGAGATGACGAGACGCTGCGGGTTTAAACGCGCGTGCGACTCATTTCCTGACTTCCAGGACAATATCACGAGACACAAGGCAGTACAGTACGGTACGGTACAGTACATGTGGAGTTCATGCTGCTAGGGGGGAAAAACACAAAACAAAACAGATTTATCCTCACTGCTCCTGCATGACGGAGGAAACTGTGATGTTCAAGGTTGCATTCTTTATATCGTGAATGACAAGAAGTCATAGTGTAAACTGAGAAGCTGATGTAAAGCTGATGGATGGGAAGAGCACGCACGCACACACACACACACACACAGAGAGAGAGAGAGAGAGAGAGAGAGAGAGATCACGTTACTCTACTGCCTGCAGTGAGACATTAGCGCCCCCCAATGGTTCAACTGAGAAGTTATACAAGCAGGGGTTCAGGGTGGTGTCTCTATCAACAAGGAGCATGATAGAAGGAAGAAAAAAGTAATAAATGAGTGTTTTAGTGGGTTATTAGGGTTATTTAGGGGTTTTAAGCTTCCTAAAAGGGTTCTAACAATCATAGGTGTTTATGTAGAACATTTATGAGTTCCTCAAACGGGATAAAATGAAGTGACCTTTAGGGTTGTAGATTATTATCATTATTGTTATTATTATTACTATTATTATTATTATTATTATTATTATTATTATTATTATTATTATTATTATTATTACTATTATAAAAAGAAAATGTGGAAATGACTGTTTACAGCTGCTATATTATAAAAATAAGCAGATTAAAAGTTTGTTGTTATTTAACCAAGAAATATAAGATTTCTCTTTATAATAATCATCGATATGGTGATTTTGTTTTGTAAGGAAACATTTATGGAAGGAGTCTCCACTGTCAGCGCTTTGCAACAGTCAGTACATTTTCTGACACTTTGTGTTTTGCAGTTTTTTCGCAACATATCAAGCTACTTTTCTTTTCTAATTAACTTCAAAAAGAGATAAAAATGACAGGCTGGTGAAGGCACGACTGTTTACAGCTGCTATAAAGTAAGAGAACAGGACCGGACTTGTTTTGTGGACATTAAATGTAACTATAAATGGATAAAAAGTACAGCATGTCATCGTTTAATGAATAATAAAAAGCAGTGGTTGGTAAGTTGCTGTTGTATGAAAGGAATAAAACACTTCAGGATGTGTTGTTCTTTACAGAACCCTACAACGCAGAGAGGAGTCCAAGTAAGAATCCTTTTAAGAAACTAAGAAACTACCCCTTATTGTAGAGGAAAAAAAAAAAACAGACATCAGTCCCTAAACGTCTATAAATTTCAATAAATAAGTGATTCTGTTGTACAGATGAAAGTACAAAAGCTAAAACATCTCAGGTAATCTTCAATCCCATTTTTTCCCCTCACCATAAATGTTTTACATGTTACGCAACAGCTGCAAAAAAAAAAAAAAAAAAAAGAAGCAACGAGCAAAATTTGAGTGAGCTGCTCTGAGCCAGGCTTTTGAACCTACACTGAAACACGAGTGAACCAAAGGTGGACAAGCTGATTAAAGAAGAGATGAAAAATCATCAAATAAGTTGTGCTTGCTCAGAAGTCATCGCTGAGCCTGTACAGACATCTCTGAGCACCGTGTCAGGCCCGACTTCCCCCCAGCGGAGCTCTTTTCTGGAATATCCCTCTTTCAAGTGATGTCACAACATCAAAGATGAACAAATGCACTGAAAACATCTCTTAGAACAGCAATTAAAAGCAAATGCCTAAATACCTATAGTGGTCTCCTCTAATATTGGCATCCTTGGCAAATATGAGCAAAGAAGGCTGTGAAAAATTGTCTTTATTGTTTAGCTTTTTGATCTTTTGTTAAAAAAATTCACAAAAATACTCCGCTCTCACGGATATCAAACAACCGCAAATGAAACACAGGTTTATCCAAAAAATATCTTTATTGGCACCCTTTTAGTCAATACTTTGTGCTACCCCCCTTTGCTAAGATACCAGCTCTGAGTCTTCTCCTATCATGCCTGATGAGGTTGGAATAATACATGGCAAGGGATCTGAGACCATTCCTCCATACAGAATCTCTCCAGGTCCTTCAAATTTCGAGGTCCACGCTGGTGGACTCTGCTCTTCAGTTCACCCCACAGGTTTTCTATGGGTTTCAAGTCAGGGGACTGGGATGGCCATGGCAGGACCTTGATTTTGTGGTCAGTAAACCATTTTTGTGTTGTGTTAAGCTTTCTGGCAGAGGCAGTGAGGTTTTCATTTAATATCTGTTGATGTTTGATAGAGTCCATGATGCCATGTATCCTAACAAAATGTCCAGGTCCTCTGGCAGAAAAACAGCCCCAAAACATTAAAGAGCCACCACCATATTTAACTGTGGGCATGAGGTACTTTTCCATATGGCTACCTCTCTGTGTGTGCCAAAACCACCTCTGGTTTTTACTGCCAAAAAGCTCTATTTTGGTTTCATCTGACCATAGAACCCGATCCCATTTGAAGTTTCAGTAGTGTCTGGCAAACTGAAGACACTTGAGTTCCACCCTTCCAAACACCTTGTGGTGATGTAGGTGACTTCGGATTGTAGTTTTGAAGACTTTCTGACCTCAAGATGCAACTAACTTCTGCTGTTCTCCAGCTGTGATTCTTGCAGATATTTTGGCTACTCGAACCATCATCTTCACAGTGCGTTGAGACAATATAGACACACGTACAATTCCAGGTTGATTCATAACATTTCCAGTTGACTGGAACTTCTTAATTATTGCCCTGATGGTGGAAATGGGTATTTTCAGTGCTTGTGCTATTTTCTTATAGCCACTTCCCATTTTGTGAAGCTCAACAACCTTTTACTCCACAACTATATTCCTTGGTCTTACCCATTGTTATGGCTATGGATTATGGAATGACTAAGGGAATTTGTCCCATCTAAACACGTTCCAGTGCTTCAACTTGGAAAAACCTGATGCCCAGAGCAAGATCCCCTTTTCGTTATGGCTAGTCTCGGAATTTGATAAACATACCCTATAAGGCCAAAACTATGTGCACCCCCGACCATCACACCCATATGTGGTTCTTCCCCAAACTGTTGCCACAAAGTTTGAAGCACACAACTGTATAGAATGTCTTTGTACACTGTAGCATTACAATTTCCCTTCACTGGAACTAAAAGGCCCAAACCTGTTCCAGCATGACAATATCCATGTGCACAAAGCGAGCTCCAGGAGGACATGGTGACCTCAACCCCACTGAACACTTCTGGGATGAACTGGAGTCTCCTCACACAACATAGGCCTCAACCTCACTAATGCTCTTGTAGCTGAATGAACACAAATCCCCACAGCCATGCTCCAAAATCTAGTGGAAAGCCTTCCCAGAAGAGTGGAGAATGGGAACAAAGGGGGGAATAAAACGGGAAAAGGGGGAATAAAATGGGAAAAGGGGGAATAAATCTGGAATGGGATGTTGAACAAGCACATTTGGGTGTGATGGTCAGGTGTGCACATACTTTTGGCCGTATAGTGTATGAAGAAGATCCACTTTAATTATTTCTGCACAATTAGTGGTGAGAAGCAACATATAAGATAGGTCAACTGTTGGGTTTGTAAAATAGTAATTGCATTACAAATCTAAACTTACAAATCTTTTCAAAAGACCAAAGCTACACATCAAGTAAAATCAAGGGTTATCAGGTATAAAATGATGCAAAGGGAAATCTGTTTACTGTTTACTGTTGACTGCGTGTGTGAGCCGCCATATTGTTTTTATGTCAGGTGTGTTTATATCAGAGAACTTGGCCTAAGTAAACATTGACCCCCAAGTTGAATGACCATTCCATTGCGCTTTTCCATTTCAGAGGTCATTTATTCCTTATTTTTTAACCCACTTTCTTCTTCTTTCTCCTACTTCTTTTCTTTATCCCTCACTCCTTCCTTCCTACTTTCTAATGTCCTCCCTCTTTCCTTCATTTATCCATCACCTCCTTCCTTCCTTCCTTCCTCACTCCTTCTTTCCTCATTCTTTATTTCTTTTTCACTATTTCCTTCCTCCTTCCTTCCTTCCTTTCTTCCTTCGACACTTTAGCATTTGTTTCTTTGTTTATTTGGCTTCTCACTGAACCTTATGATTTGCCACTGGAATACTTTCAGCTCGGCAGTATCTGCAGTCACCAGGAGAAAAAAAAAAATAACACGATTTGTCTTGATATTCAAATGTATGTCTGAGGAATGCACATTTATTAAATGATTTATTCTTTTGTTGTCTGCCGCAGTAGCGAGCCGTGGGCGCAGGAGGGAGAGCTGTAAATTTTAGAGCCGGGACTCGATTTGCCGTCCGCCTGCTTAAACCAAACACCAAAAATCTCTGCCTCCATTTCCACCCCCTCTTCCAGTTAATATGAGCACAGTGACATTTTCAATCCATCCATGTTTGATATTTACATGGTCAATTTCAGAGCAAGTTGAGACAACAGATAGTACACTATACTCTATACTATATGTAATATATTATATATATATATATATATATATATATATATATATATATATATATATATATATATATATATATATATATATATATATATATATATATACACACACACACACACACACTATACATGTCTAAATATACTGGATATTTATCACTTTTATTACAGCAGGGTTGCTAACTAACCATTTCAGATAAATAAATTATAAGATAAATGTAAATGTGCTTATCTACAGTTATTATAATTTCTTATCATTGCTTTCTTTCATCTTTCCTCACTACTTCCATCTTTCATTCATTCTTCACTCACTCCTTCCTTCAATCGGTCCGTCCACCCTTCCTTCCTTCATTACCCCCCTACTCTCCCTTCCTCCCTTCTCATTCCTCCCTTTCCTTCCTCCCTCCCTCCTTTCATCCCTTCCTTATGCCCTGCCTTCCTCCCTCCCTACTATCTGTCCATCTGTGCATCCTTCCTTCCTACTCATTCCTTCTTTCCTAGTCCTTCCTTCCTACTCATTCCTTCTTTCCTAGTCCTTCCCTCCTACTCAGTCCTTCTATCCTAGTCCTTCCTTAATACTCATTCTTTCTTTCCTAGTCCTTCCTTAATACGCATTCTTTCTTTCCTAGTCCTTCCTTAATACTCATTCTTTCTTTCCTAGTCCTTCCTTCCTACTCATTCCTTCTTTCCTAATCCTTCCTTCCTTCTTTCCTAATCCTTCCTTCCTTCCTTCTTTCCTAATCCATCCATCCATCCATCCATCCATCCTTCCTTCCTTCCGTGCATCCAACTGGCCGTCCAGCTCCTCATCCTTTCTTCCTCACCCCTTCTTTCCTTCATCACCCCTTCCTTCCTACTCCTTCCTACTTCCTTACTTCTTCCTTTCCTCATCACTCCTTCCTTAATCACTCCTTCTTTCCTTCCTACTTCCTTACTTCTTCCTTTCCTCCTCACCCCTTCCTTCCTACTCCTTCCTTCCTTCCTTCCTACTTCCTTTCTTCTTCGTTTCCTCCTCACTCCATCCTTCCTCACTCCTTACTTTCTCCTCCACTCAGTCCTTCCTTTCATCATTGCTTCTTTCCTTACTTTCTCCCTCACTTCTTCTTTTCTCCATCCCTCCATCCATCAATCTATCTATCTATCCATCCATACATCCATATACACTCATTGTAAATCAAGCTGGAAATGTGGATCTGTTATATTTTACAGAGTTGATCTGTAGAGAAAAAGTGGTTGAAACAATATTTATGTCTCAGTGTAGTGCACAGGTCTGGGATAAACAGCACTGTGTACAGATAAGTGTAAAAGCCCCAGGTGACGTCCTACTGAGAACAAAATCCTACATATCCATAAACAACACACCGTTTCTTTACCACACATGGAAAAAAGGCTGTAGACCACCATCATACCCCCCCACCCCCAGCAACCCCTCCCAGCACTATCACCCCATCATCTCTGCCCTCCTGCTTTATTCCTCCACTCTAAATCCAGCCACCGTATCTCTGTATCTTCCTCCAGAGCCGTGTCCCTGATGGCTGTGAAATATCGACAGGAAGCAGATTTATTTTAATTAAAAAAAGGAGGTATATGTTTACCCAAGGCTGAGGGAGACACTTCGAAATGAGAATCGAGAGCATGAGGGGGGGATTCAGAGACACGTCTCGAGCAAGCAAAAAAAACAAAAAAAAAAACAACAAGGTGCAGAGCAGCAGAGGATCATGAAGGGAGGGAGATAAGTATCCTTTAATGTTTGGGAGACTGGCCTCAGGAGGGACACCTTCTATAAACCAGACACTGTGTCTAACCGAACACGGTGAGGACGATGGAATAAGCATAAGATTTACGGTAAATCGCTGTAAAGTGGAGTATTAACTCTTTAATCTGGCAGGAGCCTGAAGCCAACTTACATTCCTCACTCTCATAATGGCATTCCTTTCCTCTTAGTTTCACTGTAGTTGATAAGTCTGGAATAAAACACTCTGTGTCATGCTGGTATACGAAAAAAAAACAACAACAACAAAAAAAAACATAGGAGAACGGGCGCATTAATATAAACCAGTGATTTGAACCAGTGAATAGTCTTTTTAATGTTAGCCATCTTACTAGTAACGTTAGCTAGCTTGTCTAGTGTTTTTTCCCCTCACAAAACAATAGCTAATCCCATAAAATAATAATTAACCAAATGTTAGTCAAAACACCTAGCCAAAACAACAGGAAACAAATACTAGCTTCCAAAACACGTCTTCTTTGCCAGGTGTATCAGTTTGACCAGTTTAGCCTGTGCTTTGGCAGCTGCGAGCTGGTCAGACCAAGCGAGATATTGCAGCAGTGGTTTTCCACAAAAAATAACCAGGCTAATTTTAGCTAGCCTGTCTGTGACCTTGGCGAGGGTTTCCCCCCCACAAAATAATAAATAGCCCAATGTTAGCTTCTTTGTCTAGTGGTTTGTCACAAAATAATAATTAGGCTAATGTTAGCTAGCTTGATAGTGGACATGACTAGTGTTTTCTCACAAATTTACAGCTAGCCTAAGATTTTCAAGCTTGCTAATGACCTTGGCTAAGGCTCCCCCCCCCCCTCCCCAAAATAATAGCCAATAGTTTTTCTAGTTAGCTACTTTGTGACCTTGGCTAGTGTTTCCACCCCCTACAAAATCATAAATAACCTAATGTTAGCTACTTTGGCTAGGGGTTTGTCACAAAATAATAATCAGTATAATGTTAGCTAGCTTATTGGCCATGACTAGTGTTTTCTTGCAAATTAATAGCAAGATAATAACATTTCCAAGCTTGCTAGTAACCTTGGCTAGTGGTTTTTCACAAAATAATAGTTATCTAGCTTGCAAGCATTCGTAGTTAGTGGTGTTTTTTTTTTTTTTTTTTTAGTATTTTAGCTACCATCTGCCCACAAAATGAAAGGAAAGAGGAAAGAAAAGAAAAATGGTCTTCTCAAAACATTCAAAACATTTCCCTGAAATTAGTTTTCATGCGAATGAATCAAATCACGTCCACAGCAAGGGCAAACACACACAGCAATTGAACCTCAGTAAAGCAAAACACACACCCACACATTCAATTATTTCTGCTTTTGCTACCTCACCACCTCCACCCCCCCAAATCCCTCCACCCCCACCAAAGTGCACCCCTCATTCTTTGGTCCCGCTTAAACAAATCACACCCCGATGAATGTCAGCTCATTTCAGCAATTATGTGCACATAACCACATCAAACCCAATCATCTCTCAGACTCTGAGAGAGCTGAGGGTTTGTCTGCTGACCATCTGGTCTGGGAACCGGGGTTCAGCCGGCAGAACCTCAGCATTACAAGGTTCAAATGGTTCTGCCCTGATGGACTTGACTCGTGGTTGTCTTTCTGACGTTGACAGACAGCCACTCAAGAAACAAAACCTTAAACGCTTTTGTTTGTGCTAGCGACATCTGGCATTTATGTTCAATTTTATTTAATGTGCTCATTAATGCAGTTCCTCAAAGGACAGTCAGAGCTTTTAGATTTCTTAAGAGGTTCTACCTGGCCTGGAACATTTTCTGAAAAAGAAACCAATGTTAAGTTCTTTCTTTCTTTGTTTTTTTTTTGCTTCTTAGCTAGCATCTTCATGAAGGTGACTTCAGAGCCAGAGCCCTAACTCTACACTCTAATAAAAGGGTTCATCGAGGGTTCTACCTTTCTAAACATGTTCTACCTGGCCTTTTCTGTGTTGTTTAGGAGGTTTTGGAAGTTCTGGTGATTCTTTCAAAGGGAAAGATCAAAGAACCCTTTCAAATTCTGGATTTGACTTTTTTTTTTTTTTGTCAGTGTACACGCTTAAAAAATTGGTTCCTTAAGGGTTCTGTCATGGTTATGCCAAAATCGGTACTGAACTACATTACCCATCAGCCACAGCACGTCACATGACCCCATCACATGTTCTAATCACGCTCACCTGTGTGTCGTCTCACCCTCATTAGCACCTCTATCTATGTGTTTGAGCATCTCATTGTCAAGCTACTGTTGTTGTCGTCTTTGTATGTTTGTGTAGTCATGCTCCTAGTCTGCCAGTTTGCTTATGTTCCTAGTTTATATTTCACTGCTTTAGTTGTTTGTTTTTTCAGTTTTTCTAATAAATCTGCACTTGCATCCACTGCTTCTTCAATCTGATCCTCAATCTGATCCTGCTTCTTCAATCTGATCCTCAAGGGTTCTTTGGATGGTTAATGGTTATAGCTTTCTTAAGGGGCCTAGAAGCTTAGAAACCCTCTGTACCCTTTTTTCCCTTAAGAGTGCACTATGTTATTAAAAAATATTCTTCAGTGATTATTTAGGTGGCTAAAAGATTTATCTAATAACCACATTCTTTCTGAAAACTAAACCTTTTGTTATATGATTCTGCCTAGAACTTTTAAGGGGTTTCCTTAAAGAAACAAACCAACGAATCCTTAACAGCGCTAGATGGAACTTTTTTCTGAGTATGTATAATGATAAAGATCTTTGCCTATACTAGAACAGTAAACATTAAATGTTCTGTTGCTCCTTTCTGAAAGAACTGTTTTAGAACTTTTAGGGGTTGTCACAGAGGTTTCTAGATGAAACCTTTTTTTCATAAGAATTCACTATGTTATAAAAGGCTTTAGCTTTCTTAAGAAGTTCTACCTGTATCATTCTCTGGAAAAAAAAAAAAGAATTCTCTGCTAGCGACATTCTTTGTTTCTTTTTTTGCTTCAATTTTAGTCCCTATCTATCATCTGGATGAGGGTAAAATAATAGTACTTAGGGTCCTACATAGAACTTCTCTAAAAGGACAACCTAAAGAAACCTTAAGGGGCCTAGATGGAACCTTTTTTGTAAGAATATATATTATGACTTTTGAAATGTCAACCTGATCTCATGAGATATCTGTACAAATAAAAAAAGACACAAATGCTAACTCCACCCCTAGTCTACACTCTTATAAAATGTTTCCTCAAGGATTCTGTCTTACTAAAGACCCTTCTGAAAGGGAACCATTTGTAAGGTTGTAGAACTTTTAGAGGTTCTCCCATAGAGAAAAACTGAAGAACCGTTTAATTTTACATTTACATTTTTACATTTTAACAGAGTGCACACACTTTGAAAAAGGGGTTCCTCTAGGGTTCTTTGGGTGGTTAATTGTTATAGCTTTCCGAAGGGACTTTGTGGAAAAGGAAATTGTGGGGTTCCAGAGCTAATGTTCCTCAAGGGGAAACTTAAATCAAATCCTGTAGGATTCTAGATTTAGTTTTTTTTTCTATGAATGTGCACTCTTAGAAATGAGTTCCTCAAGGATTCTTTGGAGGGATAAACAAAAAAAATAATACAGTTTTAGACTTCAACAGTGGGCTATTTTTGGGGGAAAAAGTTCCTACAATGTTCTTTAGATTGGTAACTTATTTTTTTTTTTTTATAAAGCAGTCCTACCTTTTCCAAAAAGGACGGTCTCTGTCATAGGGTTCTGCATAGTACTTTTAGCTTGGAGGGATAAACCAAATAATACAATAGTTATATACAGCATTAACCTTATTTTCCTAAGAGTTCAAGGTTTTAGAAAAAGTATTCTTTAGTGGTAATTTGGATGGTTATCAGTTTTATCTTCTACCTGGAACCTTTTCTAAGAAGGAAACTCTCAGTTTTAGATAGGATTCCACATAGAACCTTTCAGGATTACCCCCAGATGGTCAAACCAAAGGCTGTTAATGGTTCTAGATTCATCTTTTGAGAAAACAATGTTAATTGAACTGTACTTTGTTGAGTAAAGCCCTAGAAACCGGAACTGAAAGAAAAAACAAACTTCTCAGAGCCTGAAACTTTTCTGGCGGTGTTTACGCACTCGTTTGATTTCGTTCATCAGTCATTAAAGCACTGCTTACAAATTCTCAACACATCATGTGTTATGACACCACAAGCTCCAGTTTCTAAAGCGTCACCATCATTAGTGGCCTGTGAGCTTCAGAGAGGAAAGATGGAGCAGTACATTAGCAGAACCTGCAGTATTTTCCTGAGTGACACTCTAGCCTCTGATTAGCGTGTGCTGTTATTATGGCTGATAATGACAGAGCCGACTCTAGTGTTTACTCATGCAAATCAGCCTCTCTGCTGCTAATGCAGTTGTTTGTAATTAGCAGGGAGGCGGATGCCAATCAAAAAGCACCTCCAGGTTGGAGCTGCTGAAATGAAAGCAGGTTTGGTCTGAAACGCTGGTCAATTCAGACAATTCAGGACAACAAATTTAGGTTTAAGGATTGAGTGGAAAAAAAATTGCATTCCTCTTGGTTTCTGAATGAAAAAATATCAAATGTACCATCAAATTTATGGTCTAAATATTACAGCCACTAAGTCAAGCTCAAAAGTTTGCACGCCCATTGACGTGCTTTAGTTAGTTTATTTACATGTGCCATTTAGATGTTTAATGACATCAAACAGCCAATGAATGGTTAATTCATTTAATCCTATTTAAGGAATAAATAAGGAAAGTTTAAATTGGCTTGAAGTGAATTCAAGCCAAGGTTGCCTAGGCTATCGAGCGCGTCCTCAGGTGGCGGATAGGGGAACGGCCTCTAGATATAGAGGTCAGCTGCGAATATTCAAATAAGCAGCCGCGGACCACAGGCGCCAGGTCAACAGGGGTGGTCGGGAGTGAGTACTCACCACACTCACTACCTATAAAAAGATCACAATACCTGAAGACAGCTTGGGATAGTGGCGGACGAGGCTCGCCACTTAAAAGAAGGGCCTCCCTGGTGCCCTTGCCTTGGGGGTCGAAAGGATACAAGGCTACAGGAGCAAACCTCAAATGAAAAAGTACCTTATGATCTGCCCGCCTAGCCAGCGGGGTGACGTTAATTAATGGCTAAAACAGCATTGAAGAATGGGCCTCGGTACCCTGCGCGTCATTCAGACCGTCCCATGGCGGCAGGGCGCAATCCGAGTGACAAGAGGCTGCTAAGAATCTCAGGTTCCAAGAAGCCACCAAGGAAAAGGACTAACCTTGCCATATGTACCTACAACTGCAGGTCATTAGCAAGGGGGACTAGAATGAACCATCTGATGGAGGAGTTAAAGAAGATCAAGTGTGATGTGTTGGGGCTTTGCGAGACACATCAAAAAAAAGATTTGAATGCAAGGTGGCAGGATGGAAGCGTCTTGGCTGGGAGTTCCAGAGCAGTTGGAGGCGTAGGTTTCATAGTGAGCAAGGAATGGGCTGAAAAGGTCGTCTCATGCCATTTCGTTTCCACATGAATAGGTGTGCTGAATGTCCAAGTCTCGAGGAAAGCGACCTTGAAAATCGTCCAGACCTATGCTCCCACCAGTACCAGTGACGACGATGAAGTAGAGGAATTCTATCGTGGCCTAGAGCAAGCTCTAGGGACCAGATCCTCTTACATTGTCATGATGAGAGACTTAAATGTGAAGAAAGGAAAAGCCTCAAGAAATGTGAGAGAGAGATGGTGCTTTACAGGACGCAAGTAACGACACTGAAGAACAAGGACAGCATTACAGTGACCGACAGTCGAGAAGTGGAGGAGGTTTGTAAAGCCTTCTACACAAATCTCTTCAAATCAAGAGTAATGCTCGCCTCTCCATCGTTGGAAAGTGAAGAAGAGAAAGCACCGTCTGTTCTGGTCAGTGAAGTCGAGAGCCCTCAAGTTGATGAACAAAGGGAAAGTACCGGGCAAGGATGGCATAACATCTGAAACGCTGCAGACTGGTGGAGAACAGCTGTGGAAAATCCTCGCTCTGTGTTTCAACTGCTACCTAGATGAAGGCTCAATACCTTCCCAATGGAAAGAGTCGAATACGATCCCACTGTATAAGAAAGGCGATAAAAAAGATCTTATGAACTATCATCCAATCTGCCTCCTGTCTCACATTTACAAGCTGTTCACAAAGATAATCGTTGAGTGGTTATCTCAACAACTGGATGAACAGCAACCAAGAGAACAGACAGGATTCAGGAAGAAATACAGCACCATGGATCATATATTCACCCTGACACAGTTGTTAGAGCGAGCGAGAGAGTACCGGTTGCCACTGTGTGTTGCGTTCATAGACTATGAGAAGGCCTTTGACAGCGTCGAGACCAATGCAGTACTACAGGCTCTCAAGAAGCAAGGTATAGCGGTGCAGTACGTCAACCTCCTTAGGGAGGTGAATACTGGGTGCACTACCGACGTTGCTCTTTTGTCCTCACCCGTTAATGTTCCGGTGGGGAAGGGTGTTAAACAAGGAGATACCATCTCTCCAAAGCTCTTCACGGCCTGTCTCGAGACGATCATGCGAGACATAGACTGGAACGGTGGTGTACGGATTAATGCAGAGATGCTCACTCATCTAAGATTCGCCGATGACATCGTATTATTTGCGGAAAGCACCGGACAGCTACAGACCATGCTTGACGACCTGGACTCCAGGGGCTCGGCGGTTGGCCTGAAGATCAATCTTTCTAAGACCAAGTATATGAGATCGGAAGGCATAGCGGTTGGTCGGCTGATGGTCGGAGATGATGAAATAAAGGAGGTGAGCAACTATGTGTATCTCGGTCAAGATCTGACGATGAGACGCGACATGGAAAATGAAATATCGCGGAGGGTAAGAGCAGGATGGAAGATGTTCAACTCGGTGAAGGATGTACTGAAGGCGAACCTCGACTGAAGCACTCGTACCAATCTCTTTAATAGCACGGTCCTACCTGCAATGTTATATGCATGTGAGACTTGGGCAATAACGAAAAGAGAAGAAAATCGGCTCATCACAGCGCAAAGGGCTATGGAGAGGTCAATACTCAGAATCTCTTTGAGAGATCACGTCCGACACGAAGAGATAAGGAAGAGAACAGGCGTAAGGGACGTCGTCGCAGAATACCACCAGGCGAAGCTCAGATGGGCCGGATACGTCGCACGGTTCACCGTCAACAGGTGGACCCATGCAGTTGCCGAGTGGTACCCGCGCAAGTGGAAACGTCCACCCGGAAGGCCTCCATTAAGATGGGAAGACGATTTGCGAAAAGCGTTTGGAGCTATGTGGAGAAGAAAGGCAAGAGCGAGGAAGGAATGGAGTGAATGCTGTGGCCAGCCTGATCCGAACCGACGTCCAATAGCCTGGTCGGTCCAGGTGATCCAGGTGAATAATCAGCTCTAACAAGACAGAAATAGCAAGATATGGAATTTTCATAGAGATGGAGAAAAAAAAGTCTGAATGTTTAGAGAGAAGTACATCATTATTTTCTATCAAATGTTATTTATTAATGAATTCTTACATTTTCAATGTTTTTCAAATGGGCAAAAGTAGACATAGATCTCTGAAGGTTAATTTGTCTTTAAATATTAATTCATACATTCATCGTTGCCATGCCTTATAAAAAATAACCATCATGTCACCTCAGAGGCTCTGTAGATGTAGCTCTGTTTTTTTATTTCCTTTTAATTCCATAACCAATCACTAGATTACACCCCTCCCTCACCCTCCCTCAACCACCCACACACCCTAAAACTGACCTCAATACCCAATCCCATATTCCTCTTCATTCTCTTTACCATACAAAAGCATTCTTCATTCCTCAAAACCCCTGTTATCGACAGATCAAGAACGGCACGCCGAGATGGAAATAAAGAAGATATGAATGTGGGCTAAATTGGGGGTTTAATTTGTCTCAGTGAGCGAGTGCTGAGATATGTAATCGTGTGGTGGGTCAGGGAGGTTCTGAGCGCTCCATCAGTCATGGTCATGTAGTGGAGGCAAACAGGAAGCAGTTTGTTGGACATCCTTCACATGCTCACGTCCCCCTCTGTAGCTCGGGGCGCCCACGTTATGGTGATTAGTCTGCTGGCGGGGTGTGGGGTGATTAATGTTGTGTCAGAGGTAGGAGCAACACCCCCTTCAGCAGCTCCAGCATCAGTAATGACACCTGGGGATGGCGGACCGGGGCTACCTGCGGATCTGGATCTTTATTCCAGGCATGATTCTCCCAGGACACCTCCGTCAGCATTCCTGTCAGCTTAGTGCGGATCATGATTTTATTAATGGCTCTACACTGTCACCAATTGGGTATTAAGCAACGTTTTGTAATACAAACGCACACACACACAGTCCACAAATATGCCCAGGTAGTCATGTGAGGAAAAAATACAACAGCGTTGTTAAATTCTCGATTCTGATTTGTTAATGAATTCATTTTCTCTAACAGCATTTCTGACAGCTGCAAATCTCAGGTTTACATTAATGTGCTTGTTCTAATACATTCTGATTTCTAGTAGGAATGCATACATGCTATTTTTCTCAGATCGAGTATGAGGACGTGTTTTTTTGGAACTCGTCAATACCGACACCGAAACTAATGCAGAAATGAGCAATGTACTTTTTATTAATCAATCAGGGATATCACTGAACATTTTATTTAGCTCTGTTTATGTTCCCCCCATGAAAAGAAAACACATGTATTCTTACATTTAGGCTACCATACTTATTCTTTATTATGTGAGAGAGTTGATATTAAATGTTGTCTTCTTTTGGCATCAGAATCAGTATCACATAGTAGCAGAAAGACGCACACAATACCAGTACCACTATCGATGCATCCCTAGTTGCATTAGTAACAACTTATACAGGGACTCGCATGGTTGATCCTTTACATTAACAAATTCTAAAAAAAAGTGTTGTTATCGAACAAAAGAATGTTTATGAATGTCGATATGGTTCCATGTTATGTAAGGAGTCTCCAGTGTTAGCACTTTGTAACAGGCTTCAAGACAGAGGAGTTTATGCTTTGTGGTTTCTCAGTAACATGACAAGTTACAGTATGAGAACAGGAAAGAACTTGGACATCTTGTACAGTCAGTTACGAAGTCGTGACAGGAAAATAGAAAGGATTCTTGGTAAGATGACAAACTATGTTTTATTTTGTCTAATTAACTTCAAGAGAAATACATTTTCAAATCATATTTGGCGGATGCCCTTATCCAGAGTGGCTTACATTTACCTCATTTATACAGCTGAGCAGTTGAGGGTTAAGGGCCTTGTTCAAGGGCCCAGCAGTGCTGGTAGCTTGGCGGTGCTAAGATTTGAAGAGAAAGAAAAATAAAGATTGACAGATTGTTGCGTACGGTGGCTAGCACACCAATTTCTGAATTGTTAAATGCATTCAAATGCGTTTGTATTTAAGATTCCATGCTGAAAAAAAAAAATAAATAAAAATAAATAAATAAATAAATAAATAAATCCCAATCGTGGAATCGGGAGAATTTTATCTCTTGTGATAAACCAGTGCAGGACTTCGGTCAATCAACAGTCCGATGGGTATGGAACTGGGTTGAACAATTGGAGGAAGTGATGGGAGTGCTCTGCAGATTCATCATGGTCAAGGACACATGTATAGAAGGGTTTGGCGTGAAAACACTACGAAAATGCTTTGTGGGATTGGTTGATTTCTATCAGGGAGTGGTACAGAATATCACAGAGATATAGAACAAAAAGAACCTCCAACATATTGCCTGCTTTTTGCAAATTTTCTGCTCAACATTATTCTAATACAAAACGTGTTTTAAATCAATTCTGGCATATGATATAAGCTACACATATTTTATAAACATATTTTCAACCTCTCCCACTGTTTCCCATTAGAGTAGATAGCACTGCCACCCAAAATGCCTCAGGGTCTCTCGGTTACCATGCAGTCTCCATGGCAACACAATAACAACCAGCGAGTGTGAGCCCAAGCACAGAGGCCAGGTTGTGAGGTTTGGAGGTAAAGGGGAGGTTCTGTGGATTTCCCCAATTACTGTTTATGGGAGGGAAATCCCAAGCCAAGCCCAGGCTAGGAGCTAATGAGAAGCTTGCTCACATAGCAGCCATGCCTGAGCACAGGAACATAGGCAGGAACCACCCCGGGCATCGATAAGAAATATTACCAACATGTTCTTCATGGAAATATATTAATATCACTGCATACTGTATAGCACTGCTTATGACAAAATGAGCACAGAAAGGAGTAATAGCTACTGCTGATTTACACTTACGGCATTTGGCAGACGCCCTTATCCAGAGCGACTTACAATCATCTCATTTTTATACAACTGAGCATTTGAGGTTTAAGAGCCTTGCTCAAGGGCCCAGCAGTGGTAGCTTGGTGCTGGAATTTGAACTCACAACCTTCCTAGCAGAAGTCCAACATCCTAACCACTGAGCTATCATTTCCCACTGGATTATATTGGAGTAAAGCATCCACCTTGCCTCATTATTGATGAATGTAGACCTTTAAACTTGTTCAAGTAAACAAGGCTTTGCATAGTAGATACTAAATTATAGATTATGCTTGTTTATCACAGTGCTGTTGAATTCTTGATTATGATTCATCAGAAGGTGTTGGGTAACAATAGTGCAGCTGTAAATCACAGGTTCATATTAATGTACTCGTTCTAAAATGTTCTAAAATGTTCTAAAACATTCTAAAATCATTTTTATAGTAACAACTCACATAGAGCTTGTTGATATATTGTTTGTTTCACAATTATCGAAGGAGTCTCCAGTGCAAGTGCTTTGTAACTGTCAGATGTAAAACTGTAACTTCAAAAAAGAGCAAAAACAGGGGCTGGTAAGGAAATTGCTGTTTGTAGCTGCTATAATGTACGTGTTAACAGGAATTACAACATTAGCTGTAATTATAAATGGATTGATGATTTAAGGCTTCCTTAAGGCCCATGAAATAAAAACAGGCCTCATGATTTCCTCGGGTTCTTGTTTAGGTTCAGAGGTGGAAACATGCCTACCAGCTCTGCTCCACTCATCTCCAGTGTAGAAAGAAGTGGAGAAACTGAAAGGAAAATGGCTGAAGGGGCCAGAATAGACTTAAAACTGAGACTGAGATTCTTCTTCCCATTACCCCAGCATTAGAGAGGTCCTGACTTTCATCTACCTAATCCCTCTCTTCTTCTCCAATTACCACCCCAATCCACCAACATTCTTAATCTTAATTGAAGCTCTTCTTCAATCATCTCTTGCTCACTATCAGCAGAGAAGCTCAGCTATGGACTAAGGATAATGGTATGAATATGTTATTAGTGAGATGTTTGATGTCCTTTACTGGAAGTTCCAAACTCCAAACTAACCATGAACGTAATCAGCCCTGGTTTGTGTGTTCATGACATGGTTCTAAAGCAGAAACCCACCTAGTGGTTCTGCTCCAGTCATTTCTCTCCATAAGACAAGTAAGACATGGAGAAAACTATTCGATAAAATGTTTGAATGGTTGAGCTTGTACTCAGAACCCTGAATTGGATACACCAGAAAACTGTCTAATATCTCTTTTTCTCATTACCCCGCCCCCAACCCACAAACACATTACTATTTTTCATCTTCATCAGAAGTTCTTCTCCAGTAGTTCTCTCTTGCTCAGGATGAATCCCCACTCTCCCTCCCAGTGGGTGAGCTCAGTGATTATCTGGAGGATCATGGTGATTTGTCCTGGAAACTCAGCACTCTTTAGGATGAAGAAAACCTGATAATTCTGTCCACATTAGAACAGCACACAGTGGTCACCAAGCTAAGCCTGAAGGTAAACACTCCTGCACTGAAGGAAAAAAAAAATGGCCAAGATATCTAAACATCTTTGCTGTGGCTCAGGAGGGGAGTTCACTGTTTGGATGTTCTCCCATTTTTAGCCACTTCACATCCAAAAATAATAGTCGCCCCCCCATGCCATTAAAGGCTCCCATGGAGGCAATAGGAGTGGAAGCCACCATGGAGGCAAGCTGTTTCCCACCTGTGATTCTAGGGGGGTGGGGGTTGGTGGTGGTGGGGGCGGGGCAGTGGTGTCGGACAGAACAGAGAGAACGAGCGGCTTTATTACCGCTGCTCGCTATAATGACAGAGGGAAAAGGGGCTAAGCCTGCTGGGTAATTGTCCCATAATTCACAGCTGAGTGCATGGGGAATTCCCACAGGTGAGCTCCAGCGTCTGGATGGAAGAGTCAGGTATGCCAAGCCACAGTGGGAATCTAACCCATGCTGGAAAACCAAAAAGTGAAACAACAGATATAACTTTATTTTTCCCCCCTTCACATTCCAGACATAAACAAATAAAAATAGATATGAATTTGATTGACACATTCTTTCCATCAGAAAGCAGTGGTATAAACTGTCTGATCTTCATACCAGGATTACGATGTCTCTAGGTCTCAATTCATACAAGAAAAAAAAAAAACCCTCCCTCCGTTCCTCCTTTGCTCTCTTTCTCTAATGAGATTCCTGCCTCTTTGATGAAAGAGTGCGCTCCTCCAGCAGACGGAGGAAACGAGTTGCGGCTCGTTACGGGAGCAGATCTTCAGCTCTTCACTCAGGAGAAAACGTCTTCATCGGCTGAGCGTAAACAGCACTGCACCTGCCATCCCCATACAGCCCAGCCTGGTCCCAATAACACAACACGTAATTAATCAAACCCGTACAACAAGCCACGCAGACTCATCCCAGTGAGGAGTGATTATATTTTATAATAAGAAAGAAAATATATACAGAGAGAAGTCTGAGAAAGACGAATACTGAGCTGCACCAACAAAAATGAAGCTTTAACATAGATTACAGAGTAAATAAAAGCTTGATTCATTGGTAGTAGGGCCAAATCGTGTGTAACAATTACCAGAACTGCCAACATTAAATTCAGAAAAATACTATATATATATATATATATATACATATACAGGTGCATCTCAATAAATTAGAATGTCGTGGAAAAGTTCATTTATTTCAGTAATTCAACTCAAATTGTGAAACTTGTGTATTAAATAATTTCAATGCACACAGACTGAAGTAGTTTAAGTCTTTGGTTCTTTTAATTGTGATGATTTTGGCTCACATTTAACAAAAACCCACCAATTCACTATCTCAACAAATTAGAATACTTCATAAGACCAATAAAAAAAACATTTTTAGTGAATTGCTGGCCTTCTGGAAAGTATGTTCATTTACTGTACATGTACTCAGTACTTGGTAGGGGCTCCTTTTGCTTTAATTACTGCCTCAATTCGGCGTGGCATGGAGGTGATCAGTTTGTGGCACTGCTGAGGTGGTATGGAAGCCCAGGTTTCTTTGACAGTGGCCTTCAGCTCATCTGCATTTTTTGGTCTCTTGTTTCTCATTTTCCTCTTGACAATACCCCATAGATTCTCTATGGGGTTCAGGTCTGATGAGTTTGCTGGCCAGTCAAGCACACCAACACCATGGTCATTTAACCAACTTTTGGTGCTTTTGGCAGAGTGGGCAGGTGCCAAATCCTGCTGGAAAATGAAATCAGCATCTTCAAAAAGCTGGTCAGCTGAAGGAAGCATGAAGTGCTCCAAAATTTCTTGGTAAACGGGTGCAGTGACTTTGGTTTTCAAAAAACACAATGGACCAACACCAGCAGATGACATTGCACCCCAAATCATCACAGACTGTGGAAACTGAACACTGGACTTCAAGCAACTTGGGCTATGAGCTTCTCCACCCTTCCTCCAGACTCTAGGACCTTGGTTTCCAAATGAAATACAAAACTTGCTGCCATCTGAAAAGAGGATATTGGACCACTGGTCAACAGTCCAGTTCTTCTTCTCCTTAGCCCAAGTAAGATGGTAAGATGGTAAGAGGTAAGATGCCTCTGACGTTGTCTGTGGTTCAGGAGTGGCTTAACAAGAGGAATACGACAACTGTAGCCAAATTCCTTGGCACGTCTGTGTGTGGTGGCTCTTGATGCCTTGACCCCAGCCTCAGTCCATTCCTTGTGAAGTTCACTCAAATTCTTGAATCGATTTTGCTTGACAATCCTCATAAGGCTGCGGTTCTCTCGGTTGGTTGTGCATCTTTTTCTTTAACACTTTTTCCTTCCACTCAACTTTCTGTTAACATGCTTGGATACAGCACTCTGTGAACAGCCAGCTTCTTTGGCAATGAATGTTTGTGGCTTACCTAGTGAACCAAACTGAGAGACCATTTTGAAGGCTTAGGAAACCTTTGCAGGTGTTTTGAGTTGATTAGCTGATTGGCATGTCACCATATTCTAATTTGTTGAGATAGTGAATTGGTGGGTTTTTGTTAAATGTGAGCCAAAATCATCACAATTAAAAGAACCAAAGACTTAAACTACTTCAGTCTGTGTGCATTGAATTTATTTAATACACGAGTTTCACAATTTGAGTTGAATTACTGAAATAAACTAACTTTTCCACGACATTCTAATTTATTGAGATGCACCTGTATATATATATATATATATATATATATATATATATATATATATATATATATATATATATATATATATATATATATATATATATATATATAGTACTGTGCAAAAGTTTTAGGCACCCTATTTGTACTTTGTGTTACTTTTTTACTTTGTAAAACTTTGTATTATATATATTTTTTATATTATGACTTCTACATTATCAAGTCAGTACAAAAAACATTTTAGATTCCCAAATTTTGTTTTCTAGCACAAAATTTAATTTTTAAAAAACTAAAAATTACAGAAGTTTCAGTTTTTACTCAGAATGGAAGAAAAATATTGTTAATTAGAAATAATCCAAAGTAAAGGCTTTAATCAGAGCTTTGGATTTTAATTGCTGATTTGTTCAGTGTCCAACACAAACCACAGATTTAAAGTAAGATTTCAATCAACAAATCCTTGATTAGCTTCAAATTCTGATTAATTTAATCCTTGTAATTTGGTGCAGCCCACCCTGAGAGTTGACCAAAGTCAGACAGACGGGGGAAAAAGATGGAGAGCAAAATACATCAAAAAGCCAAATAAATGAAGTGAGAGATTAGGTCGAGAGACTGGAATGTTTTATTATTTTTTTAAACCATCTTATCAGGTTGGACTGAGTGTGCTATCCCAGCGCCTCAGGCACAGTTACATCCATCATTAAATGCCTTTTAAGCATGTAAGTCTGCTTTAAATAACCCTCTCTCAGTAATTACACGCCAGTTTCCTGTCCTCCCTACTGGAGGCCAAACAGAGGAGCCAGAACAACCCAAACAAACACTCAGACCGTCTGTGAGCTCAGATAGAGGAGCAGCGTGAGAGAGAGAGAGAGAGAAAGAGAGAGAAGATAAACGAGGGAAGAGCGCAAAAACTAGAGCATGGAGTGGGGAGAGGAAATAAAAAAATAAGTAAAATAAAAGAAACAGGGCAAAAGAGAGAGAGAGACTATGGCTGTATTAGTAACATGAACTGAACATAATTCACGTGTCATTTATTTCACATGATTCATTTATATTCATGTTTTACTTCCACACGAAGTGACTGAGCTGTTATTTTCAAAAAGTTTTCCCCTCATTTATTTTTATATGCTAATAATATTTGTTTTTATTTATCTTTCAATTTCCAGTTTTTGTTTTTTTTTACATATACTGCCTGTTTTGTTAGTTTTCACCTGATTTTTTTTTTCATTTATTTTCAAGTGATTTTTGCACAGTTAATATATATATATATATATATATATATATATATATATATATATATATATATATATATATATATATATATATTTTTTTTTTTTTTTTACATTTTCACATGAAGTGCATGAGGTTTTATTTTTTCACGTCTTATTTTTCCCATTTATTTTCATGCCATATATTTTATCATTATTATTCATTCCATCATATAATAATATTCACGTGTAGTGTGTGTTTTCATTTTTATACTGCAATTTTATTTTAATTTTTAAGTTTTAACATGCTTTTTCCAATTTTATTCATAACTGTACATTTATTTTCAATGTTAATTCTTCACAGTGTGATTTTTTTTTTTTTGTATACTATCCACATTTTTCACGTGATCGCAAATGTGCAATAAAATGAGCATAACATGTTAAAAGTCTCTTCTGCCGGTCTTTCACGTGTATCACGTGTATATCACTCACATAATCACATGTGAAATGGATGTGCTTTCGATGTGATTGTATAATTGTTGATGTTTAGCCAGGTAAATGCGGGAATTATGATGATGATGAGAGTCTGACTCCGTCTTACTATCTCTGATATCCATTTATCAACACCACACTGCACTAAGTAACATTAGATCTCTTCTCTCCTCTCGTCTCCACCACTCCATAAATCTGTTCTCCAGCTCCCACTGAATTATATCTATCAGCTGTATTTGTGTTTGCTTTGTCTCTGTCGGAAAAAAATAAAAAAAATCTCACTTCCACTTTCTATCATTTCGTCTGTCAACACTGTGGTGTGTTGCTTCCACATCTGTTAGAATATTAAAATAATCTGTCACAGTGTTACGCTCTGGAGATAGCTCAACTGCATTCCTGAACTTTCCTTCTCCATTTTTCCATCGCAATATTTCACACAATTCATTCTTGCTAACTCATGTGTGCTAAAAAGTATGAAAGTGCACCGTCTAATGTGTCAAACAAACCAGCCAGAATGTTCTCAACGTCTTTATACAGTAATGTTTCCACAACACTGACAGGAAAAATAGCAGTTTTTTCACCAACCAGATGGTTTTTCCAAGGACAGTAAAAAAAACCAAAAAAAAAAAAAAACCCTCCTGAGTAAAAGACAAGAATAAAGAGAAAATCATTGCTGTTTAACCTGACTGAACTTCAGTATCACCAACCATTCATGAACAAACATTCAGCTACCTTCAAATCCTATCTCAGACTAGCATACCAAACACTCTGTGCATCCAAAACCTGTAAGAACTGAAATCTAATTAAATCCTTTTTTCACCTTTTTTTTTTTTTTTTTTTTGAGATTTTACCTAATTTACTCCCAGTTTGGTTACCTGCCAATTCCCACCCATGATGGCTAGTAACCAGGGAGAGTGAAGGCTAACACGTGATTCCTATTAGACACGTGAAGCTACCAGATCTTTTCCAATATCACAGAGCAGCTAAACACATAGAGAAAAGAGCTATCCGCATTCTTAAGGAGCGGTCACACTCGACTTTCAGCATGCGGAATTTTCATTCATACGCACGCGAATGCTGGAGACCGGAAAGTTCCAAAAGTTCAAGTTTGGTGAACTCTGACCTGTGAATTCTTATCACATTTATACAACACAGCTTTAAAAGAATGTAAAATCAACATCAAAAGAGAAGTTGCCTGGATTGTGGTGTCGCTGCATACAGGAACAGATGGTATATTTTAACATTGGCGTGTGATTTCATATCCAGTTGCCGCCCATATTCGCAGCGATCTCCAAAGAAATTTCGCATGCTAAAAGTCTAGTGTGACATGACATACATGAGTTCACAGACTCCCACGATTGACTAGCAACACTGTGATTGACAGGAGAGAGCGCGTAATACCATCCCTACCACCCAGCCAGTTTTACTCTCTTGGCCACAAATAGCTGAGGTATTGGTGGGATTCGAGTTCGCGATCTCCTTACGATAGGGATAGGGCCAACTCACAGCCGTAACATCCGTCCCAAAATCTCTATGATACTCTGCTGTCTTAAAAATCAGATCTAAAGAAAACCTTTGCTTGCTTCTATATCTTTAGATTGCAGTCTTGTTTCAGGAAGCACCCATTTCACATTTAAAGTCTTTTCATTTAAAACTATTGGGGGGGGGGGGGGGTGTAAACTTTTGCATCAGCTGTATCTCTCCTCTCCCGCTCTTAAACCCTACTAGACTGGAATAATTTGTCCAAACGCTATGCACTCGTGTGCTGCTTGAGTGAAGAGCAGAGCCGCATACTTTAATAACAGATGAAGCTCGTGTCTGAGGATAACGAGCGCCCAGTTGACACTGAAGCTGAAAGTGAGCGGGACGTTCTCTCTGCTCGTGAGAACCAAGGTCAAAACAAAAGCTCTCAACATGTTTATAAAAATATGCACTCGATTTGCAATGAGGATCATGGTGCTATTAAATAGCGTTGTAAATAACATTTCAGGTGTCACGGAACAGCAACGTTCTCGCAATATAGAGTATGTTAGGTGGCTATTTGTGAAGATGGCATGAAAGCATATTCAGAGGAAACAAGTTCATCTTAGAACCCATTAAGTTTCTAGCCAAATCAGTAAAAAAAACAAACAAAAAAAAACAGCCTCAACAGCTTAGATGGTCTGGTTATAGATGTTCGGTTTGGTTCTGTATGATCAGATTGGTCCTATATGGTCAGTTTCAGTAGCTTAGTTGGTCAGGCTGGTTCTAAATGGTCATGCTGGTTCTAGCTAGTCAGCTCAACACCCTAGATGTTCAAGGCTTGATGGTCAGTCTGATGCTAGTTTTTCAGGTTTACTAGCCTAGTAGGGAAGACTGATTCTGTATGATGAGGCTCGACAGCCTAGATAGTCAGGCTAGTTATAAATGTTCAGGCTGGTTCTGTATGGTCAGACCGGTTAATTTTTTGATTATGGATTATCCCTGTTTGATGTTGCCTGCTTGTGTTTTGACACCAGCTATAGACAATGATTATTGGATTTCCCATAATAAACCACATGCTGAGTTTTTGCGCTGACCGTGTGGCTGTAGGTTTGTGTTCCAACCAAGCAGGAGCCACAGCAGAAATAATATGTTATAAAAAGATACTCTGACTGTTTTCCTGTTCCTGTTTTGGGTATTGCCTTGTCCTTCTGGTTTGTTTGCTTTGGTTTCTTTTAATAAAGCTGTGCTGCATCTCTCTGTCTGCCTGTTGTAAGGGTTTGGCACGCTCAGTGAGACAGACAGAGTGAGTTTAATGAGTGTTAAATCTGAGTGAGATGAGAGTGTTTTGCTCATTTACACTCTGTTGTTCTTCAGTGCGCTCTCGGCATGCACTCCGGGTTTGGACGAAGCCCAAGGTAGTGAACGATTACGGCCCAATTTTTCATCCACTTTCTCTAATCCTCCTCTTTACTGAGGCCAGGGATGGGCACTAATCACGACCTATGATACTCAGCTCGAGTATGTTAGAGTGTCTGGTATTCGTCCTTCACAGAATTATTTTTGAAAAGAAACACACTCACACAAACACACAACCTTACATAGATAACAAAGGCTATAAACACAAAACTCAGTAATGAACTGGAGGTCATGAGAAGCGTCAGAGGACACATTTGGTGTGTCACCACACACTCACACACACTCAGTTTTATGACGAAGGAGTAGATGAACTCCAGTTATGTCCATGTAAATGGCCTCGTAGTGACCATAAGGCAAAACTCACACACATTTCACATGAGTAACATGATGACATGAAAAATTGAACGATATGTCCTGAAATTGCCCAAGTAAACATGTGACCTCATGTGGACAATATGTGAAAAATTAACATGCGAAAATAAATGAATCATGTGTAACAAAAAAAAGACTATATAATATACAGTGGGGGGAAAAAAGTATTTGATCCCCTGCTGATTTTGTATGTTTGCCCACTGACAAAGAAATGACAAAGAAATTATTGATCAAGAAATCTATAATTTTAATGGTAGGTGTATTTTAACAGTGAGAGACAGAATAACAACAAAAAAATCCAGAAAAACGCATTTCAAAAAAGTTATAAATTGATTTGCATTTTAATGAGGGAAATAAGTATTTGACCCCTTCGACTTAGTACTTAGTGGCAAAACCCTTGTTGGCAATCACAGAGGTCAGACGTTTCTTGTAGTTGGCCACCAGGTTTGCACACATCTCAGGAGGGATTTTGTCCCACTCCTCTTTGCAGATCCTCTCCAAGTCATTAAGGTCTCGAGGCTGACATTTGGCAACTCGAACCTTCAGCTCCTTCCACAGATTTTCTATGGGATTAAGGTCAAGAGACTGGCTAGGCCACTCCAGGACCTTAATGTGCTTCTTCTTGAGCCACTCCTTTGTTGCCTTGGCTGTGTGTTTTGGGTCATTGTCATGCTGGAATACCCTTCCACAACCCATTTTCAATGCCCTGGCTGAGGGAAGGAGGTTCTCACCCAAGATTTGACGGTACATGGCCCCGTCCATCGTCCCTTTGATGCGGTGCAGTTGTCCTGTCCCCTTAGCAGAAAAACACCCCCAAAGCATAATGTTACCACCTCCATGTTTGATGGTGGGGATGGTGTTCTTGGGGTCATAGGCAGCATTCCTCCTCCGCCAAACACGGCGAGTTGAGTTGATGCCAAAAATCTCGATTTTGGTCTCATCTGACCACAACACTTTAACCCAGTTCTCCTCTGAATCATTCAGTCAAACTTCAGACGGGCCTGTACATGTGCTTTCTTGAGCAGGGGGACCTTGCGGGTGCTGCAGGATTTCAGTCCTTCATGGCGTAGTGTGTTACCAATTGTTTTCTTGGTGACTATGGTCCCAGCTGCCTTGAGATCATTAATAAGATCCTCCCGTGTAGTTCTGGGCTGATTCCTCACCATTCTCATGATCATTGAAACTCCACGAGGTGAGATCTTGCATGGAGCCCCAGACCGAGGGAGACTGACCGTTATTTTGTGTTTCTTCCATTTGCGAATAATCGCACCAACTGTTGTCACCTTCTCACCAAGCTGCTTGGCGATGGTCTTGTAGCCCATTCCAGCCTTGTGTAGGTCTACAATCTTGTCCCTGACATCCTTGGACAGCTCTTTGGTCTTGGCCATGATGAAGAGTTTGGAATCTGATAGATTGTTTGCTTCTGTGGACAGGTGTCTTTTATACAGGTAACAAGCTGAGATTAGGAGCACTCCCTTTAAGAGAGCTTATTAGCTTTAAGAGCTCAGCTCATTACCTGTGTAAAATACACCTGGGAGCCAGAAATCTTGTTGATTGATACGGGATCAAATACTTATTTCCCTCATTAAAATGCAAATCAGCAAATCAATTTATAACTTTTTTGAAATGCGTTTTTCTGGATTTTTTTGTTGTTATTCTGTCTCTCACTGTTAAAATACACCTACCATTAAAACTATAGACTGATCATTTCTTTGTCAGTGGGCAAACCTACAAAATCAGCAGGGGATCAAATATTTTTTTCCCTCACTGTATATTACATATAAAAATCACATGGAGAAAAATAAAAACACGTGAATTACATGTTAAAGATTAAAATGAGAAAATAATACAATTGTGTCTAAAATCAGATGTGGAAAACAACCCATGAACAAAATTACATGTGAAAAAATAAGAAAAAATAACATGCCAATAAATGAATAATGATTAAATTAATAATGTATAAAGAATAATCTGAATAATAAAAAAAAAACACGTAACAATGTATAAATCATGGAAAAATTCACATGTGAAAATTTTGAACAAAATCATGTGAATAGAAATTGACAAAAAATGACAAGTGAAAATTAATTTTTTTAAAAATGTGGGAAAAAAATATTTGAAAATGTTTGGAAAGTAAAAATACGTGAAAAATTAACATGAAAATAAATTAACCGGGTTAGAAAAATTCACTTGAAAAATCACAAAAATTACGTAATGAAAAAGAAAAAAGAAAAAAAGAAAAGAAAAGAAAAATATGAAAAATATACAGATTTGAAAATAATTTTGGGAAAAATACATGTGAAAAATAGATAATAGACAATAAATAGATAAAACTTAAAATATTTATTTTAAAAAATGTGAAAATAAATTATTCATTTAAAAAAAATTCCATCTGAAAAAGAAATCTTTGTAAAAAACTAATTACGTGAAAGAAATATACATTATGTGTGAAAATAAATGAAAAATAAAATAAAGACAAAAAAAGTAAAAACAACTGAATCATGAAAAAAAAATCACGTAAAAAATAAACACTCATGCACTACATATGAAATATTTGTGAAAGAACTGAAAAGTAGAAATACACACTATATGTGAAAAGTGTGTGAAATGTAACCACGGACTGTAAACCACGTGTGTAAATTTGACTTTTCTGTACAAGTCTTCAGAGTGGACGGGAATCAGCCGACACGAAACCCGCACCCCGTACCGTGCTCCGACTCGGAATCTCCAGACAGTACGGATCTCATCCATCTCTAAAAGACCTGGGGTAGGTGGATGCCAGTTCAGAGTCTCAGAAACACTGGGAACCAGTTTCCTTTCCCCATCTTTCTCAAAGCTACAGCAACAAATCTACTTAACTGCGGTCCTGTATTGATCCTAAAGTCATGTACGCTGGGTGGCCCAGGGTAAAAAAAATCTGGACAATAAACAAAATGGCTGCCACCAAAATAATAAGCAGAAGAGAGTCGTGGTGCTTTGATTACAGCCCGTCAGCGTTGACCTGTGAGCGCGGGAACAATACACACAGGCAGGGGATGGGGGGTGAGGCGCTCATTACAGAGCCAGCACCAATCTGCTCCATTAACGCATGCTGAAGAAGCACTTTCCTCCGGTTCTCTGAGGAGCCATTACAGTGCGTGTGTGTGTACATGTGTGTATGTGTGGGTCTAAGTGAATGCTTATGTGTGTTTTTGGCAGCACTGTAAAACATCCCGGGCAATATGGAATTTCAAATCGGCGGCGTAAAAAAAAAAAGAGCTGCATTTACAAGACTTTATGGCAGTTGTGACGTTTATTTCAGAGCATTAAACAAAAAAACGCGACCATACAGAGGGCCGTTCACGAATCCGAGTTAATGGTGTTTGTAAATGCAGTCGCTGGAGCGTCGTTTGCGAGATGTATTGTAAATGGAACAGTGTGAAAATGGGCCGAGATAAAGAGTTACGATACATTAACAGATGTTCACAGAGTGAGCGGCATGTCACAAAGTGCACACATGGATATGTAGAAAGCAGAGGAGAGTGTGTATGGAGTAGAGATATAACTGAGCACAAGGACATTATTTATAATGAACAGATAATATGTTCTAAATAAATAGAGATACAGATACAAACATATAGAGATACAGATAGAGATACAGATACAGATACAGGTAGAGATACAGACAGAGATAGATATACAGATACAGATAGAGATACAGATAGAGATACAGACAGATATACAGATACAGACAGATATACAGATACATATAAAGATACAGATGATACAGACAGAGATAGAGATACAGATACAGATAGAGATACAGATAGAGATAAAGATACAGATAGAGATACAGATACAGACAGAGATAGAGATAGAGATACAGGAAAAAATAAAATTAAAATAAACAAAAAAAATTAAGGAGTAATAATAATAATAATAATAATAATAATAATAGAAGTTGAAGACGAATAGAAGCTGATGAGATTTGAAAGAAGAAACAGAAGTCCAATAGGACATTGCACAGTTTAGGAACTGTGAGCAATCTGCTGCAATTGGGATTGGGATTAACAGCTAGTGGGATTAAGGAGCATCTCTAGGTCAGGCTAGTTATGAACTGGAGTGATGTAGCAGAGATTGAGGAACTGTCAGAGCCAGAATTCACATAGCATGCTGACACATGGGGCATAATGGTAGGGTTAATATTACAATAAAGAAAAAAAAAAATCATTTAGGCCATGCCCATTTCATGTGCTTACATATACAAATACTAGCGCTATACAGATTCAGAACCAGATAGCAGCACTGCTTTATAGGCCTAATAGGAACTAACCAAACCTCCACAGAATAATAATTTTTTAAAAAGTCTGAAATCTGAAAGACAGTTTTGGATGAATTATTTAACAACAATTAAATATTAACCCAACTAGAGTTTGCAGAACATTTGCTGTTTCTCCCACATGATGAATCCCATCCTCCACTCTGCTTTAATAAAACTTTCAGTTAGAATAAACAACTTCCGAGTTATTCCGAATCCACTAGAGAACCTTGCGTGCTCTAGTCAGCTGTACTGCATAATTTCTGCCAATATTTCATTCCCACTCAGAAATAAACTTATATAAAACTTATAAACTTGTACAAATTGACACCACGGAGGAGAACTCCTCTCCAGTTCATCGCGTTCGCCGCACTCAGAATCGATCTGCGGCTATATTTTGTCGAAGGGAGCTCTGGCTTTGGTGTCGCAGCACCTTAATTGGTCCCAGTGCTGCTTCAGAGCCCGAGCTGAAACAATGAACAATAGCGAGTTGGTCTAAGATAGTCAGATAAGAGGAGATATGGATCAGGAATCAGAGAGAGAGAGAGAGAGAGAGAGAGAGAGAGAGAGAGAGAGCAGAAAAGGATGTCACAATAAGGGTGAGCCCAATGAGCAATATTTATATCATAATTTAGGGTTGTTTAGTAATTTTTAACATTTGTAAAGAACAAAATGCAGGCGAATACAGGTACATCTAAAAAAAATTCGAATATCGTGGAAAAGTTCATTTTTTCCCTCGTAATTTAATTCAAAAAGTGGAACTTTCATATATTCTAGATTCATTACGCATAAAGTGAAATATTGCAAGCCTTTTTTATTTTTGTTTTAATCTTGTAAAAAAATCCAGTATCTCAAAGTATTAGTATAAAGAATTTATAATACAGAAATATCGACAGAGAAGAGCTCTAATCAGCTAATTAGCTCAAAAGGCCCGCAAAGGTTTCCTGAGCCTTTAACCTCTCAGTCGGTTTCAGTACACACAACCACAATATTCATGGAAAGTTGACTGGAAGGGAAAAGTGTGGTAGGAAAAGGTGCACAAGCAACAGGGATGACCGGAGCCTTGAGAGAATTGTCAAGCAAAGCCAATTCAAGAACTTGGGGGAACTTCACAAGGAGTGGACTGAGGCTGGAGTCACCACGCACAGACGTGTCCAGGAAATGGGCTACAAGTGTCGCATTCCTAGGGTCAAACCCCTCCTGAACCAGAGACAATGTCAGAAGCGTTTTACCTGGGCTAAGGAGAGAAAGAACTGGACCGTTGCTCAGTGGTCCAAAGTCCTCTTTTCAGATGAAAGTAAATTTTGCATTTCATTTGGAAATCAAGGTCCCAGAGTCTGGAGGAAGAGTAGAGAGGCACAGAATCCAAGTTGCTTGAAGTCCAGTGTGAAGTTTTCACAGTCAGTGATGATTTGGGGTGCCATGTCATCTGCTGGTGTTGGTCCACTGTGTTTTCTCAAGTCGAGAGTCAATGCAACATTTACCAGGAGATTTTAGAGCACTTCATGCTTCCATCTGCTGACAAGCTTTATGGAGATGCTGATTTCCTTTTCCAGCAGGACTTGGTACCTGCCCACAGTGCCACAACTACTAGTAACTGGTTTACTGACTCACCTGACCTGAATTTTGTCAAGAGGAAGATGAGAGACACCAGACCCAACGATACAGACGAGCTGAAGGCCTCTATCAAAGCAACCTGGGCTTCCATAACACCTCAGCAGTGCCACAGGCTGATTGCCTCCATGCCACGCCACATTGATGCAGTAATTCGTGCAAAAGGAGCCCCGCCCAAGTATTGAGTGCATAAATTAACATATTTTTCAGAAGGTCGACATTTCTGTATTATAAATTCTAATATTTTGAGTTACTGGATTTTTGATTTCCGTGAGCTGTAAGCCGTAATCATCAAGATTAAAACAAACAAAAGCTTGAAATATTTCACTTTATGTGTAATGAATCTAGAATATATGAAAGTTCCACTTTTTGACTTAAATTAAAAAAACAAACTTATCCACAACATTTAAATTTTTTGAGATGCACCTGTACATATAACACGAGTGCAAATTTTTAATAGAAAAAAAATACCTTTCTTTCTTCCTTTCTTTCATTCTCTCTTACATATTTTTTTCTTCCGCACTGTCTTGGTGTTTCATTCTGTCTTCCTTTCTTACTTACTGTCTTTCTTTTTTCTTACTTTCTTATTTACTGTCTTCATTTTTAATTTTATTTTCCTTTTTCCCCCATCTTCCTGTCCTTGCTTCCTTACTTACTGTCATTATTTCTTTCTTAGTAAATTTGTTTTTTCTGTCCGTTTTACTTTCTTTCTTTCTTTCTTTCTTTCTTTCTTTCTTTCTTTCTTTCTTTCTTTCTTTCTTTCTTTCTCACATTCTCTTTCTTTCTTTCTCTGTCTTACTTAACATTTTTCAGTCCACATTTCTAACTTATGGTCTTTTTGACTTTCATTCTGTCTTCTTTTCTTACCTACTGTCTTTCTTTCCATCCTTCCTTATCTACTGTCTTTCTTTCTTTCTTTCTTTCTTTCTTTCTTGCTTTCTTTCTTGCTGCCTTTCTTTCTATCTTTCCTCCTAATTTACTTCCTTACTGTAAATACTGTCAAATAAATATAATACATACAAGTGCAAAAGTTTACACCCCCAATGGTTTTTAAATGGAAAAAGTAAAATGTACCTTCAGTTCACACTTTAACAATAAAACAAATTCCAACAAAATGTGGACATTTCCTGCAACAAGACAACAAATCTAAAGCAAACAGAAAAACTGAGAAAATAGAACAGAAAATCCAAAATGGAAACTTTTAAAGTGATATTTTAATTTCCTGATTATCATTAAGATTTTAACATCAACCCTATTTGGCCAGTTTACTTCCTTACTTACTTACACCTGAGACAAGTAAAAATGAAACATCTTGTTGGTACATAGTAAATTATTTCATCATCTCTATGTTTGCACTCAACTGTGTGATGACTTATTTGACTATTCAGAGTTACGGTCAATTTTTATCTCCTTTCCACATTTCTGATTATGGTTAAAATTGTGTTCTCTGTCATTTTAGAAAAAAAATTAAAATTCTGGGAAACAAACAAACTAACAAACAATCAAACAAACAAATAAGTAAATAAGAGCATATATACAATTTTAATATGCAATATGTAAATGTTAAATGTAGGTATAAATGGATATAAAGTTTTATTTTGTGTTGTTCTTCAATAAATAAAAATGGCAATTGCTGTGGTATAAAAGAAACAAACCACTTGGGGATGTACTTTTATAGAGAAAAAATGATCAAGTTCAGGATAGTAACAGTAACTCAGCTTCATCACATTACTGTGTGGCTGATTTTTTCCTGTAACAGCACAACATGGAGTGTTTTATTCCTTACTTGATTGGCTGGTTGACAGTCTCCTGACAGGTTATTGAATATCTAAAGATTTGATTTATTTATAATTATTTTGAACGTCAACATAGTCTTAAATACAGTTGACATTGGAATAAGCCTTTATAAATGTTTATGTAGCTTTATATGAGATGCTTATGACCTAAAACACTACAGTGCAAATAATTAAGGCATTATAGAGGTTTTCCCATAGCTGGATGTTTTTCTGAGTGTGACGCTCGCTGTCTTATGTGCCGTATTTCATGTACAGTGAGTAGGTGTGCAATCAGAGCCTCTTTTCCTGAATGTATATCATTCATTATCTAAAAAGCCAAACAAAACACACAGTAATACTCGTTATCCAACCTTCTTTCAGCTTTCAGCAGCACAGCAGGAGACTGAATTGAAAAACGAACAGAAGATGATCAAAGACACGGCTGAGACGGCGGATACGGAGATGATGTTCAGGGCTCGAACACGTTTAATCGTACGTTGCACAAACATTAAGGCATTCATAAGCACAAGAAGTACACACACAGCATCCAAGTTCAAGTGAAGACGTGCTGGCAAATTCCAGCTTAGATAAACATCTCAGAAGCGTAAAAAGAAGCGCCGAGACTAGCTATTAAACAATTTATACTCTATTATACCCCTGACCTTCTGGAGAATTCACCACGACCTCATACTTTTCTATTTTCCAGGTTATCATAGATAGAAGTCAGCTCTCTGTTCTATTCAGCTGGGGCGGGGTGGGGTGGGGGGGTCGGCCATGGGCACGTGGAGCTCTGGAGCTATCCGTTTCTTTTTTTTACTGCACGGCTCGGCCAGCCTTGAGACTTTTACAGTGCACCATTAACATGGCAGATATAAAAAGCGTAAAGGTCATTTTCACTCTAAAGCCTGTGCCTCGATGCTTCTATTGCCTTCTGAGGGCAAATAAAACTCAGCTCGTAATGGCATGGACGTGTTTGAGCTTCACAGCCAGCTGAGTGGATAGCCTATGCAGTCTTGGAATTGCGTTTAAAATTTAATCCGATGTTCCACTTAAAGACGGGATTAGTTATTTTGGTAGTTATCAAGATAAACTCATTAACCACAGCCAAAAATCCATGTATACATTCTTTATCAAATATTACATTATTGATATTGAATTATATGATATTTTCGAGCAAGTAATAAATAAATAAATAAATAAATAAACAAATAAATAAATAAATGTAGAAAACTGTTTATAGCTGCTATAATGCTATAAAGTCCCTGCTGAAAAAAAAAAAAACCAATAGAAACCATTACAGAAATTCTAATGGCTTTAATGGTTATAATGGGAACTGCATTGGTTTTAATGGAAACTATAATGGTCCTTGTGGGTCTCTACTGGTAATGTGTTGGGTTCTATTGGTGGCATGTTTATGTCTAGTGAAAACCAATACAAACCATTAAATCCTAATAGAATATGGCCCAAAACACACTACATTTGATAATGGCTTTAATGGTATTTCTACTGGAAATCTTTAGAATTTCTGTAATGGTTTCTATTGTGTTTTTTTTTTTTTTCCAACAGGGATAACAGGAAATAACTTTTATTTCCAACATTAAATGTAACAATAAATGGAACTACATTTTGACACTAAACCATTTATAAACCAATTATATTTTTAATCAACCATTAAATAAATTAATTAATAAACAACAACTACAATAACAATAATAATAATAATAATAATAATAATAATAATAATAATAATAATAATAATAATAATAATAATAGTATAAAACTGCTATAATGTAAGTTTATAAGTGTGTTTTGTCCACAGTGTACCTATAAATGCATACAAATATAATACGTTGTCCTTTAATAAGCAAAAAAATATCTTAGTGTTGGCAAATTGCAGTGGTATAAGAGGAATAAAACACTTAGACATGCTGTAATTGGAAAATAATTAACTTTGGGTTGGTAACAGTAACTGTTCATCACCAGCCTATTATTGGCTATTTTCCCATAAAAGCACATCCCCAAGCTAGTGGACAGTCACCTGATAGGTTGTTGATGGATTTATTTTTTTTGACTGTCTGTAGAGTGTGTACACTGGACTGTCCATAATATAGTCCCACTACATTCAAATGACGTCCACGCATCCAAAAATACGCCTGCTACAATTCATCTTAACACTATCAAATATTACACTGAACTAAATTATATTTTTGACCAACACACCACAGCCGAGTGGCTTTCTCTGCTCCTGTCCAATCTAGCAGAAAACCCAATATAAAGACCAGTAACCGAATCCACTAAATGAAACATTGCAGTAATAATCTCCCTGTAGCCACCAAGTCCAAATCGGCCCATCAGAAAAGGGCACGAAATAAATGAAAACCATTTTAACATGATGTCCATGAGGTCCATTCTGCCCTTTAATGATTTCTCGAGTGAGCGTTTTTCTTCTAAAAACATCCAGGGTGACCAAAAAAAAGAGTCTGGTTTTAATAAGGTCCCTTGTTCTGAAAATACTTATTGATTTTTGCTGTAAGTGGCGGTGTGGGACATTGCTCTCGCTCCCGCCGCTCGGTGGAGGTATATTGAGCCATTTAGAAGCTAAGGGCATCTTCTGCGGCCTGCGTTTGCTGTGGCCTTTTCCTTTACCCCAATCTGTTTCCATCAACTTTGACTTGCTCACTACAGAAGCTGATTCTCTTACTCTTTCACAAGCCGTGTACAAAAAAAAAGGCATTTCAGGCTCAGAATAAAGCTATACATCTGCTCTGTGCAGAAAACCTGAAATGTATGTGTACACCACTGGCACAGTGACCTTGTTACTGTACCCAAGTCAGATTTCGAAATCCTTTCATTTCTACATACTATGTTTCAAAAGGAAAATTCCTACTAGGGGTGTTTCGATCAGACGAATTGGATTGATGCATCAATTTCAAAGGCAACGGTTGAAATGATTCGCTGCAATAAATATAAACATACTGTTATCCATTCTAATTAATTATAAAACAATTATTAGCAAAAAAAGGACAAACAATTGGTGTGTAAAAATTATTCATATTTTTCAACTGATCTGTAAATGATGTAGTCCTTCTCTACATAGCATCATTCACAGTTTAACGGTAGGCCTACCCCACTTTCTGAATTTAGTTGGTCACATGTTAATCAGTGAGATACTAAAATGAATTATTTCAGTGATATTGTAAAATATCGAATCACTGGCCTTATGAATTGAAATTGTATCGTACAATATTGCATGGAAGCTGATTCAGTGGTATCAAGACATTGAATCGTTGCCTAAATTGTATCGCAGAACATTCAGTGGTATCATCAAATATCGAATAATTATCGTGAGATAATTATTCGTAAGAATCTAAATGAAATCATTTCACATCACATCGTATCTTTACGGTAACAGATTCAGTGGTATCATGAAATACGGAACTGTTGTCTTATGGATCTAAATTGTTCAGTATCATAGCAGATTCATTGTTATTAAATATCTGATCATTAAGAATCAACATTGAAATTGTATTGTATCATAGTTGATTCAGTGATATCATCCAATATCAAATTGCTGCCTTATGACTCATATTGTATCGTAGTGTACTGTATCGTATCATATCACATCGTATTATAGCAGACTTTTTGCTATCACTGAATATTTAATTGTGAATTGTTTCTTTATCAAACTAAATCGTATCGTAGAACATTCGGTGGTATCATCAAATATAGAATCATATTCTTAAGAAATCATATCGCATCATATATCGTATTGTATGGTGGCAGATTGAGTGGTATCAAATATCATATCATTAAGAATCAAAATTAAAATCATATTGCATCATATCATATTGTATTATAGCAGATTCTGTGGTATCACTGAATGTTGAATCATTGCCTTATGGACAGAAATCATATCGTAGCAGATTTAGTGGTATCGTCAAATATTAAATTGCTGCCTTAAGAATCTAGATCCTGTCGTATTGCATGAACGGCTGAAGAACCCCGTCTTCTACTCAAGAAAAAACTGGAAACCTCAGAAACCCGAACTACATACCGGTAATTTTATTAATCTAAATGAAGCATGTGCATAAACCGACTCTTAATACGAGGAACTTTCCCAGCATAAATATTGACATAACCCTTGAACTCAAATCGCCGACTCTGAATACGGCCTCAAGGCGGCTCTGCATCATATCTACCAGCTCTCTGCCTTTACCTGTCATCGTACCAACATTCAAAGTCCCTACTTTCAGTCCTAAACTCCTGCCTTTCCTCTTCTCTCTCTGCCCACGGACACGCCCTCCTCCTCTAACACACCTTTCTCCTCTCCTTCTTGGACCAACAGTAGCCCGATTTCCACCAGTGCCCTGTAGGTCAACGGCACCGATGGTGGTCGTTGTTAACCCGGGCCCCGACCGATCCGGTATGGAAGTCATGTTCGTGATTCGCATATTGAATTTGGCAAAAGTTTTACGTCGGATGCCCTTCCTGACACAACCCTCTCTATTTATCCGGGCTTGGGACCGGCACAAAAAGTACACTGGCTTGTGATCTCCTGTGGCTAGATTCCCAAGGTGACTTCTTAGTATCAGACATTCTTCAAGGAGTCGACCTGAACTCCTAACAAACTGAAACTCTATCAGACGTGACCGTGAGAATGAATCTGAACGAGACACATCACTGTAATCTATATATATATACAATATGTATATATATATACACAATATATATATACAATATATATATATATATATATATATATATATATATATATATATATATATATATATATATTATCTCACAAAAGTGAGTACACCCCTCACATTTTTGTAAATATTTTATTGTATCTTTTCATGGGACAACACTGAAGAAATGACACTTTGCTACAATGTAAAGTAGTGAGTGTACAGCTTGTATAACAGTGTAAATTTGGTGTCCCTTCAAAATAACTCAACACACAGCCATTAATGTCTAAACCGCTGACAACAAAAGTGAGTACACCCCTAAGTGAAAATGTCCAAATTGGGCCCAATTAGCCATTTTCCCTCCCCGGTGTCATGTGATTCGTTAGTGTTACAAGGTCTCAGGTATGAATGGGGAGCAGGTGTGTTAAGTTTGGCGTTATCGCTCTCACACTCTCTCATACTGGTCACTGGAAGTTCAACATGGCACCTCATGGCAAAGAACTCTCTGAGGAACTTAAAAAAAGAATTGTTGCTCTACATAAAGATGGCCTAGGCTATAAGAAGATTGCCAACACCCTGAAACTGAGCTGCAGCACAGTGGCCAAGACCATACAGCGGTTTAACAGGACAGGTTCCACTCAGAACAGGCCTCGCCATGGTCGACCAAAGAAGCTGAGTGCACGTGCTCAGCATCATATCCAGAGGTTGGCTTTGCAGAATAGACGTATGAGTGCTGCCAGCATTGCTGCAGAGGTTGAAGGGGAAATGTCCAAATTGGGCCCAAAGTGTCAATATTTTGTGTGGCCACCATTATTTTCCAGCACTGCCTTAACCCTGTTGGGCATGGAGTTCACCAGAGCTTCACAGGTTGCCACTGGAGTCCTCTTTCACTCCTCCATGATGACATCACAGAGCTGGTGGATGTTAGCGAGTAGCTTTCAGCTAGTTATGTGTATGGTAGCTAGCATTTGAGAGATTAGGAGCAAAGATGTTGTTAGTTAGCATTAGCTAATTGCTTTCCATAGTTCCTCTGTGAAAGAGGCATTAATTTATCATCAGTAACTAAAATCAGTGTGTGAATCTTGTACTTTTACTTTCATATATGTTGTAATTTAAGAGTTTAAAACTTTTAACTTTAACTCGAGGGAAAAAGTATTTTTAATTTAAATGTGTAATTACAGTTTTACATTTGAGTAAAGAATTTACTTAAACTTCCACTAAAATTTCCAAAGGAATAAGCTCGGCTACTGTACGTCTGATCTACAGTAGCTGTTAGTTCTAAACAAAAACTTCTCACCACCTTTCTCATCACACAATATATCCATTTTAATTTGAATAGTGTCACAACATGGAGACAGAGCTAAAACACATCATATTCATAGAAACAGTGTTGAATAGATACAATTTGCAGCCATTTTCTCAGCCTGTATTCTCACTTTCATAACTGTGACTTTAATTCAGGATAATCCTTTTAAAGCTGTGAGAGACAATGGAGCTGCAATGGAGTATTACGGTTTATATTCATGAGCTGTAGCAGCAGATTTGTATGAATGAAACATTTAGATATTTCCAACACTCATTTTTTAAAGTACTACATTCAATAAAATAAATCTTCCTTTAAGGTTTAATATAAATATTTATAGTGAAGGAAAAAAGTATTTGATCCGCTGCTGATTTTGTACATTTGCCCACTGACAAAGAAATGATCAGTCTATAATTTTAATGGTAGGTGTATTTTAACAGTGAGAGACAGAATAACAACAAAAAAATCCAGAAAAACGCATTTCAAAAAAGTTATAAATTGATTCGCATTTTAATGAGGGAAATAAGTATTTGATCCCCTATCAATCAGCAAGATTTCTGGCTCCCAGGTGTATTTTACACAGGTAATGAGCTGAGATTAATCTCAGTTTGTTACCTGTAAAAAGACACATGTCCACAGAAGCTATCAATCAATCAGATTCCAAACTCTCCCCCATGGCCAAGACCAAAGAGCTGTCCAAGGATGTCCGGGACAAGATTGTAGACCTACACAAGGCTGGAATGGGCTACAAGACCATAGCTAAGCAGCTTGGTGAGAAGGTGACAACAGTTGGTGCGATTATTCACAAATGGAAGAAACTGTCAGTCTCCCTCGGTCTGGGGCTCCATGCAAGAACTCACCTCGTGGAGTTTCAATGATCATGAGAACGGTGAGGAATCAGCCCAGAACTACATGGGAGGAACTTGTTAATGATCTCAAGGCAGCTGGGACCATAGTCACCAAGAAAACAATTGGTAACACACTATGCCGTGAAGGACTGAAATCCTGCAGCGCCCGCAAGGTCCCCCTGCTCAAGAAAGCACATGTACAGGCCCATCTGAAGTTTGCCTGAATGATTCAGAGGAGATCTGGGTGAAAGTGTTGTGGTCAGGTGTGGTCAGATCTCTTTGGCATCAACTCAACTCGCCGTGTTTGGAGGAGGAGGAATGCTGCCTATGACCCCAAGTCATAACACCATCCCCACCGTCAAACATGGAGGTGGAAACATTATGCTTTGGGGGTGTTTTTCTGCTAAGGGGACAGGACAACTGCACCGCATCAAAGGGACGATGGAAGGGGCCATGTTGTCAAATCTTGGGTGAGAACCTCCTTCCCTCAGCCAGGGCATTGAAAATGACCTTAATGACTTGAAAGAGGATCTGCAAAGATGAGTGGGACAAAATCCCTCCTGAGATGTGTGCAAACCTGGTGGCCAACTACAAGAAACATCTGACCTCTGTGATTGCCAACAAAGGTTTTGCCACCAAGTACTAAGTCAAAGGGGTCAAATACTTATTTCACTCATTAAAATGCAAATAAATTTATAACTTTTTTGAAATGCGTTTTTCTGGATTTTTTTGTTGTTATTCTGTCTCTCACTATTAAAATACACCTACCATTAAAATCATAGACTGATTATTTCTTTGTCAGTGGGCAAACATACAAAATCAGCAGGGGATCAAATACTTTTTTCCCCCCACTGTATAAGCAATTAACATATAGTTCATCCACACAGTGGAGTAACTGTTACCACAAGTTAATTATACTTTCCTGACAAAGTGTTTTATTTCTCTTATACCACACTAATTACAATTTTTATTTATTAAAGAACAACACAATGTACTTTTTTTTTTTTTTTTTTTTAAACAACCCCAATTCTAAAAAAAAATTGGGACGCTGGGTAAAATGTAAATAAAAACAGAATGCAATGATTTCCAAATCTCATAAACCCATATGTTATTCACAATAGAACATAGAGAACATATCAAATGTTTAAACTGAGGAAATGTACCATTTTAAGAAAAAATTAAGGTAAATTTGAATGTGATGGCAGCAACACGTCTCAAAAAAAAAAAGAGTATCTTAGAGAGGCAGAGTCTCTCAAAAGTAAAGATGGGCAGGGGTTCACCAATCTGCGAAAAACTGCACCTACAAATTGATATTTACATTTTACACAGCGTCCCAACTTTTTTGGAATTGGGGTTGTAATTGATTGTTAAAACACTTCATCAGAAGTGTGTTTTTGCTTCTTACTGACGAAATAAATATCATGTACAATAACAATGTATGTACTGTATATGTATACTGTATATACAAAACAATTGTGCAGTGGCAAAATAAACTGGAGCTTAGTTTGCTGATTTAAAGAAAACAATGTTTGTTTATAAAAAAAATACACAGTTTTTTATATATACTGTATATATATATATATATATATATATATATATATATATATATATATATATATATATATATATATATATATAAATATAATGTCAAATAAAAAAAAACAGATGGACTGACTGAGTGAATACACAAACAAAGAAGTAAATCGGAGTTCAAATAGTGCTGAGGTCGATATTGACATAATTGCAATGTTGCCATGTTTATGAACTAGCTATCAACGATGTAAGCTAATTGCTCCTACAGATGATCAATCGATGGCTCGTGTTCTCTCTAACACTCCTTCCACATTGTTGAGGAGATAAAAACATTAACGAGGAGCAGCTCACACACCTGACCGAGATGAAGACTAATCACAGTGCGGGACAGCTGTAATTACAGCAGAGTGTTTTCTGCGCTCTGATAGTGTATTCTCTGCTGTAGCCGTGATACGAGCACTGTCTGTGATAATCGGGTTAGTGCTCACTAATGTGTAATGGACGTTGTGATTATTACACAGAGCTGAACTCCTTTTCATACATTACAGCGTTTCCTCAAAGCACTGCTGCACTACTGAATCATGTCGTGTCGCACAACCTACTACCCATAACCCTCCATTTCTTCTTTCTGAGCCATTCCTTGGTGAATTTGTTAGTGTGCTTAGGATTATTATCCTGTTGAAAGGTCCACTTTCGGTTAAACTTCAACTTTTGGACAGATGACCTCACGTTATCTTCAAACACTCTTTGATATGATGCAGAATTCATAGTTGAATCAACGAATGCAAGCTGTTCAGTCCCTGAGGCAGTGAAGCAACCTCAAACCATAACATTTCCACCACCGTGCTTCACAGTTGGTATGAGGTGTTTCTCCTGAAAAGCTGTCTTTGGTCTGCACCAAACATGTCATCTGTTACTGTGGCCAAACATCTCTATCTTTGATTTGTCTGTGCAGAGCACATTATTCCAAGGCTTGGTCTTTGCCTATATGCTCATTGGCAAACTATAGTCTTATAAAGACTTTTTCCTGGTGCTCCTCCCATGCAGGTCAAATTTGTGCAATCTCTTTCTGATTGTAGACGCATGCACTTTGACACCAACAGTTGCAAGACTTACTAGCAGATCCTGTGATGAAATTTTGGGGTTCTTGGAGACTTCTACTTCATACATTTGGAAAATATTATTAACTGATCTGATCTGTTTAGACATAAGTCCTATCTATCTTTCTATCTATCTATCTTTCTATCTATCTTTCTATCTATCTATCTATCTATCTATCTATCTATCTGTTAAATGAAATAGTTAAATCTTTTGCTCAGGAAATACTCTGACTGATCTGTGCTTAGAACAAAGGGCTAATAATAATAATAATAATAATAATAATAATAATAATAATAATAATAATAATTATTATTATTATTATTATTATTATTATTATTATTATTATATTTGAATAATATTGTATTCATTTAGCCTGATTTATTTCACATTTCTAATTTGAACTTACACGTTATAATGAAATCTTTCTGGATTGTATTAGTTATGATGAATTGCCTGTCTTGTGTTATTTTACCTGCTTTGTTGTCAATACGCAGGACACCTCTGAATATGGCACACTAGTTTAAGAACAAACAGAAAGAAAGAAAAATTATGTGAGTGAGTGATTTCCTCATTCGTATAAATCTGAAGTGAGTCAGCGCTGTGCCACGGACCTGGTGAAAGGCAATAAGCACTGACAGCAGCTCATACAGTAACCGGCAAACGGCTCTCAGAATGTCACCAAACGGTGGCCTGACCTCCCACCTACTGAACACACACACACGCGCGCACACACACACACATACACACACACACACACACACACACACACAGAAAGAGAAAAGGGATAGACTTGACCTCTTTATTAAATGAAACTAGACCTGGCATCTGTCTTTTTCCACCCACAGAACAGAGCACTGGATGCTACACTGTGTGTGTGTGTGTGTGTGTGTGTGTGTGTGTGTGTGTGCGCGTGTGTGTGTGTGTGTGTGTGTGTGTGTGTGTGTGAACATGCTCACACTAATTGATAACACAATAGAAAAGTGAAAATATTCTATGCAAGCAATACAAATCTTGGATTAAACCATTCTGCAGCATGGTTTTATTATTAAGAATAACATTCTTCAACTGGATGCTTTACATGCTGTATGACCTGCATGAACGGCTCAAACTCAGCGCAGTCTGACTGACTTATATATGAGTTTATAAGCTTTTATCCCACCGCGCGGTTCTATTCTGGAGCCTGATTGGTCAGAAGGTGTTGATCCTGTTTCCTACAACAGCAGCTTTGACAGAAGTTCAGCTGCAAATCACAGGTTTAATTTAATATCAGTGCACTCGTTCCAATATGTTACGGCTTCTGTAACAATTGTAACAACTTACACAGAGACTTTAACGAGGAAAATTGTTGATCTGGTGAACTTTTCTGTAACATTTGTGGAAGGAGTCTCCAGTGTCAGCACTCGGAACAGTCAGAGGTAAAGCTGTAACTTTTCTGATGTCTTCAGGACAGATTTATTTACGTTTGTGGTTTCTCAGTAACACGACAACCTGTTTTCTTTTTGTTTGTTTTGTCTTATTAATGTTAAAAGAGAGAAAAACAGTGAGGCTGGTGAGGGAACGACTGTTTACAGCTGCTATAACATAAGCGAGAGTAGGAACTATTTGTTTCATGTATTTCACATTATATGTAACTATAATAGGACAAAATGCAACAATATCTATTCCTGAAATGAATCCAAAATTGTAATTGTTGATAAATTGCTGTGGTATAAGAGGAATAAAACACTTCGGAAAATAATCAGTGTCATGGTGGTAATGGTAACTCTGTTGTTGATTATTTTACTATAATGATATGACACAGAGTACGTTATTCTTTACACATTGCACATAAGGTGTAGTCTGTATTATAGAGAACATACTTGCTCAATATGTGCATTTTTCAATCACTCATATTATTAGTGACTAGTTGCATTAGCAAGTCATGATTTTAAAGTTTCTATCAGTTATTTTGTTATATTTGTGTGATTCACAAAAAGGCTTGGCTGCATGTGAGGCCCACCTAATCACAAGATTGGCCCACCCGGGGCCTAGGCGCATGCAACTTTTGGGAAAAAAACAACGATCGCAAGATCAGATCTACTGCAGGGTGCCATGGAAACGAGTTTCAACAATACTGAATATTATGACATTTTCCCATGAACTTGCTTGTTAATGGTGTAAATGTAAGGAGTAGGCTATGTAGATAAGCCAACACACACACACACACACACACACACACACACACACACACACATACACACACAAAAAAACAGCTCCACCACTAAATTCTGTGCCCCCCTCCCACAACTCTGAGCTGGACCCGGGCCTGTTCATGAAGCTTTAAACGTTGTAAGGCAACAAAGCTAATCAAAACCCAAAGCGTAACTCTGGCAAGCACTAAGCCTTAAAGAAATAACCAGTGTAAACATCTGAACACACTTTTGCTTTATAAACAGTGCACATCTGTGTGTTTGACAAAACTTGAGCGACTCTGATAGCACCTGAATCTGCCCAGCAGCATTAATTGATTTATCATTCATATTTAATGCGCTTTAATTGGCTAAACAGAAGGGCCGCAATTCACCGGCACTCAATTATTCATCAGGCTTTCGCTCGCTTACGAAAGCTCCAGCAGAGCCGTTTCCCTGGAACGCTCGCTATTGTTAACTTGAACGCTTTATTCCAAGCGAAGTCTTTAAGATTCTTACATGAAATCCGAACGCAAGAACAATCCGAGTCAGGAATGAAGCTCTGAATAAAACTCATAACATCCATAACGTCAGGATGTTGAATGGGGAGTATGGAACAGGAAAAGAGACTTCCACCAGCAGCCATCTTTCACAGATAATCTCTAGAGACGCCGGAAGGAAGGGAATGAACGCTCGGCCCAGATTCCACGCCTGGAGACAGAAAGCGGGGCCGTCGCCAGCACTACATTCATTAAGACTGTTCAATTTGCCCTTAATGGCTTTCTCCATCCCGGTCTCTCAGTTATATCTGCAGTTCTAGCAGCCCACATTCCCCTGCTAACTATCCCAGTGGTCCCAGTGACTGTAATTAATCCATCCATCTCCTATAGAGCAACGCTCGACGCAAACCTAACCAACAAAAAAATCTAATTAAATAAGGAATGAACTTCGGATTATTATTCGTACCTGGAAATGAAATGAAACATCACCCAAGACTAACTATCTGTTCACATAAGAATTTCTCCGATTATAAGACTATAAGACAGTTACATTTCCATCTCAGTCGGTTGTTGAGTCAAATTTAGTCTGTTTTGTCGGCGTGATACCCGCTACACGAAGCGCTCGGTTCTCCCGCAACTTCTGTTAGAATTAATAAAAATCAGACGGATGAAATATATATATATATATATATATATATATATATATATATATATATATATATATATATATATATACACACTCAATACTGTGCAAAAGTTTTCTTTTTTTTAGTACAAACTTTATTATAGATTTTTTATTTTATGACTTCTACATTATCAAGTCAGTACAAAAACATTTTAGATTCCCAAACATTAGTTTTCTAGCACAAAATTAAATGATACAGAAAAATGTTTGTATGTCATTAAAGAAAGCAGCATATTACATAAGAGACACTTTTCAGACAAAAAAAACACAATGAAGGCTGCTGGGTTTCGCTGCAAAAATAAGAAGCGAGTGCGAAAGTCAAAGTGTCCAGAAGAACTGTGTCTGACTCTGCAAGATGCTCAATAAAACTTACCAGCTCATTTCCTTATAAAACTGCACTAATTGTACCAGAGACTACTATTTTTATTTTTATTTTTATTTTTTTGTCACACCAAATATTGACTTTGTTTCATTTACTACTGCTTACTGCTCTTTACGGTATTTTTTAAAAATGTACAAACATTTAATTTCATTATTTCGAAAGCATCTTTACTCTACAGCATTTCTTTGCATGTGTCTAAAGAGAGAGAGAGAGAGAGAGAGAGAGAGAGAGAGAGAGAGAGAGAGCTTTGCCCTTTTGTCCATGTTGTATTCCTACAAGAGATTTCTCACGGGAAAACCTTTGAACCAACTTCGGAAAAGGTCGCCGTGACGTTTATTATGAGATCCACTCAGAAAGAAATCCAATACGTTGGTCTGTAATTGATTCATATCGAATGATCCTTAGATACAGAAACAAAGACGTAACAGTATTTCTATAAACAGTTGTGCATGAACACACACACACACACACACACACACACACACACACACACACACAGGACTCTTGTGGTGACCTGGCCTCCAGATCCCCCTCTCCACGCTGTATCCAGAGATCAATAAGTAATTTTTTGTAGCTGATTAGTTTGCACTGGGAAGGTAGACGCTGTCCTCCCCCCCCCCCCCCCCCTTTCATCCTGAGGGTATAATTATGCCCTAAAACGCACACCCTGGTGTAATGACAGCACCAGATAATTTAGGCTCTAGATAAATGATAAGTCAAACTGGAAAAGGTCCAGATATCTAAAAAGCACACAGAGTAGGACAAAAACTAAGCCACGTATGGGATCTTAAAATGGAGAGGTTGTACATTAAAATGCCATCTTGTGTGTCAGAGCAACCTGCAAGCTTAGAAGCATTTTCCAAGTACTGTGAGTAAGTATTCACCCCCTTTGTCAACAATGGAACTGGGGTGAAAAAGTAAAATGGTGTAAATTAAAAAAAAAGAACAGAAAATGTTTGGAAAATGCTTGCAGTGTGTATTTCGAATTTACACATTACAGTGTAAGCAGTAAGGACAGTGGAAAAAACAATGGAGCGGTAAAGAGGTGATTCATATCTTTACCCCCACGTCAATATTATGAGCTATTTTGTGTAGATTCATGACCTACAGTCCCCTCCAAAACTACTGGAACAGCAAGGCCAATTCATTTGTTTTTGCTGTAGACTGAAGACATTTGGGATTGAGATAAAAAGGTGAACATGAGAAGAGAGTTTAGAATTTCAGCTTTTAATTTCTGGTATTTATATGTAGACGTGTTAAACGACATAGAACATAACACATTTTGGATCAGACCATCCAATTTGTAGGCGGGCAAAAAATACTGGAACTTGTGACTGACAAGTGTTTCTTGTTACCCAGGTGTGTCCTGTTAGATTGACTGTTGAAACAATAAATAGCTCTGAACATCTACTCTTGGTTTGAGCCTTCAGTTTCGCCTGTGAAGACTGCAATTGTTGTTAAAAAGGATAAACCAGCATGAAGAACAGATAGCTGTCTATGGGAGAAAAGCGAGCCATTCTGAAGCTGAGAAAAGAGGGATAATCAATCAGAGGTATTGCACAAACATTTGGCATAAACAATACAACAATTTGGAATGTCCTGAAAAAGAAAGAAACCACTGTTGTACTGAGCAACAGACAGCGAATAAGTCATATCGGACAAGGAAAACAACAGCAGCTGATGACAGGAACATTGTGAGAGCTGTGAAGGAAACCCCAAAACAACAGTCAGTGACATCACTAACAACCTCCACAGGGCAGGGGTGTAGGTATCACAATCCACCGTTCGAAGAAGACTTTGAGAGCAGAAATATAGAGGCCAAACCACAATATGCAAACCACTCATCAGCAGTAATCATCAGAAATTGGAATTTGCAAAGAAATACAGAGACGATCCACAGAAGTTCTGGTACCAAGACTAACTTCTACCAAAGTGTGGAGAAAGAATGGATCTGTTCGTGACATACTGTACCCATTTATTTTGTAAATAAAACAAAAGAGAAGAAGAAATGTTACTGGAGATGGGTCTGAATTCTGGATTTAGAATTGCAATGAAAGGCAACCTCGATCGTTCCCTGGCTCCTCTGCTGGAGAAAATAAAAGAAACGTAGGAACAAAACGAGACAGAGAGGGCGAGGAAGTGAAGGCGGAGGAGGACAGGAGTCATTTAGGACTTGTTAGGCTTCTGGCTGGCGTGCTGCTAAACCCCGACATCTTCTGCCCTCGGAAAGACAAATAGCCCCGGAGCAGTTATGAGGGCAGGAGGCATTAAGTAAATATATGGTCCCCTTAAAACGACACTCCTGTTGCTACGGCAACCGGCATGTACAGACCCGTAGCGCTGAAGGAATTCGGGTAGCGTGCTCCTCAGGCCAGACAGACGGGGAGTCCGAGACAGGTTTGAAAAATACATGACGCTCCGATCTGCCCCTAGAGGTTTACATTAGAGATGCAGACTGTGTTCCACTGACTGACATGATAGATGCAGCGCTACTGTAAGGACACACACACACAAACACAAACCACAGATGTGGCTGCTTTTTAAAAAGCAAACATTTAATTGTGATTTGCACGCACGCATATTTCCATCTCTTGAAATGAATGACAAAAAAAAACACATCTTGTCATGTCACAGAGAAACCACTCCTCTGTCCTAAAGACGTCAGAAAACTTAAAGTTTTCTTAAAGTTCTGACTATTACAAAGCACTGACACTGGAGACTCCTTCCATAAGTGTTAAATAAACGTCTCCTCACCATATCCCAGCATGTGTTGCGTCCTCTGTACAAGTCTCTGTGAATGAGCTGTTACTATAGAAACGATAACGTATTTGGACGAGAGCATTAACATAAACCTGTAGATTTGCAGCTGCGCTATTGTCAGAGCTGCTGTTATAGAAAACTAATCAACACCTTCTGACCAACTAGATTTGATAAATCAACAGCAAAGTGGTATAAAGTATATTAATAATAAATAATATAATATAATATATAACAATATTATTAATTGCATACATTTTATGGTCCAGTCAATAACCGAGCCTCGAGGTAAAAAAACGGTAAAACACACTAAAGCAAAGCAGTCAGGATGTTTGATGATCAGGAATTATTCAACTTTTTTTTCAGCATTTTTCTTATTCCTTACATTTTATTGGACAACAGGAATGCAGACCAAGCTCTGAACGTCATAAAGGAAGCCGTGTTTATGAATGTTTTGTATCTTTACCCCACCACCGTGCCTCATCCATCACACACACGTGATCATTTCTGCTGATTGTTTGTCAGATGAAACTCACGTGGATTTGTACGCTGCGTTTCAATAAATGTGAAACTAAAACTCGGTACTTTTCAAGGTTTTATCTGATCACAGTGAAACCTTTCTTTTTTTTCTCTCTCTCTCTTCATTTAGTTCAGGCCAAGGTTTTAATCTCGATAATAAAGACGTGAGGACGTTGATGTGAATGTGTTTCATCTACACGAATTAAAGCTCGGAGACCTTGCACGATAAATTTCATTACTTTTTTGGAGATTTCACCCGGCCTTCAGGACGGCTTCTTTTATTTTCATGTCTCTCGTTACAGCGTGCGAGTTTTCACAACGTGATTCAGAGAAGGACGACGAGCTCAAAGCTGTTTGCTGCTGCTTGCAGATTTCATTTTCAGCGTGAATTTTCCAAAAAAAAAAAAAAGAGTGTCTACTTTTTATACCTTTTTTTTCTGGAAAATTGTGTGATGGGTTTGTGATGGTAAACAAAAACAAACAACACTTGCTTAAGTCCTATTCACACAACAAACAATTTTTTTTTCCCCAAGATAATGTTGTGAAGGGTTGTGATGCTAAACAAAACAAAATAAAAGATAATTTTATTTAGATAAAATGATAAAAATTTTTAAATATATTGCACTTTTTTAAGACGTGCAGTAGATCGACCAAGCAATCAATCAATAAATAAATAAATTGAAATAAAAATGGTAAAAGAATTATTCTGCACTTGCTTAAGACCTGTTCACACAACAAAGATATTTTACATCAAAATGTCATGGAATTGAGAGAAATTATTTTTGTTATTATTATTATTATTATTATTATTATTATTATATTTTGGAAAATCTTGTTCCTTAAGTGGTCAATAACGACAATTCTTGACAATATCTACCATTCCTCTGTACAACATTTATATATGTAAATGGCATATAAACCAATGATTAACTATAAAACTGATTAGAGTCAGATTGTCATGAAACATTATTTCATTCATAAATCACATCATTCTTCACAGGTGTGCTGTGGATGACGTGGAAACATGTTTGTGCTTCTTCACAAAGCCACATCAACACAGCCAAGACACAGGCAAACGAAGGAGAAGGAAAAAAAATACCTAAAATTTCCTACCACATGATTCCTCTGTGTGTATATGTGTATGTGTGTGTGTGTGTGTGTGTTAGAGAGGCAGCCATCTTCTATCAGGAGTAGTAGTAGTAGTGCTCCCTCTACTGGAAACTCCATCACACTGCTTTCTGTGTTTCATTTGTAATTCAATAAAGAGATATAAAATCAGTGTAATCACAGGCCTTTCACGCACGTGGTCAAAAACGCTTGTGATTACGGCTTGACACAAACTGGATTTTAGCTGTTTGTCTGCTGTCTATCAAATGAGGGGGCGGGGTCATAAACAGGAAGTAGTTATAGGTGATAGCAGATGTTTAGAATTGTCTGATCAAGAAAAAATATATATTCGCATTAACGTTGGTACCGAACCTATACCCAGTATCAGCACCGTGTCAATACCAGCTAAAAAAAAAAGAAGAAGAAGAAGAAAAAAAAAAAGTGGATCGGATATCAGAGAAAACATATCAGAGATCAGATCTCTGAGGTAACAAATGGAAAGATTTGGAAAAGAAATTTATCTTTGGAAATGGAAATAATTATATATAAAGAGACTTGACTGTTTTTTTTTTCATTTGTTGGGGTTGATTTTATTATATTATATACTTTTTTAAAATGATTATTTGTGAGAGTTAATAAGTATCGGTATTGTCTGATACTCAAAGTGTCAGTGGCATCGTGCCATCTGTAATTAGCATGCACTGAATGAGAAGAAGATGCTGCAGTTCTTTGATGTTACATTACCAGAACACGACGATACAGAATCACAATAACATCATTAGTAATGTTGTTAAAATGTACAGTTGTGCTCATAAGTTTGCATACCCCTTGTAGAATGTGCAAAACGTTAATAATAATAAAAATAAATAAATAAATAAATAAAGTAAGAGGGATCATAAAAATAGCATTTTGTCTTTTATTTAGTACGGTCCTGAATAAGCTGTTTCACCCACTGTTCCTCAGAAAAATCCTCCAGATCCGGAACATTCTTTGCTTTTCCAGCATCTTCTGCATAGTTGAGCCCTTTCCAACAGCGACTATATGATGTTCAGATCCGTCTTTTCACACTGAGGACAACTGAGGGACTCGTACACGACTATTACGAAAGGTGCAAACATTCACTGATGCTCAAGAAGGCAACACGATACATTAAGAGCCAGGGGGGTGTAAACTTTTGAACAGGATGATCGGTGTAAATTGTTACTGTTTTGTTTAAAGATCTTACTTTTTTCATTTAGTACTGCCCTTCAGAAGCTACATAAGATATTTACAAAATTAGTGAGTTAATAAAATAATTTCAGACATTTCTGTTTCGGAAACTGACTTTTCCAGATGTCTTTAACCTTCTGTCTCCAAAGTGCTTTTCTGATTTAATTTTTTATTTTTTATTAAATTAAATCATGTTCACATTAAAGCCCCAATCATGTTCATGTGTATTCATGAATATAATCTTTTAATAGAATAGTCGGAAAAGGATTTAGTCATTAAATCATAAAAAAAAACAACCTATCAATCAGTGGTGGCGTTTGTTTTATGAAATAAAGAAGACACATCACACTTTTTATCCATTTTTAGTTACATTTAATGTTGCGGAACATCCACTGAGCTTCTATAAAGAAAACTTACACCATATCAATGTTTACACAAGTTTTTATTGAAGTCAGAAACAATAATACGCATTCATTTAAAACCTGCAGCTGCACTACTGTCCGAGCTGCTGTTATAGAAAATTAATCAACACTGAGCATTGAGAATTCAACAGCATTAATTCTTCAAATAATATTATTTCTATTTTCTCTCACGACACAGATTTGGAAACGACTCCAGAAATGACTCTGAGCTGAACCTAGTGAATCAAACGATAGTTACGTCTTGAGCAATGTCGATTCCGTGGTGTTGTTTCTCGCTCGCCTAAGTGTGAAAGCTGTGTGTGTGTGTGTGTGTGTGTGTGTGTGTGTGTGTGTGTGTGTGTGTGTGTGCGGTGTAATCTCCAGCAGGAGTCATCAGGGTTAACAGCACATCATATGTCATATCTACTTACGGCAGAGTTCACTGTTTCCCTTTTGTACTTCTCTGAACTTTTCATTAGAGTCTGCATGCGGCACACGATTCCAATCAGTCCACACGAGCGGATCAGCATCCTTAATTAGAGCAGCAAATTAAAGGTTGACTCACACTCACATGCACACAGAGTAAATTTATCATCACAACATGTGGCAGAATTCACATCTACCTGACCTCACACATCAGCCCCAAGCCTCTCTTCCTTCTGTGTCAACCCAAAGAATAATTGTTTTCATAATATACAGTATATTGCGTCGATAAAAAAAAAAAAAGAGTACACTTCAATATTCTAGAAGATCGGAATTAATTTAGTGACCAAAAACGTGCAGCAGTGCTTTATAAAAGCAGCTGAATTCCACCAGTCTTGTAGCCATTTCCTATAGGATCATGTGTAATATAGTGAGGGAAAAAAAAAAAAAAAAAAACAAGCCTGTAAACATGGCCCTGAAAAAGTACCCACACTTTAATCAGGCAAACGTCTCAGTCACATTAAAGAGAAAATGAAACGAGTGTCTGGGGTCCGTTCACTGGAGAACGCACGTGTCTCCGAGGATGAATCAGGGAGACACTTCACGTGTCACCACTCCTTTCATTCCATCACTCACCATCCCCTCCTCCTCCGCCAAGAAGCCCGGTGTGACAAACCGGATTTCTCCATCCCTAATCCACAATTCTCAGGACCAATTAGAGAGCTTAATTAGCTGGAGGAGTGCCAAGCGGTGCCAAAGACGGTGAACACAAAGTTCAGTACAGATTTGAGGTTTGTGGAAGACTTTGTTTCATTCTATCAGGGAGAAAATGTCCCTCTGTGTCAGCGAGTACACAATATTGCAACTGTTGGAATTAAATCCTGGTGCTTTTGCAACAACGAGGCAGTTTATTTGGCTAGATTTAACCTAGAGGTGTAACACAACACCACTATCTGTATCTGTAACAGTTTAGTGCTCCTAATATCTGGATATATATTCTGATTTAAACCTGAAGTGGGCGTGGCATAAACTTAAAGGGTTGTGGGTTTTTTTTTTTTTTTTTTGGCTTACTCACTAATAATTTTTTTTTTTTTTTTTACCTGGCCATTAAATTTTCTAACCATTTTAAACAAACTAGCAGCCTAATTTAAACCATGCCAACCCTGACCAGGCAGTTACTAAGGATGAACGAAGGAACGAAGTAAATGCATCTTTTGCATTCATGTTAATGAACATGGTCTTTGGTCGTCCCGCTAATTTCATATCTGACTGCTCGCTCACATCCGCAGCATGAAAGAAAAAAAGAAAACACCACCCTCTTTTTGTTGCATCTCAAGGGATCCCAGTCCCAGTGTACACCTCTAGACACACCTCTTTTTTTTTTTTTTTTTTTTGCATTTCCCCCCAATTTAGTCTTTAGTCCCCCAATTCTGACCAGCTCTCCCTTTTATATTACTATATCTACCAACCGGGGAGGCTGAAGGCTAACACCAAGGCTTCCTCCAAGCTGCTCATGCCATGTCAAGGGCCAGCATAACACACTTGGAGGAAAGCGTTATCTACCCTCTTCCACATACATTAGCCTCACAGATGCAAATGATTGTCTAGTGTAAATGATAGTGCTATGATTGATAGGGGAGTATGCCACACCCACACCAACAGCATGGCCAATTTTGCTCTCTCGGCTGTAGAATCATCTTGATTCAAACTCGCAATTTCTGGATTGAAGGGTGATCTGTTGACCTTTTCTGTTGACCTTTCCTCCATTTTTTACCAACCAAAGATACCACAGCCACGCCCACTCCTTTTCCACGGGCTCACAAGACCGAAGCTCATGAAATCACAGGTCAAATTTCACCTACATGTCACCACAAAGCACAGAAAGTGATGATTACCAGAAGCCAAGGCATGTTTTTTTCACGTCCTGCGTCCTTTCCCCTTCGGTGAATCATCTTCCAGATTTTCTTAGTGTTTGGTCTGACTGCTAGTTTAACTGAAAGAGCAATAAAGCTTTTTAGCAGTAGAGCAGAGCAGGCGTCTTCCTCATAATAAAACTAAGCCGATCGGCATATGAATTTGGAACGGTCAACGGTTGCGTTGGTGTTTTCAACGCTCCGATTTTAACTGACACTCTCTGGAAGCCTCAGTCTATTTCACATTAGCAGCGTTTTGCCTGGCACTCATGGTGCTTAAAAGATGCACCGACGTTGTTCGACTTAGCTAACGTTAGACACTCATATTGTTAACTAGATTTACATGTATATGCAGCACTAGATCAACAGTGAAAATCCCAGCTATGTGGAAACTTTTCATCATCATCCGCCATTCTCCTTCTCCGGCGTGGTCAAGTCTGTGTCCTAAAAGATACTGAACATATACTGTAACTGAACCCATTGATGTTAGCAGGTAGCTACATGCCACTGCTCATAACAATCAGGGTCTCCCGAAGAAAAAAAAAAGTAAAAATCTGATGTTCTAAAGCAGGGTTACAGAGTTTCCTCCATATCACATTACATCAGCTGTGCTTTTGTTAGAGATACAGCCTGCTGCTGAGCGAATGCAGACTTTGGGCTAGATTACAGGATTTGTCATGAACATGCTGTGTGTGTGAGCTCATGCAGGCAGGGCGAGTGCAGAGACTCACCGAGGATAAGAGATCTCATAATTACAGAGCGGAGTGTGAGCTTTGAGTGATGGCTGTAATCTCACAATACACTGGGCTCTAAGTAGTGACCACACACACCACATCTCTGGCCTGGAGCTCTCTTTACACGGGTTACACCTCACCACTTTAACCACCTTATTTTCAGCACACAGATGGACTTTGTTGGTTTGTGTGAGATATCTCGTGTAAGATGGGGCGTACTGTTACAGGAAAATAATCAATGCCAACACGGTGAGGTGCCCTGAAGTTGGCAATTTTCCTATAAGTGCGCATCCTGAAGTGTTTTATTCCTCTTATATCACAGCAATTCAGTATTAATTGCTAATATATATTTTTTTTTATTAATGAAAGAACACCACACTGTACTTTTTATCCATTTATAGTTACGCTTAATGTTTGTCGTGCTTGTCGTGTTACCAAGAAACTTGAAAGCGTAAACTCCTGGAGACTTTCACTGGAGACTCCTTCCATAAATGTTATTCCCACAGAAAGCTTCAAACTCATTTGATTTGACTGGAGAAAAACGAGATATGGAGAGAAAAGAAAAACGTCTCTGTAAAACATCTCCGTCCATCCTTTGCTAAGGTTCAGCTCAACCAGGCGCACACACACACACACACACACACACACACACACACACACACACACACACACACACACACACACACACTTACACCTAGGTCTTATCTGGAAGGAAACACATTTTCTCACTGCTTCAGCTGACGCTGGATTTCTCTCGGCTTTAGCTTGGACCTATACCTGACTGCAACCTCAGAGTTAAAAAAAAAAAAAAAGGCTCACAACCGTATTTTTCTCTCTTTCTCTCTTTCTGTCTCTCTCTCTCTCTCTCTCTCTCTCTCTCTCACACACACACACACACACATACACACACACACACACACACACACACACAGATTGTATTTACTCAGGCCTGGGTCAGGAGTTATTAAACTTTAATCCGGCTAAGAAGAGCACATTCTAGTGATGAATTTTAGATGATCCCTATATAACCCAGGCCTTCTCCCCCATCAAAACCAACCAACGTGCCGGGTTTTTAATAAAGTCTATTATCTTCTCCAACCACCCAGTTGCAGTGAGCCGAGATGGAATTTCATATAACGGGGGGAAAAATGAAATGGAGGCTGTGGAGATGGCGAGGGAGAGCATAATCCTCAGGTGAACTGTTGGACAGGTGTGCAATTCACCCGGCTGTAGAGTTGACACTAGAAAGAGTAGGGCACTATTCTCTCAACATATATTCTTATTGTTCTGTTGAATACCATCCATCTAAGTGTTTTATCAGCTTTATCATTTACGGCATTTGGCAGACGCCCTTATCCAGAGCGACTTACATTTATCTCATTTATACATCTGAGCAGTTGAGGGTTAAGGGCTTTGCTCTGGGGTCCAACAGTGGCAGTTTGGCAGTGCTGGGGTTTGAACTCATGATCTTCTGATCAGCAGCCCAACATCTTAACCACTGAGCTACCACTGCCCATATCAGTACAGCGCAGTTCTCTGGTTTCCACACTGTTTCAAAAAACATACACTCTGAAGTATTTAAATATTTAAAACAACAATAATATTCTTATTGGATGCTTTTTTACTCATGAACTTTTTCCCCCCCTCGGTTTGAGTTTCATCCATTTTGTTTGTTCACGGCAAATGGTCGACATGATCTGCTGCCGGTTCTGGTGTGCTCTATTCTGGATTCCGATTGGTCAGAAGGTGTTGATTAATTGTCTAAAACAGCAGCTCTGATAGTACTGCGGCTCCAAATCACAGGTTTACTGTATATCAGTGCGCTTGTTCTAATACATTATCGTTTCTATAGTAACAACGTACCCGAGGGCGTGTATGACTGATGCTCGGTTTAACTTATCTGGCCGAAGCTTTTTATCCAAAGTGATTTACAACTGAGACAGGATGCAACTAAAGATTAAGGATCTTGCTCAAGGACCCAAAAGCAGCAGCAAGGTGCTGATCAGTAGCCCAGAGGCTTAACCACCAAATAACCACCACTCCACATGAAGTCAAATATGACACACATTTAAAACAGGGTTTGTTATTTAACAGTGAATATACTGTATGTAAATGTTGATTTGAGGAAGTTTTCTGTAAGGAGACTTTTATTTAACCTTTATGGAAAGAGTCTCTGGTGTCGGTCAGCCCGTTGTAACAGTCAGTAAGATTTCCGACATGGAAAAGTCTTTAGGGCAGAGGAGTTAATGTTTTGTTTTATTTTTTTTTGTCTCATTAAAAAGAGATTAAAAAAGAGAGGCTGGTGACTGAGAATGACTGTTTATAGCTGCTTTAACTTGTTTCATGGACATTCTACTATAATAAATGTAACTACAAATGCAAATAGTATAACATGGCATTATTAAATAATTGGCAAATTGCTGCTATGGAAAATGAATCAAATGTGGAATGATAGCAGTGACTCTGCTTCATCACACAATAAGAGCAGATATTATTTGGATGGAGGATCGTCTTTTGTAGTGCTGCTGCTGTTTAGTTTAACACCTCAATATCACTTCTGGGCTGAAACCGAATCCACCAACCATCTGGGATGCTGATTTATTTACACTTGGCTTGGCTAATGAGTGTCACAGTTGAATCTAGTGTCGCTGGTGGTGGAATCTACCGCCAGGGCTGCCATGAGGAGAAGTCTGAGAAACTAACGTCACATTCTAGCCATCTTACAAGACAAATGTTTGCTTACTTCGCAGATATACTCCTGGATGCATAGATTTCTTGGATCACCCAAGACATCTGCACAGTATCTGTATCTGTTAAGCGCTCCAAATAGCTACATGTATATCTGTATTCGCATTTAAATCCTCAACCTCAGCTACATCGCTTCAGTTCACTGACTGACCATCTTTAATCCCGCTCGAGCAGTTATGATATTTGTTCGTACCATCCCATAATATTTTCTGACAAATTTAGTATTTACCATAGTTCATATTTGGCCCATAGCCTGCGCTCAATTGAAAGTAAAAACCTCTACGCAACTTTTTTGCTGTTTCCCACAGGATCCCAGTTCCGATGCTCAGCCAGATGCCTTATGCACCTTACTGGGAAAAAAACAAACAAACAATTGCACTGTTTGAGCACTAAGCAGTAGAAATCCCACTCTGCACAACCCACAGCAAGTGCAACCCATAGCAACCCAAGTGACAGATAGCTCCAGACCACAATGACAGACATGCAGAATAGGTGATACGGCTACACATGCATGTTATAACAGTTAAAAATAGGTCTTCAGTAGCTTTGTACACGACATCAGCCCATCATTGCTGCGCTATCTACAGAGCCCGAGAAAGAGGTCGCAGAAACCGGGCATTTTAGCCGACTTTGGAGCTCTATTTCCAGTTGAAATGACACCTCAGGTGCTGCTACAGAGCTCAGTATGTTCATCAATTATCTTCCCAGAGTCAGAGACTTTGTTAAATCAATCAAGTTGTTGGGAGAGTTCATAAATTTATTTATTTGTTTAATCAAATCGTGAAGTATTGTGAATCGAAACAAATTATAGTGCTCCTCATTTTCGTATCAGTATTTGTATCAGTTTAGAGCACGTTATCGGTTCATTCTGAATAACGTACTTTTGAGTGCACTATACTTATATATAATCTGTACACAGAGAGCAGAAGAAAGCTAACTCAGTAGCCATGTTAATGGCTGAAACTGTGCTTTCCCTAATCGCTCAGCCTCTGTGCCAACCTGCTGCCAGTGCTGGCTTGGCAGCCGACACCACCCCTGTCTCCGCAGCCATATAAGTGTTTAACTGACCCTTCTCCATCTGTCGTGAATGCAAAGCTCGTGCCAAACACGGCCCTGTACGCCAGCTGAGGCCTGCAGGCCAACGCCAACGTGCTTTGTTTGTTTCCCCCAACAGGCGACAAATATTTGTTGATCTAAATGATGGCAAAAACAGTAGCGTTAGCTCTAGTGACCAACTCAGGGGTGATATATCTGAATTTATTATTCTCTCTGTAGCTAGTTTTGCACTTTGATTACTAGCTAAAAAAGTTTTTCTCCCCGTAACAGCTCGAGTCATTTCATTCTAACCTCCAGCGCAAGACAAACGCAGCGCGCTGTATTCGGACAAAGACACGCGTCTGCGCTCTATAGAGTGCCGCCACACCAAATCTGTCCTCTGCTCATTTCCATATATTAGCTGATAATGACATTCTGTTCGAGTGAAAGTCCGCCCGGAGTAGGAACACGTTGTATTGTAAGTAAGCTCCATGACGAATGATCATCATGCCCTCTAAAACGCAATTCACCATGAATGCTATCGCCTGCAGGTTCGAGAGAACAGACTTTCAGAAAATCTACTGCTGATTGTCCTTTGATGAGAATGCCATCGTGTTGAGTTATGTCCGATCAGGCTAACCCCGGAGTGAGGAATAGCGAGAGAGAGAGAGAGAGAGAGAGGGAGAGAGAGAGAGAACAAGTTCCTTAAGAAAAAAAAAATCACGTCGTAACGTGAAAAATGTGTGATCATCTGAAAAAAACGTGTTATTCCCTGAAATTGTAAACACCTATGACATTATGTGAACATTGTTTGATCACATAAAATAAACCAAAAAATATCACGTGAAAAATAAAAACACTTGTGAAAAACTAACATGTAAATTAATAACCTGAAAAAATATATGTAATAAATCATATAAAATCGTGATGAAAATGAAAAAAATAAAGAAAATAAATGAAAAACATGAGAAAAATGTGAAAAATAAATTAAAAATAAAAAAGTCAACAATCTGAAAATGCACCAATTATTCTTGACATAAATGAGATGTGAAAAATATTTTTTTTAAAACATACACTACATGTAAAAAGGACATATGAGCAAAAAATATGTCAAAATGTAACACGTGAAGTTCAAAGGAGTACAGAAAACTCCAACAAACTCCATGCGTTCATTTAAACATGAGATTTGTTGGCTAGTTTCAGGTCTTTAGTGTGGTTTTTGAGATGTAGTTGGGCTGGAAAACACGTGAACCCTGGATTCACTAGATGGTAGCCTATAGGATAAGTCAAGCGTGATAACTTCTTCACTCCATTTTGTTTGAGGCGTCGTTATTAATGTCGTCCTACAACACCAAAAGGTTCATCTATGAGCCTCTGCTGCTATGGTCACTGCATCATTCAGTACAGGTCTTGACACTGAATACTGACTACACCACACACTCAGGAAAATCAACATGTCTGATGGGTTTCCGGCTCTTCTCGAGAAACTGGAGAACCCCCTTCACATCCAAGGTCTCCTCTCATTACAGTCCTTGGGCCTGTGTTTAAATTGCAGGTCTCAGATGGTCTCCTCCCTCTTTCCCAATCTAATGGCACCCAAGGTCATCATTATGAGGAGCACAGAGCCAACATCAAGGCAAGCTTTCATTAGAGCAACCAGCTGCTCTACTTTACTTTACTCCACTCCAGCCTGACCACATTCTTCATCCTCCATCTCATCTTTCTCTTTCAAACTAAAGGTTTAATACCCAAACTAAGACCACAACATCCCGGACAACCATGTATGAACCAAGTGTGATCATTTTTATAGTATGTGTTTTGAGTTTTATTTATTGGCAGCTCAGTTTTGTGGAGTAATGATCCATTGAAAAAAAAACAAAACAAAACAAAACAAAACTAAACAACAACTTATAATTAGAAAAGTACAATAAGTATGTAAGGAATAATAAAAAAAAAACACCTCCATGCCATGCTGATATATAAAAATAATCAACAATATACAATTTGGAGTTACTTTTACCTCATTGAAGTTGATTATTTTCCTATAACAGCATGTCCTGTTGCTATGTCAATCATATGGCCAGGATGTGAACCCATATATGATTTATGAACAAAACTAGAAAAAAAAATATTTGCTTGCTTCAGTATAAACCTAGAAAGATTAAAAAAAATACAAACAAACAAAAAAACCTTTGTAAACATCTGCTACCTTCCACAAGCTCTTAAGCAACCCCCACACTAAAGCAAATTCCATTCAGGTCTTTTAGGTTCAACCACTTCAACAAAACCTTTGCACTGCTTTTAAAGCATATTGGTGTAGTAATTAAGAGCGAGCAAATGCCCTGTCTTATCCTCAGCATGTCACAGACGTCATAGATGATTTCACGAACGCTCACTGGAATACAAATCACTGCTGTTCTGTAAAGGTGTAGAGTGAAGTGGCGTGAAGCTTAAAATCAGCTGAAATCTTAATGCAGGTTGACAGTAATTACCCCGCGCACCATCGCTGTAGCCTGTGGAGATGACAGAATGGTGTGTAGTGTTGAACCAACAGTAAGAGTGTGTGTGAGCGAAGAATAACTCAAGCAGGTAAAGAGATTAGCTAAGCTTCACTTAGCTGTAAGTTGCTGCAGCAAAAGAAAGATAACGTTAGCTTGCTAACTAGCTTTAAATGATTGTTAGCTAATTTTTTCATTTTTCTAGCTACATAGTTCTATAAGTACAAAGTATAAAGTACTATGATTTAATTCTACTCAAAAAAGTACCATTACTGTGAACCATATACTCAAGTACTGTAACGAGAGTACATGTAGTTTGTTATTTCCACCCCTGGGCCTCACGTACAGTAGCTGAAGTATTCATAGTACAATAAACCTGTTCTTTATGGTGCAGTTTACCTTCCAGTTAAAAGCAACAGCACAAAGCTATCACATCGTGGGTTGAAGGGGTTAATGGGCTGAACCCTGAGATGGTGATGAGTCTGTTGTACTGACAGAAAGTTCAACAGCTGGTCCTCTAGTGCAGTCTGAACAATCCAGACCTGAATACGACCAAAATGGTGGAGTTGATGTTGGACTTGAGGGCGGTGGACTTGACGGCGGTGGACTTCAGGGGGTGGACTTCAGGGGGTGCCCCTGACCACTGCCTCCCCTCACCTTACTGGATAAGGTTATGATGGCTGTGGAGCTCTTCAAGTATTTGGGTCCCACTATCTCTCAAGACTTGAAATGCGAATCCAACACTGACTGTATTGTCAAAAAGACTCTGAGGATGTACTTCCTGTAACAACTGAAGAAGTACAACTTCCCACAGAAGCTGTTGGTTCTACAGTTTTTCATAGCCGTGTGGGGAGAAACCTGCCCTCTCTTAAAGACCTGTGCTCCTCCAGAGCCTTCTTTCTCTCAGCAGACACTTCAATTCAATGTATGTCAAAACCACCAGACACTGGAGAATTCATTTCCTCATGAATTATGAATACTTAATTGCCTCACAAACGTCATAACTGTATAACTGACAACATTGTGTTTGGGTTTAAGATGTAGTAAATTTGTGTGAAATAGTTGTATATACTTTAGTATCCATAAACGTTGTTTGTTATATTGGCACTAGAGTCCTTGTCTTTGTTATGTTATTGTAATATTTAATGTCTATAAGTACAACGAGAGCTCAACAGTCGAGACAAATTCTTTGTATACTCTCGTGGACTTGGTCAGTAAAGCCCGATTCTGATTCTGACTCTGAATGCTTCAAGCTCTGGTGTATCTGAACTCCTAAGGTAGTATAACCCATCACAAGCACTTCACTCATCTATGGCAGACCAACTGTTAATCCTGAGAATCATCAGCACTCACAGCTCAACTGGTGGAAGATGTTTTCCTTGTTTCACCCTAAACTCTGGAATAATGTCTTGGAGAACATCAGGAACACTCCACAATTCTTTAGGGGTGTTTAAATGCACATTTGGCCTGTTTAAAGATCTTGAGTCTGTTATGATTTTAAACATGCAGTACGTTTGAGGTTTTCTATTAATTCTTATAAATTTTTATTTATGTACCATTAATTCATCACACATGCTATCCCAAAAGAATCCTAGAGTATAAATAAAACCAAACACTGCATTTAACCAGAAATGTGTATTTATTCGTAACATTTTCAGAGCATCCTTCTAATTTGCGATATGATCTTGTGCTTCCAGAATTGTAGGGAAAAAACTTTCTACATGGATTCTACACAGATTTTCCTGCCAACTGCTCATCTTCGAAAACCCAGATATAGCGGCTATCTAACACTAGAGCTTCCTGTAGCCAGATGTACAGGAATTGAAGACAGGTTTTTCAGCCTGTTGGGAAAATGTTTAGGTTTAGGCTATACTTTCTGGAACAGAAACATAACTTTATTATCCAGTTAAGCACTTTTACAAATGATATTTTCTCTCTGGAAAAAAAATTAGAGCAATTTTGTTTACATTTTCAGTTATGTTCAACGTTAAAAAAATGGCTAATTTTCATGCACTTTTAGCTTTTTAGTCTTCGATTATTATTATTTATTATTATTATTATTATTATTATTATTATTATTATTATTATTATTAGAGGATCTAGGCATAGTACTGCCATCGGAAGGTTCCCCAGACAGAAGTTTGAAAGATCTTTTAGGAACACATCCTGCTCTTTTGCGCTAGCTCCCTAGCGTACCTGGACATTGCTTTGCAGTGTAACAGGGTCCTGACCCGTTACCTGAAACTGAAAGACCAATGCAGGCTGAATGTTAGTAATTGGGAGCGAAGAAAAGCCCCAGAGGCGCTGATGGAGCATGATCTACAGACCCGCTCGGCTTCTCTCCACTAATGCCATCTAGCAGCGTCCTCCAGGTCCCTGTACGGGTCATTATGAGGACTTGCGCTAGTTAAAACAATGCTGAGCTCCTTCTGCTTCAATTCATCATGCTTCAGTGGTGGATATTTCTTACACTACAACATACTTACTGTTTTTAGGAAGGTTTAAATATAGGACCAGGTACAGCTGGCTCTAAAACAAGGTAATAACACCCTCTCGGGTTCAGGTTTACACAGAAATTAATTGGAAAGATGTTACACCTAAATGCGAGACCAACTTTTAAATTCGAAAAGTATCGATGCAGTAATGGACCAAGCGGAATTGCTGGGAAATTATTGGCACAGACATGCTGACGTCTTTTATAGTGTTTGAGTTAAAACACTAACACGGAAGCAACAATAGAAGTAAATGCTATAAAAAAAAAAAGAAAAAAAAAAAGAAAAAAAAAACTTTATTGAAGAAGAACAGGATTCAAAAATTTAGATGATGTTAGCAGTTTGGACAAAATTCTTCGTCCAGTGACTATTATTTTCAATCTTTGTTTCAATTTTAGTTTCTAATTGTTTCTATACACGATTATTTTGTTATAATTTTGCCCTAGCTGTCTTATTTCCTTATTTCTATTATTATAGCTTATATCACATTCTAATTTTGCTCTAATTCGCTCCATTTAGCATATGTTGTATTATGTTTGAATGAAAATTTGCATTTTCTGTGATTGAAAAATATTTTATGTGATCAAAATGAATCATAACTAATAAATAAAACAGGAAAATGATCAATAATCAATCAGAGTTACTGTTACCAGCCCAACGTTCATTATTTTCATATAACAGCACATCCCGGAGTGTTTTTATCCATTTATAGTTACATTTAATGTTGTGTAACATCAGTGAAACAAGTTAGTTCCTGTTATCACTTGCATTATACATTATAGCAGCTATAAACAGTCGTTCCCTCACCAGCCTCTCTTTTTTCTCTCGAAGTTAATAACACACAAAAAAAGTTCTGCTTGCTAGCAAGAAAGCATAAACTCTTCTGTTCTGAATGTCCGATTGCTTAAAATGACAGCTTTTCCTCTGACTGTTACAAAGCTCTGACACCGGAGACTCCTTCCATAAATGCTAAATAAATGTCTCCTTACATTTCAGTGGTGTAATATGTTATAAAACATGATAAACATAGAACACTACTATACAACTGGACATACACGTGTGTATTTATTATGTAGTAATGTCCATCTTATGCCGAAAAGTTCCTTTGGCAAAGGTATGCAATTACAAGAGGATGGAAAATCTGGAGCCATCGAGTTTAAGGGGTTAATTCAGGAGCCAACAAATTGGTGTCACCAAGCCAAAAAAAAAAAAAAAAAAAAGCGTGCAAGACATTTATCAAAAACGTAGCATGAAAGATCACACCGAATCCCTGCATTCATTTACACTGTAGACATGCATGAAATGCTTGTGTTTGCTTAAAAGCAAGAAATGAAATATTGCAGGACACGGGCCATCATTCACGTCAGCATTAGCATACTGAGTGTCTGAGGAACGTAAAGTTTTCTCAGTCAAAGCGATGCTGATTTCGCTTGAGCGCATCAAATGCCGGTTCAGCTAAAGCAACGCAAACAGCCGTGTATGTCACTGCACCAGTCAGATTTATTAGCATGCCAGGAACGACATCGTAATTGATGCTTTCAATTCGCAAAGAGTCACTAAGGAATTTACAAGCCGGGGAATACTAATAGGACGTGGCGAGGAGAGCGGCGTGGATGGGTACATGAGGTCGGTAATGTGTTACAAATTCAATAGCGATTTATCTGCATTAAAAAAAAGAAAGAAAGAAAGAAAGAAAGAAAGAAAGAAAGAAAGAAAGCTAGAGCTTTGGAGGTTTTCAGTGAGAAACAACAGCAGCAAAAGAGATCCTGAAGTGCCTTGATTGTTGCATGTTGATCAAAAACGATCAATAAAATTTAATTGATCAAAAATTCAGGCATACATTGTACTTCAGCACTGGTGATGATCGGTTTTAAACATACCCAGATCAGAGCAATAACAAAGCCATACTCATACACAGGAAGCAAGCACACACACACACACACACACAGACACACATACACACACACGCACACACACACACACAAACACACACACACACACACACACACAAACACACACAAACACACACACACAAAGCCTTTGGGGGTTTAATCAGTAATCCACATCTATCAGGTCATCAAAGCCCCCCTCTGTGCATCGCTTAGCCACATTACCCCAAACACAGCCAGTCCCAAATGTCATTACACTCTCATTACTCGTCCAGGTTCTGGCCTGCATCTCAAATTGCTCATTTAACTCGACGAATCCAGCCAACATCCATCCCTGATATTCCAGCTCCTCTACCAGAGACACACAGACTAGCTAGAGTGAGCGTTAGTATTGGCCAGCACGGGGAATCTGTACAGGATAAATCAGGCCAGCTGCTAAAATAGCAGCGCTGGTCTTTACAGCGACTCAGTCTTTGTGCTAATCGGGTAATAAGAATTCAGATGCAATCACGAAACACACATTTAAATTTAAATATAATGACTTACCTTAATGTCCCAAGGCAGTGCAATGTGGGTAGAGGGAAAGAAAGACAAAAAAAAGGGAAGAGAGGATTAGATATATTTACACAGTACATGGAAGATGAATGTATCCTGTAGCAAAGGTTATAACATATTAACAGTGTTATATCATGACCTTAGTTCAGTATTTATAACCTGAGGAAAGTCTTTCCTCCATTTGTACACAATCTGTCTGACTGTGTCTGACTGAGATGGTTTTGTAACCTTTTCCAGCCTGATGAGCTTCAACAACTCTTTTTTTTCTGAGGTCCTCCGAGATCTCCTGTGTTCATGCCATGATACACTTCCACAAACATGTGTCGTAAAGATCAGACTCTGATAGATCCCTGCTCTTTAAATAAAACAGGGTGCTCACTCACACCTGATTGTGTGAAAACACCCGACTCTAATTTCACCTTCAAATTAAAAATTAATCCTTGAGGTTCAAATACTTTTGCCACTTACAGATATGTAATATTGGATAGCTGTTCTTAATAAATAAATGACAGAGTATAATATGTTTGTCTCATTTGTTTCATTGGGTGCTCTTTATCTACTTTTAGGACTTGCGTGAAAATCTGATGATGTTTTAGATCATATTTTGCAGATACATAGAAAATTCTAAAGGGTTCAGAAACTTGCAAGCACCACTATGTGTGTGTGTGTGTGTGTGTGTGTGTGTGTGTATGTGGAGATACTGACAGAATTAAAGTTAATATTCTTATATTAATAGTTTACTCATTTTATAGCTGTTATAGTGTATAAATAATACAATTTCTTTACTTTATTTTATTTTTTTTACAAAATGAGCTAACTAAAAACTACTTAAGCACTTCCTGACCAGCCTTATTCCAACAGACATCATGTTTAATGTCTATCTGACACGACAGAAGTTGTTATAACACTTCCCTGGCTTAGAACATCATAACAACTGATGTCATAACAACTGCTCAGGAATGTCAAAGCCACATAATAACGATGCGACTAATTTATAGTTTGTAACGATGAGACTAACTTATAGTCAGAAGAAAAGATATACACAACTCTGTCATTACTATGTCACTGGGTTGCAGAAAAATGCTATAAATAGTCGAATGAAATGGACTTTACTTCAGCGATAATTGCGCAAACACAATTTTGTCATTACAGTGCACTAACCTTCATAACTAAGTACACAAAGGCCTGTGTCATAACCTTCTAATGCACTGTGTGTCCTCCCTGAAAGTGTCATAACACCACCACCTTATGTCAACAAATAAATTGTCAGTACTTCAGTACTTTATTAAACTGACATGAAAATGAAAATTTTTGGAATAAGCTTCTTCTGAATGTCTATAAATATTTGGTAAATATCCCACAACATTAAACACAACCAAAAATGGATAAAAAGAAAGTGTTATTCTTTAAGAAATAAAAAAGGCAAACCGCTGTGGAATAAGAAGAATGAAGCACTTGAACCAAAGCATAATAACTAAGCTCAGGGTGGTAACAGTAACGATGCTTCATCACACCACTGCATTATTGATTATTTTCCTATAACGGTATGACATGGAGTGTATTATTCCTTATTTATTTATATTAATATGTTTTTTTTTAATTTACATATAATGTAGTAGAGGTGTGGCCATGGATAAATTATGTTTAACGTAACCTATAGAGCAAGTGAGTGAAAGTTTGATATACAGTACATCATGTGATTGATATGCGTTGTTATATATATATATATATATATATATATATATATATATATATATATATATATAAAATTATTATTATTTTTTTTTTTTCTATGAGACTGGGTTATATCACCATGAAGGGCTTATGTAGGCATCATATAACAACATGAACCTTGCCATTAAATAATTGATTTAATAATTTATTTACAGTTACAATTGTAAAAATATGGTTTCTCATATGATTTTTCATAATATATGCTTTTATAATTAATACTGACTATCTTAGCACTATAGCAAACCCTTGATTCTGATCAGGCTCATTCATAAATATCGTCTTGTCAGCGTGGAACCCGTAACCACAACCAGAGGACAACAATGTATTGATTTTTCTCCACCACATCAGGGTCATGTGCGAATTGAAAAACGCCACATGCATCAAACTTTAGCCTGTCTACGAATCCAAAATAAAAACCTGATAATAAAAGAGTAATGGCAGAGAGAGAGAGAGAGAGAGAGAGAGAGAGAGAGAGAGAGATTCATTCACTACAGATGGGAAAACTGTCCACCTTTCACATTTACGGTTGATAACATCTCCATTTTTATGGTGGCCAGTGTTCTGATAGAGAGAGCCTGACTGCTCTAATGAGATGCCACTTGATTTACAAGCCGGATAGTTGATAGCAACAGTGGCTCGCCAAAAAGCTGTTCCCCAGCGCTCGAGTGTCGATAGAGATCAATTCACTCAATGCCATTATTAATAAAGTCCAGCGCTGGGAAAGACATGAGGGAGACACGTGATGTTAAGTCAGATTGATCCGATGGGAAATGGATTTCATAAAGCACCCGAATGCCATCATTATACAGCCAACAATAGAGTCGCACTTACAGGAGCTGTGAGGACAAAAAAAGAGCTATAAGGTACAAATCAGACACCTACACACTGCTGGCCGTCAATATTTCAAACACACAAAAGAAAATCAATATACTGTAAGTGAGAAATAGAAAGACAATACAACAACTTTGCTTATACTGCTGTATGTAAGGAATAAAATACTTCATGTCGTGCTGTTACAGGAAACTAATCAGTGGTAGCACAGTTGTTAAGATGTTGGCCTATTGATCAGAAGGTCGTGAGTTCAAACCCCAGCACTGCCAAGCTGCCTCTGTGGGCCCTTGAGCAAGGCCCTTAACCCTCATCTGCTGAGCTGTATAAATGACATAAATGTAAGTCGCTCTGGATAAGGGCGTCTGCCAAATGCCATAAATGTAAATGTAATCAACAACAGTGTGATGAAGTGGAGTTATTGTTATAACCCCAACATCGATTATTTTCCAATAACAGCACATCTTGAAGTGTATTGTTTCCTACGATTGCAATTTTTCATTCATTACGGAACGACACATTTATCCGTTTATAAAACAGACAGCAACAAACTAAGATGGGAAAAAACAGGTGAGGCTCAAAACCAAGAAATAATACACAAGGAACGGGAACTAGAAAACAGACTTAAGGCTAGAAAATGCACGATAAGACCTCGCAAAAACACAAATCAGCAGCAACAAATACATTGACAAACTAATCAAGGATTAAGCACAGAACAGGTGAACACAATAAGGCAACAACCAATGACTGAACGGGGGTGGAGACGGCTAAAACAGAAATAAAAACACATGGCATGTCCGGCTGGCAACGTACACCAAGAAGGGGAATTTGTGACAATGAATCAATTGTAGAATATAAAAGTAAAAGATGACAATTAAAAAAATATATAAAACATCAAACCTTGTTGTGTATCTACAACTGACAAATTAACAGGAGATTTGGATTTGGCTAAATGTAATTTAAGGTTGTATTCATTTTGTTAAGAAGTAAAAACAATGTTAAAGATGAAGTGGAGTTACTGTTACCAACCCAAAGGTGAGTGTTTTCCCATAACAGCATGCCCCGAAGTGTTTTATTCCTCTTATACCACACAATTCACCAACAATTACAATTTTTTTTTACCAACACTTTTTACTTTTATCCGGTTATTGTTACATTTAATGTTGAGGAACATCTGTGACACAAGTTAGTTCCTGTTCTCATGAATGTTATAGCAGCTATAAACAGTCGTTTCATCACCAGCCTGTCTTTTTTCTCTTTCTTGAAGTTAATAAGACAAACAAACAAACAAACAAACACACACCAAAAAAAAAAAATGCAGCCTGTCATGTTACCAAGAAACCACATATCGCAAACTCTTCAGTCCTGAAGACATCTGAAAACTTAAACTTGCAGCTTTACCTCTGAATGTTACGAAGCTCTGGAACTGGAGACTCCTTCCATAAAAGTTAAAAGTCCTGCCATGTGAATGAGCTGTTACTATAGAAATGATAACCTATTAGAACGAGAATTAATATAAGCTGGTGATTTGAATCACAGCTTGAACTGCTGTCATAGAAAAATCAGTCAACACCTTCTGACCAATGAGATTCCAGAATTCAGCAGTGATGCAGTATACGTCTAATAATTATGCAATAATTCAAATGACAATTTAAATAAAATAATTTTGAGCACATAAACCAACAAGTGTGAAACATGGAAAACCCTAACAGGAAGTGTGTCGTTTCCTTTCCAGGGTCCCAGCTGTCCATCACATATGCATAATCACTCTGTACATATACCCCCTGTGGAAAAGCACTTAAGTGTGTGTGTGTGTGTGTGTGTGTGTGTGTGTGTGTGTGTGTGTGTGTGTGTGTGTGTGTCTTCACCAATAAAGCTTATTGTCAGTAAATCACATTGTAGTTTATTGACTATTTTGCGTCATATTTTCATAAACCAGTCTAATCCATGCCCCTTACACCAGGGAATTCCTCTCCCACAGTCCCGAAATGCAATTTCACCACAAAAATGCTAATATCGGCCATAGCTGCAGGGATTTATTTTCATGGTCCAAAACTAATTTAGCTCCACATATACTAAATATGTATGATGTAAATGATATATCGTTATGCTTTGAGTAATTTATGAGCCAAGCCTATAAAATGAATTTTGAAATAAAGCCGTTTGTTTAAACGCCCCCAAACCCCTGCACTCTTCACGCGCTTGATAGAACAATACATTACCATAAATATTGATGTGCTGACATTTAATATTTTAATATCACCAGTTTAATACTCAATAAAGGTGGCTATGTTGAAAATTAGCGGAAGCGATTCGCAAGTATTTTTAGAGCGCTGTGTAGAGCTGAGTCTTTGTTACTCATTGTTATTGACGCTTCTTCTTCTTATTATTATTAATATTATTATTAACCTAAAAAAATGTATGCAAAATCATACAAAAAAACAAAAAAACAAAACCCTGATGGCCAGACATCTATGGTTTACAAATTTGTTTTTTATTTTATTTTATTTATTGTGAGGAAGAAATTCTGTGGCACTATGCCACCCTTATGTTTTATATCTCCCATGTATTTTTTAAATTTTATTTTATTATTTATTACTGTACTTACATTACCATCTTTTTTCGCAACAAATAAATGAACAAAATAAAACAAACAATAAACATCCCTGTCTCTTGAAACTATTATTATTATTATTATTATTATTATTATTATTATTATTATTATTATTGTTGTACATCGGAGTGTGTAAAAAATAATAATACATGTTCATAGTGTGTGGTCTAAGAATAAAATAAAATGCATTACAAATATATGATTAATCTATTTTTTTAAATAGACTTTTTTATTTTTTAATTTTTTAATTGATTCACATTGTATTACGTTGTATCTCAATGGTTTAATAGTGTTTGCCAGAGTTGCATATAACAGAGATACTTTTGCTAAGTACAATATATTCTAAGTGTGTGCACTTGGAATAAAAAGTTTAACGAAAAGAGAAACCTCGGCTACGCTTCGTCTTCCGCTGCCTTCATGCTAATTGAGAAAGTGACAAGTTTTCTACTTGGATTAAAGTGACAAGCTGAAGTTTCAGCCAGCCTGAAGTCACACTCTGAGCTGTGAGGACTTCAGAAGCTTTGGCTAATCCCACGCTGCAGTGTCCAAACAAACCCCATCTCACCCTTGACTGTGTGTCACTTGCATGTGCTAATGCGCTAATGCCACTCTCCTCCATCATAACGCCATCCTATTTTACCTAATCACATTCTGTACCACTTCAGAAGGATGTTTGATGTACGTCATGGAGGCTTTAAAGCTCACACACCAGTGCACGGTTCAGACGAACATCTCCCGCAATCCCACAGTCCTGATGATGATGATGACCATGATGATGATGATGTCCTGAGGCCCAGTGCCGCCAACCAGAGTCCAGATTAGTGAGTAAATAAATAGCCGTGATTAAGCACAGCCACAGAGGTAGATCCAGTTAGGGACACTCTTCAACTTTTAACATTGTTTTTCAACTAAATAGTCTGACTGAAGGGCATGATGGCTTAGTGGGAAGAATGTTTTCCTCTCATCTCCGGGGTTGGGGGCTTGAATCCTGCTTCTACCCTGTGTGTGCGGAGTTTGCATGTTCTCCCGGGCTTCCTCTGGGTACTCCAGTTTTCTCCCCCAGTCCAAAGACATGTGCTGTAGGCTGACTAGCATTTCTAAATTGTCTGTAGTGTGTGTGTGTGTGTGATTGTGCCCTGCGATCGGTTGGCACCCCGTCCAGGGTCTTTCCCTCCTTGTGCCCCAGTTCCCTGGGATCCCAGCGACCCTGTGCAGGACAAGCGGTATGGAGAATGGATGGATGGATGGATGGAAAGTCCTACTGAAGCATTTCAGTCACACTTCTTTATTTCCACAGCATGCAGTTTAATGTTAATGTACTTTTATATTGCATTAAAAAGAAATCATACATATTTAAACAAAATCATGAAATACTGCCACATTTAAGCATTTCATCCCTAAAACGTGTTTGACATAACTCGTAATTTCTGACCTCCGACCTTCCTACTCGTAAACTCATGACTCAGATCTCCTCATGACGGTCTCTTCAACCCCCGAGTTCAGCAAGCGACATCAAATCAACATCAACAGTAAATACAGCAGCACTTCTTCTCATTAAATGAAAATGGCGTCATTCTGAGCTCTGACTTCACTTCACTTCTGAGGTAAGACAAACGAGCGTTAACCTCTACCACAGCTCCTGTTTGGAGAATCAGCTGCCCCTTGTGGTTGAAATTGGTATAACATGCAAAAAATGCTAGCCAATTAACTCGAAATTCTTTTTTAAAAATCTTTTATGAAAAATGTTCTTATGAAAGATAAGAAGTAAAAAGAAAAAAAATATGAAGAATGTTGTCCTTGGGGTTCAAGTTGGTAAGACATGATGATTAACCAATTGGAAATGTTAGCTTGGGGATCGTTTGTATGTGTGTGTGTGTGTGTGTGTGTGTGTGTGTGTGTGTGTGTGTCTGTGTGTCTGTGTGTGTGTGTGTGTTCAACTGTTAAACAGCTTTAACTCTAAAGTGTATTATTAAGTTTAAAATTTATTAAATACATTAAACGATCTGCACTCTACCTTTTTCTAGAAATTCCCTGTTTTTCAGAGTCATAAAAATTCAGCTCACACACACTTTCTCTGACTTGGAGTTAATTCCTTTCGTTCCTATTCGGCTTTGTATTTAAGGATGTGAGATAATATAGTATATAAAGGATGACCTCAATTCTGCACCAAAGACTTAATTAGACATGACGGCGTGTCCCAGAGAGACGTGAATGAAGAAGAAATGGACATGTCTCTGTTTTTAATGAGCCCAGCTCCTGTGTGTTAATAATTCTTTAATTAACTTGTTGACTAAAGAGAGAAAAGGGCAATTACAAGTTTCTTCAGCTCAGGAAAATGTCCATCTTTCCTTTATAGTCTCTCTCTCTCTCTCTCTCTCTCTCTCTCTCTCTCTCTCTCTCTCTCTCTCACATGAACATACACATATACATCTGATGCTATTTAAAATAGAAACAGGTGGGCTGATTAAACAGCCGTATGTGTGTGTGTGTGTGTGTGTGTGTGTGTGTGTGTGTGTGTGTGTGTGTGTGTGTGTGTGAGAGAGAGAAAGAGAGAGAGAGAGAGAGAGAGAGAGAGAGAGAGAGAGAGAGAGATAAGCAGATGCTGCAGTTTCATTGAAACTCATAATAAAGCAGGAGATGAAGATGGTGTTGTGTGATGCTCTGGATTACACACTAGAGATGGAAATTTTATTTAGTGAAGCTTCAGCTTGGCATTTATACACACATCATTTATACACACATCATTTATACACACAGTGTTTATACACACAGTGTTTATACACACAGTGTTTATACACACATCATTTATACAGTCACGTCAAAACCAGAAAAGACTTGAGCTTATTACATAGGACAAGCTCATCTCTCTCTCTCTCTCTCTCTGAACTCGTCTCTTCACATCAGTACAGTGTGTACAGTGATGTGTGCTGCTCCAGGTGGGTTATACAGATAAAGTAAAGCGCTACAGAATTACAGTCATGTCCCTTCAGCTCGTCTCACTTCAGAGCAACAAATAAAAGAAGCTACGAGCACAAACTGTCCTCTAAAGTCATGTTAAAGCAACAGGATTCTTTTCCTCTAACAGCACATCTATTCCTCTAATACCACAATCTGCAGCGAGCACAATTTTAAAATTAATTTAAAACTGAGCCTCTGTTCTCACTTACAGCTCTAAGCTCTAAACACAGCAGCTGTCTTTCTCTCTGTGGTTCTCTCTCTCTCTGCCTTTCGTCTTTCTCTCTGTCTCTCTCTCTCTCTGCCTTTCGTCTTTCTCTAGGTCTCTTCATCTGTCTCTCTCTCCCTCTCTGCCTCTCTATCTGTCTCTCTCTGCCTCACTCTCTGCACCTCTCTGTCTCTCTCTCTCTTTGGCTCTGTCTCTCTCTGTCTCTCCACCTCACTCTCTGTCTCTCTCTATGCACCTTTCTGTCTGTCTCTCTCTTCGTCTCTGCCTCTATCTCTCTTTCTGCCTCTCTCTCTGTCTTTCTGTCCACCTCACTCTGTCTGTTCCTCCCCTGCATCTCTCTCTCTCTCTCTCTCTCTCTCTCTCTCTCTCTCTCTCTCTCTCTCTCTCTCTCTCTCTCTCTCTCTGTCAAAGTTGGAAAACGTTCAGGTTTTAGAAACATGCCACCATGTCATCAAGATTTTTTTTTCCTTTTTTTTTTTTACTCCTGACCAGTTGGGTCGCAAGTTGAGTCCAAGCGAAAACGTAAACATGGAGGACAAAGTGGCTCTGAAATGAATGAATGAGTGAATATGTGGAGCGTTACGACATAATATTTCATTGCCGTTGCAATGTACGTAAAAATACCATTGTGTCCGTGCGTGAGACGTTCACCACTACGTGATGCGACGTCGCGCTTTAACTCAAGTCGCACAAACAAAAACAACTACCTACAAGCTAGGATTGGTATGAGCGTTGTTATTACTTTTTCAATTTCAGCACAAAAGGTGCTCAGGCCAGCACTAGTTCTGTTAAAAAAGACAATAGTTAAAACACATAGTGTAAAAAAAATAGTGTTACATTTGATATTGAAAAAGTTAAAGCTATGTAGATGGATGGTCCTTAAAGAAAACGTGGCAACTCATACGGCCGAAGAAACTCATGGAGAAATGTCTTAACCTTGTGGAAGTAATATCACAATTTAATTTGTAGAATTAAACATGCAATAATATGAGGATGAACGATTTCAGGATCTCTTCGTGCGATTTTAAGCTCCCTAATCTTCATCCGAATTAATATTACATTCCTTTTCATTTCTCACATTTAATCACGTAATACTGAATAATTAATGCAGGAGTAATGCAGTACTACAGTATATCATGATAAAGTTGAAAACCGAACCTTTTCCATTTCAAATAAATAATTAATCATGGAAAATAAAGAAATGAATAAAAGAAAGCGTGCGGCGTTAACACGTGGTCTGGATTTGGTCGATTTTTCTCCTCACAGGCATTTCCTCGCTCTTTGTTCAATGTGAGTAATGTATATTGATCAAGCGCTGTATGAGTTCAGGCAGCAATCACACATCATACCAGCTCTTCTATTATCTAAAGACAATTCCCCAGACTACAGCATTTCAGGAAATAAGCTTCCTCTAAGCTGGAAATGCCAGAGGCGAGATCTGATGTCACTAAACGTCCTTATCAAAGCAGATCAAACATCCAAGTTCAGCGCCGGTCCCTTGTTATCACTGACATCTACTTTAATTAGATCAATAATGTATAGAAGCTCCATTGTGCTGCAGCTACAACAGCCACAGGCGCTCGTTTCCTCATATATACATTTTAAATCTTCTCTTAAAACTTAGTTTTATTCTTTATGTTATAATGTTATTTAATGTGATGAATTTTAATGTTTCGTACAGCACAGATGCTGTTGTCTTTAAATGTGCTTTATACATAAATTTGACTGGACTTGATATAATTAATTTTTATAATAATATATATTATAGTTCTTTTATAACTATAATTACATTCTTTAAAAATGAAAAGCATAATAATGTTAGCTCTTCACTATAGAAGGATATTGTGGGAAGAAAATCAACTGCATTTAATTTTCATATAATCAATCAATCAATCAATCAATCAATCAATCAATCAATCAATCAATCAATCAAAAATTCTACTTAATTTACCCTTTTTCTGCTTTGTATAACTATTATCTAGCTATTAGCCTGTGAATTCTCCCATAGTTATTATTATTATTTTTTTAAATCATAAAACCGCTGTCTCAATCACAAAATCCTTCCAGTGAACTGGAACGTTCGCTCCCTAAAAAAATCCCACAATGCACCACAACAAAACCAGGGAGCATCGATGCTCACTATGTTCCCTTACTGGAAATGACGTCATGTTTTCTGAAGCCTTTCAACTAGGAAAACTCTTCGCCAACTTCATCTACAAATGTAAGTTGTAGTAGCTCTCAAATGATTACTTACGTTAGAGATTTGTAACGTTATTTGACGTTCTATATACGGTTTGTTTGAGTCTAATGACTTTTAAGTGCTTAATGATTTTTAAAAAAAAATCCACTAGCTAGCCTACGCTCCTGCTTGAAGTATCATGACAGAAACGCGTGTGATTAAGCTAACAAATTGATATGACATATAATGTCAGAAAGATATCGGTCCTGCCTGTTGTTGATAAATGTCAGTGGTGATGTTTTACAACGTGAGTACGTAGTCATGTCGCAGGAAACTGAGTCATCAGTGTCCCAATGTATGACAGGGTCCAGGGTCCTTACCAGTGCCCCATCTCGTGTACACCATATACTGCTTCATGACCTATAGAACTAAGGAGCTGATTGAGCTGCACCCATTAACTGTGGCCACAACTTTGCTTATTTGTTTGTTTGTTTGGTTGGTTAATTAACCAAAAATGAACCAGCAGGCTAATTATAGTTACCCTGGGCACTAGGGGCAGCAATTCATTCATTTATCCATTCATTTTCTTTCCCCTAACTTTATCCTTGGTGAGCCAAAAATTTGCAGAGGAGCAGTTAGCATGTGAAACCATTTTCTACCACAGGGGGCAGGTGATTTCATAATTTATTTATTTATTTTTTTTACATTAGGGATTCTGTACTTCGCTACTCCATTCTTGTTAGAATTTCTTAATTAGTAAATCACACAATAAATACTGTACAAAATCCCCCCCCCCCAGGAAGCTGTAAGCTGTAAGTGCTGTAATGTTGTGACATCTGTAACAGTATTGTGGTAGGAACACACCCTCGCTCAGCCTGCCACACTTCAATAAGTGACTTCATCACTGACCCCCTTCTCCAACCCACACAAGCGCTCAAAGCCCCAGGCACCACATCAGTCCTTCCCACACAGGTCTCTATAAGTCTCCCGAGTGCCCCGCCCACCCCCACACACACACACGCACACACACACAGATGTTAAAGTAAGGCACTTTAAACCCAGGCACTGATTAGCGCTAATGTATCTCAGCTGGTTCCTCTAGTGCAGCCTCCAGCCACATGCTACTGCGGCGTTTAATTCTTCTAAACATTCCATCAGCAGGGAGACTCCGAGAAACCGGATCAGGGACCACTGACTCTTTGCTTAGAACATTACAATCACCAAAAAACCTTCACAGCAGATCAACTCATGAGAAAAGCTGAAAGCTGGCGTATTTTTGCGCATTGAACACCACTTTGTTGGGTTTTTTTTTTTCATGATTTTCTTTAAAATATGGTAAAATATATATTTTTAAATTCTGAATTTTTTCTGCAAAGAACATCAGATTCCTTATATATATATATATATATATATATATATATATATATATATATATATATATATATATATATATATATAAAACGCAGTTTACTTCAATCAATAAAAACTAAAAATTGGCCGTATCTTAGTGCTTAAAATGCTGTCAGTAGTAGTTTCTTATACTTTTGACATTAAATGTCTAAAACACCTAAGGAATAAAACACACCATGTTGTCCTAGCATAGCAAAATAATCAGTAACAGGGTGGTGTGCTCAAGCAGCATTACTGTTACCCCAATAAAGTTGATTATTTTCCTATCACAGCACATCCCAAAGTGTTTTATTCCTCTTATACCATATACTGTAGCTGCAAGCTGCGATCTGTTGGGTCCAAGCACGCTTCACCAATAGCGCCCCCAAGTGCCCAGTTCTTGCCAAATTACACAGAAAAATAAACAGACCACAGATGAACACACTTATCATATCATATTTGTGGTGATAGTACAATGCTAATCATGTGAAATGCCTCCTGAAATCTGATTGGCTGACAGTGGCCATGTTTCTGATATAACCCAGTCATCATTGAAAATCTACTTACAGATTAGCACAATGATGCAGTACACCAAATTTCATCATGATAAGACTTACAGTTCATTCTAGGACGTTCGACCATATATAGTCGTTCCTTCACCAGCCTCTTTTTTTTATTTCAGTCTTAAATAAACAGCTTTACCTCTGACTGTTACAAAGCACTGGAACTGGAGACTCCTTCCATAAATGTTAAATCTCTTCTTACATCTTCACCATATCGATAATTCCACTCAATGGCAGCTGTCAGAGCTGCCATTATAAAAAAAAAATAATCAACACCTTCTGACCAATCAAAATGATTCCTGATCATGAGACGTGTCATGAATTCCAGTGAAACAGGTTGAAAATGAGTAAACCAAAGCAACATGTAAAGATTAGCATGATCTTGCTATGTGAAAAGCTCAGGAGTGACCTCGCCTAAATGCTTGGCGCAGACACAGAGCCTGTAATTGAACATCTGTCCATTGATGCCACCCTGTTTGGCTCAGTGGATAACCCCTGACCGTTGAGGGAAGTCCTCTGCAATTTTTTTTTTGCCCAGCGAAAACCGTTCCCGTCCTGATGTGTTAGTAGAATAGTTAATCTTGCCCGAGCCTGGTGGCTTTGCCCGGTCACCTGCTGGCCAGTTGGATGGTGGCCTGAACCATGCCAAGCAGCAAGGCAAACGATAGACCCGTCTCCATCATGGCAGGGGCGGGGGGCTAATTGAACAGCTGCAGGGGGACACACGGGTCAGCCATGACAGAGGGACAGACACTAAAGCGACATTGGGACTGCTTCAAAATAAAACGTCACTCCACATGTCCTTTCACAAGGTCCAACAGGAACAGCACGATGCCATGGTCATTCTAACAAGCATAAAGGATTCAGAGGACACCATTTCTACTCCAGAGGAACGATTTGATCAATTAGCTGCTTTAAACATAGCATAAGAAACATTTGTTCAAACAAAGATGCTTTAATTTGATTTTACCCAAGGTAGTTTGGATGTAACTGAACACGAATGGTTCACAGCGTAACTGGCTGAGACTAATAGTGTGCGTCGGGACTGAAATCTTGCAGGATTCCACAAAAATGTTGCATGAGTGGGAGGTTAATACTTGAAGCTCGGTGGACAAATATAGACCACGTACATGTACACTGTTCATTCATTCATTCATTCATTCATTCATTCATTAATCAGGGTCCTGGTGGTTTAAATTACTCTACTAGTTTATATTTGGAGAAATCAAACCAACCAAAAATAAGAACTATGACCAGGAATGGGGAAAAAAACCCAGCTCCACCCACATCTCTAGTTGAGACCAATTAAGAACTCACACATCACGCTGACACTGCTATATCCAGTGTTTTCCAGTGCTTGTGAGAAAGAAAGAAAAAACCCTTCTGGTTTAGATTTAAAAACCTGAATACAGATACAGACAAAAGAGCAGCTGGTAAATTATTTTTGGTGCAAAACATTAATTTATCATTTATTAGTAACTGCTTTATCCTAGTCAGTCTTGATGGGCCTGGAACCAATCCCGGGAGTGCTGGGGGTGAGGTGCTAATACACCCTGGATGGAATGCCAGTCCATCACAGGGTACCATGCACACACAGAGAGGGGCAATTTAGTGTAGCTAATCCACCTACTGATGATTGGTGGGAGGTGTGAGGAAACAACCCTGTTTGCAACCCAAGCAGTTGCCTAAGCAATCACAGGAAAGCAGAGCCATAACTTTAGGCAAAGGGATTTGCAGTTTCACTCATGATGTGTATGTTTTGACAAGGGACAGTGGTCGAATTCTCTGACAGTAGGAGGAAAGGTCTTTTTTCGCATCAGCCCAGGGCTCCCCCCCACTTTGTGCAAGTACCGACAGGACTCAAGATGATGTAAGCCAAATTTGGTGAAGATTGGACAAAATTTGGAGGAGAATTAGCAAAAATGGCACATTTTTTGAATGCCATTGTAACTTTTGACCAGTAAGTGGCGCTGTCACAAGATTTGTTGCACGGCCTCAAGGCATTGTCCTGAAGGTGCCTACCAAGATTTGTGTCAGTGTGCAAGGTCATTGCTGAGATGCAGCCTTCCTGTTTGGTGGCTTCGCCATCAGATTTGTTGGCACATTACGGGCAAACCGTTTGAAGTATTCAAAGTTCTTTTGATAAATTTTGTGAGGCTTACTCTGAAGATGATGGTGATGATTGGACACAAGTTTTTGAAAAAAATCCAAGATCTAATCAGGTGGAAATTGACGTCATATGGTGTGTTGAACTTGTTTCAACCCATGGATTCCAGGGAAGCCTGGCTTTTAAATTTTGAACATATGATTCAAAAGTTATGACCATAAACGTACAATAAAGTTACATTTAAAATACAATATACTGTGAATATATTCCTCCTAGGTGAGCATGAAGGTGAAGGGAATTACAGGTTGACTGGAATATACATTTTTAAGAGATTTTTGATATTTAGCCAGCTTTGACAAAAAAAACAAAAAAAAACAACAGCAACAACAAAGAAAACAAACAGTTTTCAAACAGAGTACATACAAGGAAAAGAGCATTTATGTCCCACTACACACACACACACACACAAACACACACACACACACACAAAGAGGAAGCTTTTCCATTAGATGCTAAACAAACACCAAGGCCTTGAAAATGAATCCTAAATGAGAAATAGAGTTTACAGCAGGGCCATCTGGCACGGCCGGGACCACCAGAAATGAGGCGTAAATTGAGGGAGTGCTATAATTGAATGCAATGTTCATGTTGGGGGGTGAAGGAGCGCTCTCTCACTTTCATTCTCTCAGTTAGTTTCAGGCCACGATACACCGCTTTCCAAATGGACTTAAGAAATGAGAAAAACAATTGATTCATTTACTTCTTTTAAAAAATATTTATTTACCTTTCATCAGTTCATCTAGAAAACACACAAATATGAACAGCTCGGATAATTAGAAATGAATTTAGGTCAGGCTCCAAATTCTAACCAGGAAGTAAATGAACACCATGTATCTTACCGATCTCAGGATGTGATCTAGCTTTCTTTAAAAAAAAAACAAAACAACACAACTCACTCACTTCTCTGAGTAGATTTCTAATTTCAAGGCCATGCAGTTTTATTCCTGTTTCCTTCTTGCTAGGCGAATGATATACTCAGGCCACAATGTCATTAACATTAAAATAATATAAAGAATAAATTAGTTTCCTGAAACGATGCGGAAAATAATGATACCTAATAACATTGTCATGGATTCCCCCTTCGTGTTGCGGTTCCCATGGTGATTAGCACCACGTTTGTGTTGGTTTCTGTTTTGGTCCTGTCTCCGCCTCCTGCTTGTTATCTCATTGTGGCCACGTGTTCCTTATTAGTCTTTGATTAGTTTTCCTATTTATACCCCATTGTGTCTTTCTGAAGTCTCGTTGATTTTGTCATGAATCACTAAGCCTTGTTTTGTTGTGTTTTCTATGTTTCCTGGTTTTCACCCTGCTTCTCATTTATGATTATAGCGTATCCTCTTGTCATGTTAGCTATCTGTGTATTGACCGCTGTGTTTATGCACTTGCAGCTTGCCTCTAATACTCCTTACAACCCTGTACCAGTTAAATCAAAGGGACTTTTAACGGCAGATGCGTCACATAAATGTATCAAACACGTAACACTGCAGTTCCTCAGTAACACTGCAGTTCCTCAGTAACACTGTGGTTTTTGGTTTTGTCTTTTTCATTTTAAGAGACAGAAAAAGAGAGGTTGGTGAGGGAACAACTTATTCCTGTTATAGGAAAATAATCACCTGTTGGGTGGCAACAGTAACTCCATTTTATCCAACCACTCTGTCGATGATTGGTTTTCAGCTTGACATTTGAATAGAGGTCAGTAACAGATTGTGAGCCATCACCTCCAATATAATATACATAGCATGGACAAATTAAAGAAAAAAAAAACCCAACAAGGTAAGTTTTGTCACTAAGTAAGGTGTCTGGCCACTACAAGCCGCCAGAACACCTTCATCGATTCTGCAAGTCTCTGGAACAGTACTGGAGCGATAAACACCATTCTTCCAAAAGATTTTCCCTCAGTTGGAGTTGTGATGAGGATGGAGGAGAGTGTGGTCTCCACGTCACTGCAAAAATCTCTCATATGTGTTCAGTGTGGTTGAGATCTGGTGAGTGTGAAGGCCATAGCATATGATTTACATCATTTTCAACTTCATCAGTGAACCCTCATGCCCTGAGGATGGGGGTGGGGTTAACCTAACACACCACGCCCATCAGGATAGAAATGTTTCATCACACTCATAACAGCACATGTCCATGCATCACACCATTTTTTCCTTTAATTTGTCACCTGTTTGCTGTTCAGTGATATTTAGACAGCGCTCAGGCATACACACACACATACACACCCACACACACAGCATAGATAAAGTTCCCTGGTGCAGTGGTATAGGTACGACTATAAGTATGGGTGAAAGCATGATATTAAAATTCTGAAGCAGCTGGGACTCTTTGGGACCTTGTATTCCCCATGGGGTCAGAGCTATGACACACACACACACACACACACACACACACACACACACACACATTATGCACTATGATTCACTCAAAAAAATTCTATATACTAAATACTACTATCATACTTTTTATTATTATTATTATTATTATTATTATTATTATTATTATTATTATTATTATTATTAGTAGTAGTAGTAGTAGTAGTAAAAAAAACAACAAAAAACATGATATATAAAATATAAAATATATATTAAATATATTTATTGGGTTATTTTCTTATTAATTTGGATGTCTGTGGCACTCTGTGGCATATTGGCTAGTTTTATCACCTTACGGATTATTTTTCCAGCCCTGGTGCGTACGCATGCATGTAATAGAGTGTGTACATGAGTGTGTGTGTGTGTGTGTGTGTGTGTGTGTGTGTGTGTGTGTGTGTGTGTGTGTGTGTGTGTACATATTGTATATGTGTGTGTCTAATTGGCAGGCTGCTTAATGACAGTTTACACAGTGAGGATAAATAGAGGCACCGGGGGAGCAGAGGGGGGCTGCAGAGGGCACAGACCACACTGAGCTCCACTACTAACATGAGGAGGAGGAAGAAAAGGAGGAAGAGGAGGTGGTGTGTGTATGAGAGCGAACTCTCTGCATCTGTCCAACCCTCATCCCATTTCTCTTCTACTTTCACCTCTTTCTTTTACTCATGCTCAGATCTGCCACACGTCCCTGCTAAACACACCTCCATCCTGATAGTGAAAGAGAGACTCGGCTAATGCTATCTGCTAAACCACAGACTCGCTCTAGGATCCGGTAATATGAGGGTTCCTCAGCGACACTGGGTTCTGACATCACCGCATTGGACTGAGAAATAAACTCCACATGTTTTAGTGTCTCGAGTGGAGATGAAGCTGCATCAATCAATGTGTAAGGAAAGAAAACTTCAGGACGTGCAGTTAAAGGATTTTTTTTTTCAATTTCGCAAAGTGTTGCAGTTTCCACAATTACATTTTCTTAAAATTTCCCCCAGATTTGTTTTTTGATCATTTTTTTTTTTTGTACTTACTTGATTTTTTATTTTTTTTGTATTTTATTATTAGTGCTTTGGTATTATTAAAAAAAATATATAAATCATATAAACATGTGATTTGCAGCTGCACTCTCAGATCTGCTGTAAAATATGTTATATATATATATATATATATATATATATATATATATATATATATATATATATATATATATATATATATATATATATATATATATATGACCAATCAGAATCAAGAATTCAAGAGTGCTGTTGTATAACATAATAATAAACCACGCAGGAAATTCAAGAGGACACTCGCTGTCACTTTCATTATCAGTCTGCCATGGAAGAGCGAGTCCTCTATACACACTGTAAGCTCAAAAACTGGTGTGTGTGTGTGTGTGTGTGTGTGTGTGTGTGTGTGTGTGTGTGTGTGTGTGTGAAGGGGGGCAGTCCATCTGCTCTGTTAAATTATTAACACACCATTAAAATTTCATCTGCACTAAATGTCTACCATTGCTTAATTATGAGACTTTGGGTTTCCCTCACATCCCCCCACATCTCCTCATGTCTCCTCACATCTCCTCACGTCCCCCACGTCTCCTCACGTACCCCCACATCTCCTCATGTCTCCTCACATCTCCTCACGTCCCCCCACATCTCCTCACATCCCCCCACATCTCCTCACGTCTCATCACGTCCCCCCACATCTCCTCAGATCCCCTCATGCACCCCCACATCTCCTCACGTTTCATCACGTCCCCCCACATCTCATGTCTCCTCACATCTCCTCACGTCCCCCCACGTCTCCTCACATCCCCCCACGTCTCCTCATGTCTCCTCAAGTCTCCCCACGTCTCCTCATGTCCCCCCACATCTCCTCATGTCTCCACACATCTCCTTGCCTCTCCTTACATCTCCCCATGTGTCTTCACATCCCCCGTGTCTCCCCATGTCCCCTAACATCTCCTCACATCTCACTTCTCCTCACATCTCTCCCCACCTCCACTCACCTCTCCCCATGTCTCCACATGTCTCCTCACATCTCCCAACTTCCCCTCACATCTCTCCACGTCTCCCCACATCTCATATCCCCCAAGTCTCCTCAAGTCTCCCCACATCTCCTCATGTCTCATCATGTCCCCTCATGTCTCCCTACATCTCTCGTCACATATCCATACAGCTCCCCATGTCTCCCAAAATCTCCTCGCATCTCCCCATATGTCCTCACATGTCCACACATCCCCCCACACTGGTCATTTTCGTTCTTCCTCACACTTGCAAACCGGAACGAGAGCAGTGAGGAAATGAAAAGAAGCCGATATTCATGTTGAAGATTTTAATCAGGGAATAAGTCATCAGTTGAAAATCACCAGTGGAACTGAAGTGGTGATGTCAGCGTTCCCTCGCGTTCTCATATTAGATCAGCGACGGTTCTGTAGATGGAGTGCTGCGCCCCAGGCAAGAAACGATAATAACAGTAAATAAATAATGCATGGATGCCTTCTAACATATTTGTCAACAGATAATAAAAAAAATCAATTAAAATGCATCTTAGAGAATATAAAGTTATGTTTATAGCTTTATGTAATCAGACCTGACAGAATATAAAAATCATTTCACTAATCAGTTTACAGGCCTGTAGGTTATTAGGCCTCAGAACGATGAGCTAACTAGCTAACCACTCACGTCAGCTTGGTACAGCATCGATACGATCACGTGGGATTAAACAGAATGCTGCATACGCTCTAAACACACCAGCTGATGAGTCAAAAACGCACAGTTATTACTGCTGCTCCAAACTGAGCATCAATTTCTTAAACAAAAAGAGCAATAACAAAAAATAGCTATTTTATTTATTATATTTATTACAACTATTTATTTATTTGTTTTTCTGCCTGCCTCAGTTATTAATTAACTGTTGGAACATAAACTTACATAATTCATATGATAATTCTAAACATATTAGGGGCCCCAACCACGATAATGTAAAATATATATACACTTTTTTTTGTTGTTGTTGTATTTTTTTGCCAATTATTTTTTGGGGAAAAAAAGAAATAAAGGAAGTAGAGTTATTATTTTATGATGCAAACTGAGTGTCAATTTCTTATGTGTTTGATAAACAAATAACATTTCTTTCTTTATTCAGTCCTTTTTGTTTTGTTTTCTTTTCTTTTCGACTGACCCATCTGTCTTGTTGTGATGCCTCTGCCCAAAATGAATCATTGGAAAACAAACCTGCAATGATGATACACTAATTCTAGACACTGGGAGCAAAATAATGTTTTAGACATTTAGCTCTTTCTTTTTGACCTTTTTGGTAATTTTGGCAAAAAAAAAAAAAAAAAAGAAAAAAGAAAAAAAGAAAAAAAAAAAAGAAAGAGTGAACATATTATTTCTATCCTAAAAACTTGGTGTCAATGTCTTATGTGTTTGCTTGTCAAAAATACCTTTAAAATTTAATTTGTTTCTTCATTTCATTTAATTTATCTATCTATCTATCTATCTATCTATCTATCTATCTATCTATCTATCTATCTATCTATCTATCTATCTATCTATCTATCTACCTACCTATTTATTTATTTATTTATTTGTGTTGCCATGCCTCTGTTCAAAATTAATTCTTGGGAAACAATTCTGAGATGACAACGAGCCGACTCTGGAGATATTGTGAGGCCCCGGGCAAATTACTGAAGTGGACTTTTGAATCTTTTTTTTTTTTTTCCCCCCTGACCACTGTCCAACATTCATATTACTTAAATACGTTTTATTGCATTTCAATATGTTATTTTCAAAGCTTTATGCAATCAGAGTCGACAGAATATTTAAAAATAATAATAATAACTTCCTAATCAATATACTAGAAGCCTGTAGGTTATTAGACTCCATGGTTACATCATGTTGGAGCATCTTTGTGATTATCATCATGCTGTATAGTAAGAAGGCAAGCTAACACGACAATATGGTATCAAGAAAGCACATTATAGCTTTGCTCTAAATTAGGTGACATTTCCTCTTTTTTCATCCTCTGGTGAGTTAACATTAGTTTTTTGCCTGCCTTGCCTATCCTCTTTCTACTGCCCTGGACAGGATTTAAGTGTGAAAACACCCTAACATGACTATTATACGATTATAATGGATGTATTAAAGATTCTTTCCTTTTTAGGAAGCACATTTATAAACAAGTGCATAAATTAAGGGCTGCTGCACACATCAGTTTAATGTTAACAAATACTGTACTTTATTCATCACAGAACTAAACACATACAAAAAGGGAAGAATAGAACTCCCGTCAGTGCTCTGAACATTCATTCTGAGTGTATTGTGTACTGAAGTGCTGCCCCCTGCTGGGAAACCATGAAACAACACCACCTTCATTTTATTCTGTGATATTTAGACGGAGCAACATGACCCGCTTCACGCCCAGCACGCTGCACTGTAGGATCACCCGAACAAAGATATACACTTATAGAAAATATATATAATCATTTCCTGTCTCCCTCTAGCTGCTCAGACCAGTCTGGTAGGCGGAGTTAATGGCATTGTTTGTCATGCCAACGGATGGTTCTTGGCTGTGACACTCATTACCGCTGATGTCTTTATCAGAGGAAAGTGACAGACGCCAGGCGATTCTCGTCTCAGCCATGTGGATCTCTGCCAGCCAATTAAGTGCCACTGCTCAGATTCAGACCGCTGCTATAACGAGGGCTTGCTGCATTAGCTGAGCAATACTCGAGCCTTACACACCTACATTTCCATATATGGTATTAAAGACACGCCCACTTAGAACTGCTCTTATTTCAGTATAAGGCCTTAATGACACACTTACATTTCCCTATACGGTAATAAAGACACACCCACTCAAAGCTGCTCTTATTTCAGTATTTATACTAAATGACACAGGGCTTGCTGCATTAGCTGAGCAACTCTCGAGCCTTACACACCTACATTTCCATATATGGTATTAAAGACACGCCCACTCAGAGCTGCTCTAATTCAGTATAAGGCCTTAATGACACACTTACATTTCCATGTATGGTATTAAAGACACACCCACTCAGAGCTGCTGTAATTCAGTATAAGGCCTTAATGACACACTTAATTTCCATATATGGTATTAAAGACATGCCTACTCAGAGCATTTCATATGGAAATATGAATTAAATGACAACAAATATTTTCACAGATGGTCTTCTAGACACACAAACTCATGTGATTTCTATTTTAGTATATGGATATAAGGACACACCCACATTTCCCTATAGGGTATTAATGACATCCCCACTCAGAGCTGCTCTTATTTCAGTACAAGGCCTTAATGACACACTTACATTTCCATATATGGTATTAAAGACACACATTTCCCTATACGGTAATAAAGACACACCCAATCAAAGCTGCTCTTATTTCAGTATTTATACTAAATGACACACCTACATTTTCCTATAAGGTATTAAAGACACGACCACTCAGAGCTGCTCTTACTTTAAAATATGGATTTACTGACACACCCATATTTCCATATACGGTCTTTAAGCCACATATATTCAAAACTGCTTTCATTTCAAAATATGGACTTCAAGACACACCCACATTTATAAATTTTGTCTTATACACACTGACTCAGAACGACACTCATTTCAGTATATGTAATTTAAGACACACCCACATTTCCATATGTGGACTCAAAAGCACACCCACTCCAAGCTGTTCTCTTTCCAGTATATGGAGTTAATTACACAACTACATTTCCATATTTGGTCTTAAAGACATGCCCACTTCACTTATTTCATTATATGGATTTAATGACACACCCAAATTTCCATATATGGTCTTAAAGCCAGATCTATTCAAACCAGCTTTTATTTCAAAATATGGACTTAATGGAACTGCCCCATTTTCATATTTTGTCTTAAGACACACCCACTCAGAACAACTCTTATTTCAGTATACAGATTTAATGACACACCCACATTTCTATATATGTGTCAAATGTGTCTAAAAGGCACTCCCACTCAGAGCTGCTCTCTTTATTTTAAATACATGATACAAACATATTCCTTTAAGGTATAAGAATAGATCTTAAAGGCACATCCACTTAGAGCTGCTCTCATTTCCATAATTCCATATATGGTTTTATAGACTTGCCCACTCAGAGGTGCTCTCATTTTAGTATATGGACTTAATGACATGCACACATTTCCATATATAGACTCCTTTTACAATCTTAGAACTGCAAAGAGTACAAATTATGTAACATAGGTGGTACATAATACCCATAATGCACTTATTTATGGTACAACTTAATATGCAGCGTCTTAAAAGTCCCATCTCTACTACAATATAGGTTGTTTGCATGTTCTTCCATTTGTGATGCTGTAAATTTTAAAGCACACGGGGAAAGAAATGGAGAGGTTTATGAATAAACTCATTTTTGTAGATAATGTGTTTCTACAAACTGTTTACTAGAGATGACAGAGGGACCGAGAGATTGCTTTGCACTACCCTCGAGTCTATTTCATCGAGTGTGTGGACATCAATTTGTTTATCTGGGGAAAAAAAGCTGAGACTAATGATAGGAATCTGCTGCTAGAGGCGGGAAGTGGAGGCAGAACTGGCCGTGTTCATGACTGAAACGCAAATAATAGATTTCTCTCATTTGTGTAAAGAGAGTATTTCCATAGAGATGGCCCTGAGGGAGATGCAGGGGAAAAGAAGATGGCGGAGGAGAAAAGGGGCCTCTTAATCCTGTTACCATGAGTGAGAGAAGGAAAAAAAAAAAAGAGATGGAGAAAGAGAGAGAGAGAGAGAGAGAGAGAGAGAGAGAGAGAGAGAGAGAGAGAGAGAGAGAGTCATGTACAGACCTTACTAAAGCATCATTAAAACACTCCGGTTCATTAAAATACTTCTGCCTCTAAAACACACTTAATTGACACCCATCAGAAAGTGTATTTTCATCTTTATAATGATCTTCTTTTTGGAAGTTTTTTCTTTCTAATGCTCCATTAGATATTACACAAAATGCTACAAGTGAGACTTGGCAAGGATACACAAATGCAGTTAATCCAGTACAAGGTTCATATTACTCAACATAAGAAGCAAGGATTACATGTGAAACACATTAAAATGTTATTTAAAAAAGTGCTTTTTCTGTTCCAGTGTAATCTACTGAAAGTTTAAACCTAAGCATTTTCCCAATAGGCCTAAATTCCTGTCCACCTGCCTACAGGAATATTTGACCATCAATAGCTGCTATTGCCGAATTGGGCCACCAACTGCAAGCCAGGCCTTCCCCCAATATCAATGCCTGGGCTCACTAATGCTCTTGTCGATGAATGAGCAAATACTCACAGCCATACTCCAAAATCTAGTGAAAAGTCTTCCCAGAAGAGTGGATAATACCAAAGGGGGGGACCAACTCCATATTACTGCCCATGGCTTTGGAATGGAATGTTCAACAAGATTGGGTGTAATGGTCAAGTGTTCACATACTTTTGGACATATAGTACACAATATCTCCAGCAGGTCCTTGGTCAGACTAATCGGACATGCCTGATACAGCTCTAGAAGGAGGGCATCCTTGTATGGCGCCCAAACTAAATCAACTGGCTCCACATGATTCAGAAGAGCAGCAGGTCTTATCCGAGGTTTAAGCTCGTCACACTATCACAGAGAGATCTGTAACTTTATTCTTTGCGTCACTACCCACTGCTCATGACCACAGTTCAGAATAGGGATGGAAATTAACTGGTACACACAGAGCTTCGACTTGTGGGAGGAAAGTTAGGAGTTGCAGCTTATCCAAATGGGCAGGTAGGGAAGAAACTCAACCATATATCAGCTATTCAACAAATGCTAATCTTCATAAACTCAAAATTAGCATCACCAAAGTCCATTCTAAATTACCCATGTTTTTCGCATTCCAGGGTACAAACTTTACCTCTGATGGAGTTTAGGTTTGTGTCCTTGATCGGTTATTTGGCCATTGTTGTTGTTAGCCTCCTATTTTAAGAAAGACCTAATTAATCCATGCTAATGTATATTGATGATAAAATTAATCTGGTTCCTTTATAAACAAGGCTCTCATTTTGCTGCACAGAGCACAGAGAGTTCTCCAGAAAGTCGCTGGCATTTTGTTAAAGATGGCTTAAGTGCCAGAACTGAGGGGTTTGTCTAATTAACTTCTCATCTAGTTGTCATTAGACGACTGCTAGATGTTGCAATTAGGATAATCAGGCTTAAATGGTAAAGATATTTTCCTATAATATACATGCAAATGAGAAATGATGAACATGCTTATCATATTGAGACAGTGCTGCTGCTGCTGCTGCTATATTTTGTAGAGTTTTCCATGTACTTGTGTCAAAATCGGGTTCATTAAGTAATGTTCACATGAAAGTCATTATATTAGTGTAACGACAAGCATTTCATGTTTCAGTAGGAACAAAAAGGCCTTTAGAAAAGGCTACTGAAATGTCAGTGTGGGCTGAAGATTAGATGGTCCTCTCCTATAACAGTGAAACTGGGTTAATTAATGTTGCTTTTCCTCTGGCCCGGCTCTGATAAACGTGACACCTGAGGTCCAGACGACTCCCACTGTCTACAAGCTTCTGTATTGTGATTGTCTATTTAACTGTGCTTTATTTCGCTCTCTCCTACAGCTGTATTATTTATAATTGCCTGCATTTGCACTTACAGCAGATAGATGGCTAGGCAGAGGCCATTAGTTTATAATATGTGAGGAATTTCTCACTGTTACTCAACTCCAAATAGTGTTTACATGACATCTCAGCTGAACAGTGGAGCCGTGTGCATGCAGTGAGCTCCAGAGAAAATAGATATCGCCCAGGGATATGACAATATAATATCAATATTATGATATATTACATCACCCTATGCTTCATACTATTGAGGGTATCGCCATTACTTTTATGATACGGACCTGATCGATCACGAGGTGTTGATTAACCCTTATATTTCTATAGTAACAATTCATTCACAGGGACATCTCTGGTGGACGCTTTATATAATCTAAGTCTAATAATAAATGGATTTTTTTTTTAATCTTGTTTTTATATAACAAGGAAAAATGTCTAAACATTGATATGGTGATGCTTTCTGCAAGGAGACTGCAGTTTTATGGAAGGAGCCTCCAGCGTGAGCACTTTGTAACATAAACCTTCAACTTTAAATTGTCAAAATTTATGCTTTGCGCTTTGTTGGTTTTTTTTTTTTTTCCTGTAACATGACATCTGTGGTTTTTTTTGGGTTTTTTTTTGTCTTAACTTCAAGAGAGAAAAAAGAGAGCAACTGTTTACAGCTGATATAACGTAAGTGAGAACAGGAACTTGTTTCGCAGACATTCCACAACATTAAATGTAACCATAAATGCACAAAAAGTATAAAGTGTCATTCGTCAATTAATAGAAAATGTAATCATTGGCAGACTGATGTGACATAAGGGCAATGAAACACTTCAGGATGTTATGTTATTGGAAAATAATGAGCTTCTGGGTGGTAACAGTAACTACATTTCATCGCACCACCCCATTGTTGATTATTTTCCTATAATAGCACATCCCGAAGTGTTTTTTTTTATCCTTAATTAACGAACAAGACCAGATGATTTTGTTATTTGTAATAATGAAGAAACAGTTGTTAAATGTAACACGCTAAATGCTGCAAATTAAAAAAGTGTCCATTCTGGTTGAATGCAGAGTGAACAAGAATTTTGCATCCAACAATAAAGTTGTCCATATTACTTTCTTCCAAAACACATTTCCGGAGGGAATACCAGCGCTAATATCAGTCTCCTGTTTATTTTATGCAGGCTTATATCTATCTCTAAACTCCTGCTGGATATTAAAGTGCCTGCTATTGGCCGATGACTGATCGGTTTTGCGTGCTCATTATTTACATTAGTGTCCCAATTACTCAGCACACCCACAGCCCTGAGGGTACAATAAAGCTCCCACAAAGCAGGGAATGTTCTCGGCCCACCGGTGCTAATGTAATCTATATGTTTCCTAACACTACACGTCTCTGTCTTACTCTGTCGCTCTAATATCATAGCTGGGAGGGGAAGAGAAGCAAATTTGTCATAATATCCAAAGTACCATTTGTGCAGCCGGATTGGATGGAAGTAGATACCGGACTGATGAATCCGACCCTGCTGCTTCTTTGTTCATAAGACTTTCTAGTTATTATAGAAGAACAAGAACAGAGACTTGGTCCTAAACATTTCTACGTCCCCACCCTGTGGCGTATCTCCGTCTTCCATCCTTGTCACGGCAAAGAGAAAGGAAGAAATGGCTCATCCCATCTCCAATGTCTCGCTCGCAATGTATGATTTATTGAACGAGCTGAAGCGAATATTTCACACTGGCTAATATCCCACTCCATGAGTCTCGGCATTGAGACCAATCCGTGAAGAAGGTGGCTCTCTTTCAGCTCTCGCTAATCAATCAAAAGCATGCAGGAGGTGGTAACCTGCTCAGGGACCAACTTCTTTCCCATTATGCCCACAAATCATTTATCAGCCGTCCTTTTATGGTACTCTTTCACTTGCTCTTGTACAAGACTGAAAATTCACCATCTTGGGAAGGAGTCTACGTGTCATGGGAGAATCAATCGTGTTTGCATGTCCCTGAGCTGAGCAGGTGCCTGGCTAATAAATGCTTGAAAGAGAAAGACATATGAGACTCCATAAAGAAAATTCGATTTAGCGTCTGTGAAAATATTTGAGGGTGCTGTTGAAGTAAACGAGAGGTGACAAATACAATCTCGAGCCACGTTTCATTACTTAAGAGCTGAAACAACACCGAGAAGCGGGCAATGTGCATTTCACTGCATCTGTATCTTTTTTTCCCTCTTCGTTCACTAGGAAAATGTAGCAATTTCTGACATACAAGTATTTTTTACAAAATGAAATCAAGACTGCAGAAAGGTCAGATTGGTCCTAGACCTGGTTCAAAATACAGTTGAAAGATGGAGTTAAACCTAAATCTAATAAAGAGAAACTATATTATTTATGGTGATGATTAGTTTGGTCTGATTAGTTTAGAGGTCAGAGCTGAACTGATTAATGCTGTGGGTTTATTTTTTTTTTTAAGGTTTTTTTAGTAGCTGGGAATTACAAAGTGGGGGTGCCAATGTGGATGTGAAGGCCGCAAGGCTAACCCAGTCCAATCCTGTCTCTGAAGATTTCTAAATCTAAAACCTGATATCTGAAGAAATATCAGCAGATTTACTAAAAGTATCTACATCTGATTCCACCTGTTTAATCAGTTGAGCTTGGCTTTCAATAGATTCAAGTGTGACTTCTGCTTGGTTGGAATGAAAACCTGCACCAACACCGGCCCTGTCCGGATAAGATTGGACACCCCTGGTCTTTATGATTATGCAGTTCCAGTGTTTTTCTACCTAAAAGTGTGGATTCATCAATTTTTCATTAGCACTCCAAGTTAGAGAATGGAAACTGTGTTTGTAAATTAATACACCCGAGGGCAGGTATTACATTTGTAAAAGCCTGTTGAAATACAACATTAAGCAATTTATCAGTCTTACTAATAAGGATGTTTCCTGACCCTATGACTAAGTATCTTAAACATAGCCTAAAAGCTTTGTTTTTTTCTTATTTAAAACTTAGTATCTTAAAAAATATGCAGTTATGGGAAATACTGAATTTTCTCTTCATCACAGAGTCATAATTCTGTGAAACATTCTCATTATTTTCTTGTAAAGTGATTTCAAGAAAGGAGAATGTAGACACCAAGAATGGATTTGTCACTCCCTTTATTTCCTTAATTAAATAAAATATATTAAACACTTTTCTACTGACCTTCAACCTTGTTTAATTTTTGAGGTTTTATTCATTTGTTGCAAAATTACATTAAGTACCATTTTAGTTCATGTTTCTGAGGGATCTCTCGGAGAGCTGAACTATTAAGGACAATTAATACAGGTGCATCTCAATAAATTAGAATGTCGTGGAAAAGTTCATTTATTTCAGTAATTCAACTCAAATTGTGAAACTCGTGTATTAAATAAATTCAGTGCACACAGACTGAAGTAGTTTAAGTCTTTGGTTCTTTTAATTGTGATGATTTTGGCTCACATTTAACAAAAACCCACCAATTCACTATCTCAACAAATTAGAATACGTCATAAGAGCAATAAAAAAACATTTTTAGTGAATTGTTGGCCTTCTGGAAAGTATGTTCATTTACTGTACATGTACTCAATACTTGGTAGGGGCTCCTTTTGCTTCAATTGCTGCCTCAATTCGGCGTGGCATGGAGGTGATCAGTTTGTGGCACTGCTGAGGTGGTATGGAAGCCCAGGTTTCTTTGACAGTGGCCTTCAGCTCATCTGCATTTTTTGGTCTCTTGTTTCTCATTTTCCTCTTGACAATACCCCATAGATTCTCTGTGGGGTTCAGGTGTGGTGAGTTTGCTGGCCAGTCAAGCACACCAACACCATGGTCATTTAACCAACTTTTGGTGCTTTTGGCAGTGTGGGCAGGTGCCAAATCCTGCTGGAAAATGAATTCAGCATCTTCAAAATGCTGGTCAGCTGAAGGAAGCATGAAGTGCTCCAAAATTTCTTGGTAAACGGGTGCAGTGACTGGTTTTCAAAAAACACAATGGACCAACACCAGCAGATGACATTGCACCCCAAATCATCACAGACTGTGGAAACTGAACACTGGACTTCAAGCAACTTGGGCTATGAGCTTCTCCACCCTTCCTCCAGACTCTAGGACCTTGGTTTCCAAATGAAATACAAAACTTGCTCCCATCTGACAAGAGGATATTGGACCACTGGTCAACAGTCCAGTTCTTCTTCTCGTTAGCCCAGGTAAGACGCCTCTGACGTTGTCTGTGGTCAAGGAGTGGCTTAACAAGAGGAATACGACAACTGTAGCCAAATTCCTTGGCACGTCTGTGTGTGGTGGCTCTTGATGCCTTGACCCCAGCCTCAGTCCATTCCTTGTGAAGTTCACTCAAATTCTTGAATCGATTTTGCTTGACAATCCTCATAAGGCTGCGGTTCTCTCGGTTGGTTGTGCATCTTTTTCTTCCACAATTTTTCCTTCCACTCAACTTTCTGTTAACATGCTTGTATACAGCACTCTGTGAACAGCCAGCTTCTTTGGCAATGAATGTTTGTGGCTTACCTAGTGAACCAAACTGAGAGACCATTTTGAAGGCTCAGGAAACCTTTGCAGGTGTTTTGAGTTGATTAGCTGATGAGCATGCCATCATATTCTAATTTGTTGAGATAGTGAATTGGTGGGTTTTTGTTAAATGTGAGCCAAAATCATCACAATTAAAAGAACCAAAGACTTAAACTACTTCAGTCTGTGGCATTGAATTTATTTAATACACAAGTTTCACAATTTGAGTTGAATTACTGAAATAAACTAACTTTTCCACGACATTCTAATTTATTGAGATGCATCTGTATATGCAAAAACCTTATTTATATATTAGTTTGTTGTGTTCTAGAACATTGTACTAACTACATGAGCAATTTTATCAGATTGTACGGTATTTGGGATCCAAATGAATCTGGACCAATCAAGATTAAAGTCTAAAATCTTGAAATTTTGAATTGGTATGTCAAAATACCAAGAAAGTATGAACTTTGTTTTTATTTAGAGATATTGTACCATCATTTTGTGAAATACTTTCATGATTATTAAAGTAAATAGTATTATTTTATGTTTTATTTTACTTTTAATTCTGAATGGTGTCCTAGGTGACTGGATGAGTTATGCTGCTCTAAATCTGAAACATAAAAATCATGAGGAAAAAAATCATGTAAATCAAAGTAAAAATCATGTTTTTAATAAATATGCATTGCTAATGCACTGTATAATACCTAATAGAACCACACATATACACACATACAGATGGTTATGGGATTTCGGGTGGCAGCTCATCAGGCCTGTCTCTCAGGCCGATGTTAATATGGCAGGCAATGCTAAGCCCTTTAAGGCTATAAGCAGCTTAGGAAGTAAGCAAAGAAGAAATAAACTTTTCCAGCTCTCTGCACTTTAAAAGAGCTTGACGTACAACCCACGACATGGTGCCTACATCTCAACTTCAGAATACTGCAACTTCAATTTAAAATGCTCAAGATGATCTGAGCCATTCTGTAATTTAAAGCTTGCCATGTTTTTCCATCTTTAAGAAAAAAAAATCTGACACAGGAACACATTATAAAATGCAAAATGTTTAGAGATATAAGACAGACATCTCCTTATCTTTGCTACCATTACTTAATATTTAGCTTACTATTACCCTGACAATGGTATCACAATTAGGTTTGTTTAAAAACTATGTGTGAGGTTAGAGATGGGAGAGAATGTGAACAGAATCATTGTCCTGTCTGAAACTAATACAAAGAATCACTTTTATTCTAATTTGAAATATTAAACATGACATGCGCATATGTTGTGTAATCAAATTTATTAGGGTTTGTTCTCTTAGCTGGCATTCATTCAAAAACCCAACAGAAACACAGTGATATCTAGTTCCATAGTTTAAAAAAATATGTTGTATGTTAGTCTGCTTGTGACATGTTGTGTGTCAAATGTGTCAACAAATTAGGGAGCACAATTCTGTCAAACTTACTCCTTCTACTGTAGTTTGCTTCCTTGTATAAACTATTTGGTTATATGTTGGGAACTTAAGTAGAGTAAAGTTAAGTTCTTGAACTTTAGTAGAGTCCCATGCTCTAGAGTCCAAAGTCTCCAACCATAGAGTCTGAGTAGAGTCCAGAGTCCCTATCCAAAGAGTTTTAAAATGATTGTCCTTATCAGTACAGTATGAGTAGTGTCCTGATTTCCAAGCCACAGAGTCTGTCAGAATCACAGCATCCCTAGGTGTAGAGCCCCTAGCCAGAGAGTCTGAGTCTATCTGTAGAGTCTAAGTTAAGCCTCAAGCCACAGCATCTGAAATGAGTGCAGAATCTATAAAATTAGTGTCTGAACAAACTCCAGAGTCCCAGGCCACAGAGATTGAGACAAGTCCAGAATTCCTTACAATACAGCCTGAGTAGAGTCTAGGGTTAGTAAATCCCCTGAACAGTCAGTGTCTTGATGAGTGAGACAATTGAGTCTACTCTATAGTCTGAGTAGAGTCCAGAGTCCCTTGACCCTGAGTTGAGTCGAATCTTAGAATAGAGTCAGAGTAGAGTCCAAAGAAAATCCACTGTCCCTAACAGTAGAGTCCAAATACATTCCAGAGTACCAAGAGTCCCTAGTCACATCCAGAGTGCTTAACCACTGAGTCTATGTACAGTCAAGAGTCCTAAGCAGAGTCCAAATAGAGTTAAACATTTCAAGCTATAGAGTCTGACATAAGTCCAGAGTCCCTAACGGTAGGGTCTGAATAGACTTTACAATCCCAAGACACAGAGTCCAAGTCTAAAACGAATTCTGACTCCCCAACAATAGAGTCTGAGTAAAGTCCAGAGCCCCAAGCAGTAGAGTTTGAGTACCAAGAGTTCCTAGTTGAGTCCAGAGTGCCTAGCAGAGAATCAGGGTTGAGTCAAGAGTCCAACAGAGAGTAGAGTAGAGTCCAGCATTTCCCAAGTCCCCAGTCTCTAACAGTAGTGTCTAAACAGATGCCACCATCCCAAGCCACAGAGTCTAGAGTTGAGTCAAGAGTCCCTAGGTCAATCGAGTCCAAAACAAATCTACTGTACTTTACAAATTGGATAGTCTCCAATAGTAAAGGCAGAGTAGAGTCCAGAGTCCCAAGCAACAGAGTCAGAGTAGAGTCCAGAGTACCTAGCAGAGAGTCAGAGTCGAGTTGTAGAGTGTACCTCTACACTGTCTCTACCAGTAGGGTCTGACTTGAATCCAGAGTCCCAATCTGCAGAGTCTGAGTCCAGTCCAACAATTCCTGTCATAGGGTCTGAGTCAGGTCCTTAGTTGTAGAGTCCAAGTGCAATCCCAAGGGTCTGAGCTTGATGCAGAGTCTGAATTGAATCCAGAGTCTCCAGATGTAGAGTCTGGGTTGAGTCATCAGTTCAAGAGTCCTTGTCTAGCTTGAAGCAGTACATTTTCAAAATAAAGAAGTTAAGGCACAGATTGATCTGTTCTCATCCGCTTACTGTGTGAGGCCTCCAAAAGGCAGAAAGCAAAGAAAAAAAATAACAGGATGTTGGACAGTAAGGAATGAAGCAGGGTATACATGTTACTCAATACACAACACACAAAAAACAAGCTCAGTACTTTTGTCCTTGGTGTAGTTTTGTTTCCTCTTTCCTGTGCTTGTTTTGCACAACAAAGACTTTAATCTGCTGGGTTATATAAGAGCAAGTAGCAGCACTGACTCTATTGAAGATTCACAGATGTTCCCGGATACTATTCAGTGGTTTTAATCAAAACCAAAAATGCTAAAAGCTTGTAATCATGAGTTCAGCCATGTGATGCTCAATAGAATCAAAAACCCTCAAGGTCTTTTCTATCAGTTTTCTCAAGTTGTATTATAAAGTGTTTTATAATTTTTAAATTATAAATTAAATATAAAATTATATAAATAAATTATATAATTTTTAAAACTGGATTTTTAAAATCCAGTTTTATTATGTTTGTACAGTATGTTTTGGCAAAACATACTGTACAAACATAGTAAAACTGGATTTTTTTCACCATTCCATCAATTCTCTGAAAACTGACATGGTGAAGGACGGAAATGGTGGTCACAAGTTGTTTATTTCTCTCGTTGTCATCCTTCATCAGAATCCAGCTAGCCTCCTGCCACCATCCCACACATTTAGCCATCCTTTCTCAAACATTTCCTCCACTCCTCAACCACCCCCTTCCCTGAAATCATGACAATAATCCCTTCATGAATCTTCAGCTCAGTTACGGCTTTCTGGAGAGTGGGATTGGGATGGGTGATGGCAAGCAGAGTAGACGAGAGGAGGTGGTGGTGGCGAGCAAAATCCCAAATAGCCTGTCAGCCTTCGACAGCGCAACCAAGCATGCATGGCCAAACATACTCATTTCACATGTGTGTGAGGGGGTGTGAAGAGATTAGTAAAATAGTCCAATATGCCACTCTGTGCATGGATCTGTGTGTCTACAGTCTTGGGGTTACAGTCTTGGGGTTATACCAAGGCAGAGAGTTCAGGCAAGAGCTGTTTTCTGACTCTCTCAGTGGGAGGATAAACAGAGAGACAGATACACAGACACATGTGAAGTGCCACAGCTTCAGTTTTGAACTGCTGATGTTGGAGCTCGCAAGCAGAATGATGAGCTGTAATCAGCTCTTCATCAGAAAACGCCGGCCGGCTCGACATTAGACACTGATTCTGACTGATGACACACAGCCCCCAGCACAAGTAGGAAATCTCTATTTAGCAAGCAGACTGGATTTCAGTTTAATCTGCTCTTCTCAGCGGGAGATGTTTGTGCAAGCACATGAAGAACAACTGAAGGGCACAATCAGTATGCTGACAAATTCCAGAGCACAGCGTAGTGATACCAGTGCTAGATTTAATAGATAGAATAGCTATCATAGAATATCTTTAATATATTCTATAGAATATATTAGATATCATAGAATAGATCTTTAATAGATAGAAAAAAAAAAAAGTTCCCGTTAAAACATGTCTGTTGCATGTGTAGTTACATAATGACACACAGACAGGTGAGAAATTTAAGGAAAATCCATCATAAACTGTGTTAGGTGTTGGTCCATTCATGCTCCTCCAGAACATCTCCAAACCATGCCAGAAAAAAAAAAAAACTTTTTAGGACTGTTTATAGCTGCTATAACATAAGTGAGAACAGAAACTAACTTGTTTTTCTGACATTCAACAGCAATAAACGTAACTAAAACAAAACACGTATGACGTCATTCTTTAATAAATAAAAAAAATGTCGCCCATTTGCTGTGCCATAAAAGGAATAAAACACTTCAGTACACACTGTTGTTGGAAAATAATCAACTTTGTAACAGTAACTCATCACATCACATTGATTAGTTTCCTAAAACAGCATACCCGCAAATGTTTATTTTTTCCTCTCACATATTGTACACAAACAGGAAAACATATTTTGGGTGTCTTCAAAAGTGAAACCTAACAGAGTAAGAAGTTCTGTTTGCTATATCATAAAAAGATGAAAGTGACAGCATGGAACAGTGTCCTGATCTTTTATATCCAACATCACTGTGTGTTGTTTTTGCCATTCTGCTCACTGTAACTTTCCAACTCCAACTCCTCCGAGCCTCCATCTGCCCGAGTGCTAGCCCGAGTTCAGCAAATGGACTGATTCAGACATATAGTTCAGGAGTGCGGCTGTGTGCGAGGGACCCCTGTGGAGAGACCGAGAGCTGCTCCTGTCAAATTGTGTTGTGGAGATTTTCACCCCGCTGACCCTCCACCAGCACAGCGGACATGAGAGCCAGAGCCAACAAAGCGTGAACAGAGCGAAGCAAAACGAAAAGCAGGAACAGACAGAGCCGGGTGCAGATGACAGAGCGCACAAAGCCACATCACATGTCATATCAAGGATTAAAATAAAGCAGCACTTAAAAGAATTAACTAACTGTAGCATTTTGAAGTTATGTAACCGAATAAGAATATATTACTAAAATGATTGAACAGATAATATGTTATAAATGGATATACTGAAATGAGAACCTTAAAGGTGCACCTTAAATTAGACAAATGGTAATTTTATATTTGTAATAGTAAAAATGTACTACTGCGCCATTGTTCTCAATAGCCTCTTCTGTAACGATGTTAAACCTGATACACTTTTCCGACACCCATTTGCAATAAACAATGCAAAATCCATCCATTTTCCATGCCACTTAACTTACACAGGGTTGCAGGGAGCCTGGAGCCTATCCCAGGGAACTTGGGGAACAAGGCGGGGGCCACCCTGGACAGAGTGCCAACCCATCGCCGAGCACTATCGCACACACTACAGACAATCTGGAAATGCCAATCAGCCTACAATGCGTGTCTTTCGACTGGGGGAGGAAACCGGAGTACCTGGAGGAAACCCCCGAAGCACGGAGAGAACATGCAAGCTCCGCGCACAATGGGCGGAGGCAGGATTTGAACCCCCAACCTCGGAGGTGTGAGGCATACGTGCTATCCACCGTGCCCCCCTGCAATGCAAAATCAAAATAATACGATTTTTTTTTTCTTTAGACTTACTCTCGTAAATAAAGATACGAAGAGGATGCTCACTATTTGATTTGATGTTTATTTATTTATTTATTTATTTATTTTGGTTGAACCTGGAGGTGGGAAAAATTTGTCACAAATACTAGTGGGAGGTTTTTACTTGTGATGCGTGTGTGAGTGCATTTTTAACATCCTTAGTGACGGCCTGTTCCGGGTCACAGTGGGTTAAGTCAAGCTAATAATTTATATAGCGGTTTATATTTTGGAATTGGAACCAACTAAATTTAGAAAATATAAAAATTTATGTGTGTGCAGGGATTGAAAAAAACACAGTCCTGCAGAATTTACAGTGCTGACATTTCTACCTCTGTTTTTTCCCATGTTTGCAGGGACAAAGTAGTCAGATTTAGACCATGCCCACTTTGGGTTTTAATCTGAATACAGATACGGATAAATTAGAGCACTAAACAGATACAGATATACTGTAGATAGTGCCATTGTGTTACACTCCTGCTCTGGAGCTTTATAAAAGAAGAAGTCTTCCACCTCAGTTGGTTTCTCTCTGTCCTCCTCCTGCTGATTCTCATTCGGTGACACGTGTTAGCTGTAAATTGTCGCGGCTATTAGAGCAGCACTCGGCGTCCGATGAGACCGTACTTACAGGCTGTGGAGTGCGCAGGAGGCCGACAGCAGGCTGCGTCTCCTGTGTCCTGTTATTGGGCGACTCTTTAAACGAGGACGTAATGGCTCCATGAGAAGTGTGCTCGAGAGCCTCTCATAGCAAATGCAGCACAGGGGGCAGAAGGATAAAAAAATGAAAACCTCCCTCTCCCTTATAACCCTTAATTCGAGGGCTCCTCAAGCGGCCCTCAGTTTAGCACCCCATGGATGGTCATGTCTAATCTAGCGAAAGCAAAGCTGCACAACAGGTGGTATGGACCAAAAGTGCTCTGTGGGTCAAGCAAATCACAAATCCTAAAGCTATAAATACAGAAAAAGCCTCACTTTAAACTGGACTAGTGCTTAAAAAATACAGCTTTTACCAGAAAAGACCGGTGATGGTGTGGGAAAACCCATCAGCCATCACTGATTTCTGTCAAACAACCAAAAAAGATGAAGAACTTTGGGGTTTTTCTGCCTATAATATATAGGGTAAGCAGTACGACTTTCCCCGTGAGCATGTGTGTGAATTTGTAGAAGGTTTTCTTTACGATGAGTTTTTTCAGTTGCTGAGCTGAAAAGCCAGAACCAAAAAACTAAAATACACATTATCGCTGCCCTTTCACCGCATAAAAAATGATCTTAGCATGTAAAAATATCTTGAATATAATCGAATGTATCTAATATTTCGTATTATATGATTACGATACAGCAATATTCAATCATTAAACCTATTTCTAGACATTTCTAGAGATTTGTACATCATCTTGTTCCACTGGCTGAAAGCATTTAATTTGAGAAAGAAGCCAATAAAATAAGAACTTAAAATTAAAGCTTAAAACGTGTAAACGCATTAAAAACAGGGTGACTAATCTTATAACTGATGTATAATAATCTCATAAGAAATATTAGAGTAATAAGCCAACATTAAAGATATTATGCTAAGATAAGAATAAGAAAAAATAAGAAATATGTGGAGAAAGAAAGACAGGAAAACATGGTTCTGGCCAAAATTGTCTTTTTCTGCCTATAATATACTTTGACACCTAAAACCATAAGCATTTTCACCAAAATTACATGGAACTGGTTTTATTTACTTTATAATATTCTTGATTAAGGAGCCACTTTAACACGTGGTGGTGAAAACAGTCTAAAATCTTGCTACGTGATTTCCTCACACAGGCATCATCACTTTGATCAAGTTGTTGCAGAGCTACGTGATGTAGTGAAATGAACATAAGCCTGATCAATTCAGTTTGTAATCAGATCTGCACTACAGCCAGATTTGGTAACCATATTTCTACCATATTTCTGTACAAACAATAGAAATGCTTTTATTTATAGAGCCAGTGCTCCATATAGCCCATGAAGACCATCTCTGCTGGCTCTCCAAAATATAATCATTTCATTACGTATGTTCATAGCATGTGTTTTTCGTTTGTTCTTAAATGGTCATTCGCCTTTTTTTATTAAAAGAAAATTCTCCTGGAAAATCACACAGCCATTATAATGAAATGCTGCTTAAAGGAGGCCAGAGGCACTCCGAGTGCGTCCGGCTTTATAGAAGATTCTGATGTGTGTCCAGTGAAATTTTCTGGTCCTTCAGGAATGTAACAAACCCAAAAACTGAGATAACGCTGATAAAATATGATTAGATGGCTATTGTAGTCAGCTGTAACACTTTGGCATGTTACAGTCAGTGATTTGGAAAAGATGTTGTGAAACATAGTTAGCTTGCTTACTCAGTCACATTAGATAGAAGTCAGAAAGCTTTCCGGAAAGTTCCACAGGACATCTGGTTCAGGAGTTGAATAAAGTTGTAGTATAATAATAATAATAATAATAATAATAATAATAATAATATTGTTATTGTCAAATAATATGGGCATTGTATAATTTATTTATTTATTTGTTTATTTAATAGGGACAATGCAGAATAACATTGCCACAATTTCAAGCAGCCGATGCTCTACATACAGGCTTCTAGTCAAAGGCTAATTTGCAGCCCCAGTCCCAGTCCCAGTCAAAAAAAACAAACAAACAAAAAACCAAGAAGCTGAGACTATGTACAACCATCAATGTTCACAAACCTGCTTCTGTTTGAACCTTATTTTTCTATTTTTAGATTTCTTTGAAAAATGTTCAACTCTGTTTGCTCTGTTCCAAAGCAGTGTACCTTTAACTGAAAATGTGGATTGTGCAAATTTATAGTTTTTCTCCTCTGTACTGCGCAATTCTGATTAGTTGCACTTCTTGTAGTGATCCCCTTACTACTCTGTTTTGATATTAATTGGCATATGATATCTGGAACAAGATTATTTACACATTTAAAAACCATTTTAATTTTAAGAGACAAATTTATAAAATTTTCAAAAACTAAGAAAACTATATTTTTTGTAGAATATTACAATGATGCCATCTAATTGATTTCTTGTCCAAAATTTTTTTGTGTTTGTTTATATAAAGATCTAACAGGTTTAATAGTTAGTTGAGAAACCTGACACCAGACGGTCGCACAATAAGATAAATGTGTAATAATGGTACCCCGGTACCACCAGTATTATTATTACTATATAAAGAGTCATGAGACTGTTTTTTAATCCTGATCAGATCGTTACATTGAATCTTGTTAAATTAAACCATATAAACACACCCCCTGTATTGAAAAAAAATACATAATGCCATTACAAAACACAATAGATATCTGTATGGTAACAGTAAGGGTTTCCCTCAGCAGGGCAGTCATGTTTGAGAAAGCTACTGCTCTGTGCTCCAGGTGAAAGCCCAAACTGAAAAGAAAAATCTGTTGTGTTTAAAACAGCAGGAGAGCAGAGCGCTGTGACAGAGACGGTGGTGATGCTGGACAACACGTCTCTTTAGCGAGCAGGACAACAAACAACCTAGAAACAACAAGGCCACTGCTGCTGCACTGACAACACAACACCAAGGAAGCTATTAGAGTGGAGGCCAAACTGCTGTGTGTGTGCGTGTGTGTGTGTGTGTGTGTGTGTGTGTGTGTGTGTGTGTGTGTGTGTGTGTGTGTGTGTGTGTTTGTGCATGTAAAGACTTTGGCAACAGCTGCTGGTGTTTTTTATCTAATGTCAGAGCATTAGAAGTGCAGATCTCTCTCTCTCTCTCTCTCTCTCTCTCTCTCTCTCTCTCTCTCTCTCTCTCACACACACACACACACACACACACACACTTCACAGAGTTTGGGTATATCTGAGCATCCTTTCAACTGACCACTGTACCAAGAATACCTCCCTCCAACTTCACTGGTCGAAATAGGACATCAGTGAAGCACCCCAAATTCTTGATTCTGATTGGTTGAAAGTTCTTGATTAATTTTCCATAACAGCAGCTCTGAGAGTAGTGCAGCTACAAATAAGGAACTTCTGTGGTGGACACTCCATGTAAACAAATTGAAATACATGTGGACCGTGCGTAATTGTGGATGTGGTGAAGTTTTCTGTAAGGAGATGTTTGCTTATAATTTATTGTAGGAGTCTCCAGGGTTTAAATCATCTTCAGGACAGAAGAGTTTATCAGTAACTTGACAAGTTGTGTCTTTTTGTCTTGTTACTTCCAAGAGACAGAAAAAAACAGAAGCTGATGAGGGAACGGCTGTTTAGAGCTGTTGTAGTGTAAGTGAGAACAGGAACTAACTTGTTTCACCGATGTGTCACGACATTAAAAGGATAACAAAATGACGCGACATTCTTAATTAAGTACAAAAAATGTATTCTGCTGTCGTATAATCGGAATAATACACTTCGGGATGTGCTGTTATGGGAAAATGATCAACTTCGGTGTGGTAACAGTAACTCCGCTTCATCACATTATCTTTCCAAAATGTTACAATTCCTTATTTTTCTTCATTGAATAAACGTTTGCTCTCGGCTGTATATTTTAAACATGAAGATGTAGATATACAGTATTCCTGCAATTTTATAAAATGGTTGAATTAAAAAAATAGGATTACATAATGTCATCGGACACAAGTATGTGAAAATATGGGCATGTATATATGAAAAAGAAATATATCTATTTTTTGTCAGACCCCAGACACGTCACTTAGATTTTTCACTGAACTATTCTTTTAAATATTTGTGTTCAATACACAACAAACATTGTTCATCTGATCCAAACCCAACAGAACCAAGCTCCACACTGGCAATTAGCCTCAAATGATCTATGTGCTCTGGGAAAAGAGATGCAGTCCGATGCTGAACTTACAGAGTCGTCGCCCCAGCCGTGTGGACACTCTATGGTAAATTAAAGCAGAAACGCAGCGCATGCAGAAAAGGGTTCTGAGCGTTTAGTGATGGAGAATGTGTGTGTGTGTGTGTGTTTGTGTGTGTGTGTGTGTTTGTGTGAGAGAGAGAGAGAGAGAGCGAGAGAGAGAGAGAGAGAGAGAGAGAGAGAGAGAGAGCAGATTGCACTCTGGTTGGTTGCACACCAAAAGGTAATAAACTGCAAGCTACACAAGTATATGGATAATGTATGATTTGGCAGCAGTGCAGTAATCACAGGTCGGCTTGTGTAAAAATGTTCTGCAGTCTTTAGTTAGACTGACTATTTATTTATTTATTTTTTTTACACAGAAACAGCCACACGGAAATGCTAAACCAGTTTAAAAAAACATTCCCATGAGCATGCCAGGCCAGTAGGTGGCCATAGTATGACAAGACGAAATGTGGAAAAACAGCAATATGGCCAAAATATCAAAATAGGAAAATGACAAGCATGCATACTTGAACGAACTGAAATTACTGCTTAAGGTTTCATTGGAATACATATCGAAGACAGAGTCCTGGTACCTTCATAATGCATGCAAAACTGCAACAAACATGCTAAAGTTGACTCTGTGACATCAGCCGTTCCAAAATACATACGTATCTCACATGCCTACGAAAACAGTGTGGAGGTGTGACCAAAATGCCAAGCACAAAAAACACCCTACATTTTCAAAAATATCCATATATGTACATGTGCACAAAGCCCCAGTCCTGCACTCTGTTTGTGTGTTCGGCTCTAATGCTATGAAATGAAAAAAACAAACAAAAAAAAGTCGTACAGCAGCTAAACCTGTGCTCTCAGGCTGTAAGTTAAAAAAATCTGGGTCAGGAAACAAAAACATCAGAGGAGCAGCATGAATCCTCTCCACTTCTAGCCAGGACGAGATGAGCGCTGACACTCAGGACACCTGTGACTTCTGAAATATGAATGCACGCGGTCAGTGTTTGCTGATTCAGCTTGTCAGGGAAAGTAAATAATGCGTACTCAAAAAGTTACAAGAAGTCACAAGATGACACCATGGATAAATTTGCATATTCATACATTCACTGTGATCTGTTGCATATCAAAATGTGTTACATGAAGAAGGAAGTTTTCTTTCTTTTTTCCCTTGATGACAACAGAATAGAGTTAATCAGAAAAGAATGATAGATTATTACTTATGTCTTACACAGAAAAGATGTATTTGGTCACGGCACCACAAACAATTTATAATATTTACAGAATTCTTTAATTTTCATGAATCCAGACAAAATGAAGCAATAATATTGAGGATTTGGGAAACAGACACAGAGGGCAGCTTTTGGATAGAATAACTTACTTTTATAAATATCACCAAGAAGAGAATTTTAAATGATTGTTCATTGGAAACAATCGTGATGAGTGATTGGGTGCTGGGGAAAATGGTGATAAGTGACTGGGAACAGTGGATGGGTATTGGGAGCAGTGGTGATCAATGATTGGGAATAATGCTGCTCAGTGATTGGGTGCTGGGAACAATGGTGATAAGTGACTGAGAACAATGATTGGGCATTGGGAACGATGATCATTGGTAATTGGGAATAATGCTGATCAGTGATTGGGAACAATGGTGATCAGTGACTGGGAATAATGGTGATCAGTGACTGGGAATAATGGTGATCAGTGATTGGGAATAATGGTGATCAGTGACTGGGAATAATGGTGATCAGTGATTGAGAATAATGGTGATCAGTGACTGGGAATAATGCTGATCAGTGATTGGGAACAATGGTGATCAGTGTCTGGGACCAATGCTGTTATTGGAAAATAATCAACTTCCAACTTCAGGGTGGTACCAGTAATGCTGCTTCATCACACCACCAGCAACCTCAAGTGTTTTATTTCTCTTACACTACAGCAGTTTGCCAACTACTACATGATTTTTTAAAAACTTTATTAATGAATGCCATATTTTATCCATTTATGTACAGTATGTGTTTTATTCCTTACATAATAACTTACTGTGATATTTTTGGAAATCACAGCATGGAAATCAAACCGTAACACCCCGACTGCCTACGTACAGGTCTATAAATCTACAATAATAAGGTCCCGTTGATGAGGAATTCACATGCTTGGATAAGCTGCGAGTTATTTATTTAAAAACCAGCAGAATTTGTCATGTGGCATCCTCACCCTGATCTGGCCTATTAGGAGTTTGTTAGAGACAGGCTGCAGATGAGTCATCTTGGGTAACTAACATGCTTCGTGACCTTCAACCTTTGCTCTTATTATTTTTCCATAATTCAGACCCAACTCTAACCTCCACCTTACATGTAAATACCATTTTTCAAGCCCGGTGCCCTGCTTCGAGGGCATTCTAATGGCACGGCCGATGTTAATATTTCATAAACGTGTACAGCCATAAAACACAAACTGACAATTTAATTAGATGCCAATGCTTTTGATGAATAGCGTTCGCTGCCATGCATCTAATCTCACATTTAACAATGAAATCAATACTTGCATTAATCATCCAGCGGCAAGGCATCAGCACACGGAGTGGCACAGAGCAGATGAAAACATATATTTAATATGAGTGCTGACATGAAGCTCGCAGGAGGAGGGAGACAGCAAGTGAGAAAAAAAAAATGACGGAACTCGTTCCGTGCTCTGTCGCAGGCCACAATTTATTCTCTGTTCGGGTTAAGTTAGTTTAGCGGTGTAATTTGACATCAGGCGAGCGTAGTAAATTCTGCTAACTTGTTTGTTCAGGGAGCTTTTAAGCAAGCTCTCTTTGGCAAATTAAATTTGTTGTGGCACATAGTGGCAGTGTTTAGAGCAGAGACGCGCACGCACACGCAAGTACACACCGAGAATAACACAGAAGACAACACTAAAGGATCGCACAATCAGACTAAATATAATTTCGGGAAAAAAAACACACAAAAAAAAACCACACAAAAAAAACCCTGCAGGTTCTGCTAACAGAAGAACACATTTGTACAGAAATATGTCCAAACCAATAAAACCAGTCCTGTACTAAGTACAGGTGATGTTTACAATTCTCATATAAAACTCAGAATAATTATAAGCTTAAATATAGCATAAATGCTGACAGACCTGTTTATACATTCCAGAATTATTCATGAAAATGAGCACAAAATGAATACGAATAACTCGTCGACATAATGAAATATGTCACAAAGACATGAAAGCAGTTGGATATATTTTTGCGAGGACAAATCCAAAAAAGTTCAGAAATGCACAAGAGATACACTGCAAATCCTTGTAAACTAGACTACATCACAGCGTTATTGAATTCTGGATTCTGATTGGTCAGAAGGTGTTGATTATTTTTCCTATAACAGCAGCTCTGACAATAGCGCAGCTCGTTCTAATACGTTATTGTTTCTATAGGAACAAGCTTACACAGGGACTTATATGCAAAACTTTCCACATTATGTAAGACTAATAATAAATGGATTAAATCATATTGTTATTTCAGAAAACCCTAAAGATTGTTGATACTTTGCGGTTTCTCGGTAACATGACAATCTGGACTTCTTGATTTCAAGAGAGAAAATAGAGAGGCTGGTGATGAAATGACTGTTTATAGCTGCTAGGTGATACAGGAAATATCTTGTTTCATGGACAGTCATGAAATGTATATATATAAAAAGATAAAACATAAGTGTTAAACATTGATTTAAAAAGTAATCATTGGCAAATCGCTGTGGCAAAAGAGGGATAAAAGACTTCAGGATGTGCTGGAAAACCACAAGGGAATGAACAGCATGCTCATGCATCCAATTCCTGAATTATTAACTGGTTGAGATTTTTGGAACTACTTTTTTTTTTTTATAATGACTATGAATGCTCTTAATGGTATTTTACTTATTTGCACATAATTTTACGTGTGTGCAATGTCATATTTGGTCAAAGGCAAACAAGTTGTTTCTGGAGATTGTGAGCAATAAACAAAAACTCCTGCCAATATTTCTGTAGGTGACTATATTTGATGCAGCATCAAATATATTCCTACAGCTACCTACTAACAGATCTGAACCAAACCAAAGAACTGAATTCAAACTCAAACAAGTAGGACTGTACTTGCCTCGCCCACCCAAACAAGTCTAGACCTTCTTGTTAGTTATTGTTACTCCACCACTTAGTGATGGAGGCATAAAAAAGAAAGAAAGAAAATAAATACAAGAGCTAGTGTGTAACCAGTACCCCGCTTACATCAGTGTGTGAAATATGGATGAAGGTCTATATCTTGTCATCACCTCTCTGAAGGTGAGAGAGGTCTGGCCCCATATCTGCTGCCTTCAGGTGAACAGAGGCTCAGGGTGCCATTGAGATCTTCCAGAACCTTTCCTGCTCATGTGGTGGAAGAGTTTAGAGATTTGACTCAATTATGTATTGCGTTTCAGGTTATAGCACAGCACAGCACACATCAGCGCATCTACACACACAGCATGATCCATCGTTCACATGTGTTTCTAATACAACACACAGACACTGGAGCCAGTAGTGTAACAACAGCGGTGCTGTGTGAATACACTGCAGACGCACTTGAGAACGCTTGAGAATGCTTGGCCCTCTAAGAAAAGCTCCAATCCTACACCAGTTTCCACCTTAAATCATATGTTTCTGTGCTTCCTGTGTGTTTAAGGGCTCCTCAGGGCACAATCACATGCTTTCCACTGCAATCCTGGATTTGCATTTCTAGTAAATTCTACAAAGAGTGTCATCAGAAACCCAAACTAGCTTTCACCAAACTCAATTTTGGCCAAAACCTGATTTTTCTTTTTCTTTGGCTGGTTACCAGACTTCAGCCACACCTGACAGGTTTTTTTTCTCCTGACTGTCATATACACTGTATGTATAAAATTTATATAATGGCTATATATGTTTCATGATGCCCCATACAGGCACTCTTCAAACAAAGTGTTACTGAACGTTTCATTTCAGTTCAGTTTAAGAATTCCTCATCACACTCAGCCTCTTGTTTGCTTCCACGACTAATCCCCTCTTCACCCGGTACTGAATTATGGTAGAAGGTCTCCTCTAGGCAGAGTCTAGAGTCAATGTGATTGTGCCATAGTCTTTCCATTTTTAAAATAATGGATTCAATGCTACTCTGTAGAATTTTTAAAGTTTGGGATATATACTGTATATTTTTTAAATAATCAAACCCTGATTGATACTTTTCCAGAACTCTGACTTGGACTTGTTTTGATGGCTCCTTGATCTTCATGTTGTTAGTTGTTTGGGGATGCTCTCTGATGAACTATGGGCTCTTTCAGGAACAGGTGTATTTTTATTAAGATCATGTTATATTGACTCCATTCAAGTAATTATTCCATATTGACTCCATTCAAATAATTATTCCACATCTGATGCCAAGTGATTTAGAGGTTTCACAGTGATGGGGGTGAATACTTACACAATCACAACTTTGTAAAATTTGTAATATTGCAAACAATATTGATTCCCCCCCCCAATTCAATATTGTTTGCTATTTTGCATAGATTCATGGCATACAGTATAATCCCAAATAAATCAATATCAGTTCCAAATTTTAACACTACAAACAAAATGTGGGGGGAAAAAACATTGGGGAGGTGAATACTTTTGCAAGGCATGGCATGCATTTAAACAAAAAGGTTCCTCACGGGTTCTCTGCATAATTAAGGGTTCCTAGCTTTAGTGTAGGCTTCTAACAAGAAAATAAATGGTCCTTCCAGAGGTGGGAACCCCATTAGGGTTCTAGAACAAATTTTCTTTTTGGCCAGATGGTATATCAGTGATGAGTTCTTGTTGGTAAGCTACCATAACACAATAGCTAATGCACCTGCTTTATAGCTAACATTATGTTTCAGACTTACTGTATATGACTTTGACAATAATTTCGATGCTTAAATGCTACAACAGCTGCAAATCTCATCACTCAATTAAATTGAGTACATTTTTGTACTCAGTTCTGGTTTTGCTTAAAAGTGTTTGGTCACTTGATTTAGAATTCATACTGTTAGGTCGCGCCACGAGCGTAACTACAATTCCCAGCACGCACAGCAGCCTACAAATATGGCCGCCACGGACTACACTCCCCATGACACTCCCTCACTCCTACGCTCACAGTCACCCGCCTTCTGATGACACACACCTGTGGTTAATCCCAAGTCCACTATATAAGGACAATAGTTTTTAACTTCCAACGCGAAGTATTTGTTTGTTCCTGTGTACTGACAATACCAAGCAACATTTCTATGGACTGTTTATCTCGGCTTTGAACCTCGCTACATCTTTTGGATTACTGCTACTTCCCTGGATTTATTGTTTATACGAATACTGCCTTGTGACCATTCGTCTGCCTAGTGATCTTGGGAACTGTTACTGTGATATTATATCTGTTCCGATTAGAGTGACGAATTTGCTCTGCACCTGCATCCAACCCTCCATGTGTTCTAACACATACTAGGACTATTTTTCATATTCATATTAATATATAGTGAATAATGCTGATACTTCTTGTGAGAATATAGACTGATGTATTATTATTATTATTATTATTATTATTATTATTATTATTATTATTATTATTATTATTCAAATATTTACCAAATTGTACTTTATTATTGAGGTACAAATTAAAATTGAAACTATCAAATTTAACAGTTAGATAATTTGTTAACAGCCCTTTCTACCTGTACTATTGTGAACCATGATAGGCTCCCTTATCTCTGCTAACAAAGAAAATAAAAAAGTGTGAATTTAGGACTGTGAAATGACCTTTGTATGGCTTCAAGTGTGTCCATAACAACAATCTATTCCATTTAAGTACCTTGTATTAAACATATATTGCTTTGTCTTGAAAATATTGAGCAGGAAGAAAATCTATAATCTACAGTTTTACATAGCTGTTAACACTGCACCTTCTTTAATTTTAGGGACACGGCTATTATATTAAGCGATTTTACACCAAAATGTCAAATTAAATCCTTGTTGATTAAGCAAACGGCTCCACAGGCAGCAGTAGCACGGCAATTCAATTGAATGTAGTGTTATTGCCGTTGGAAAAGACGGAGAAATGACACGATTTTTCTTAATCTCCTAATTCAATGAATGATGGCACATAAAAGCAATCTTTCAGTAATGAAACGCAGCGGCTGGGAGAATGGGGGTACATCAGGGGTGATGTGATGGCTGGTAATACAGCTTGCATCAACAGACATTGTAGTAATTAGAAATCTGGTTTAATTTGCAATAAATGTGCTCCTTACAACAAGAAAAACAAAATGGTAAAAAAAAAAAAGAAAAAAGAACGAAATGATGATTCCCCCTTAGAATTCAACTCATCTTGCAGAAAAACAAAACAAAACATTGTGATAAAGAACCTTTGAAAGATGCTTTCCAATTTTGTGTTCATTTGTTACGCTTCCACCAAGTTTAATTAAACGCAACACATCAACGAGGAGATGTGAAAAGTCGGGGTATTAGCGTGATGACCGATAATGTGTGCTGGCAAATACGGGAGGAAAAAAAGAAAATGCAAATTATCGGTCTCAAAGGGCTCAGCTTAGCTTTAATCTCCTCGTGCCAGTCAAAACATACATTTCCCTAATTGCCTTTTAAGTTATGCGAAATTATCACCTATGTGAAGCGAGTGATCACGCTGCTGGGAGGACGACAGTGCAAACGCAAGCAATAGGCCCTGCTTGAGAAGTCGTTAATTACGGGATTGAGAGCGGTGGTGGAACGGAGAGTTCCTGAAGAAGGCCTCAGGCTTCGGAGGCTGGATTTGGGAACGGACCCCTTTTTCTCTCCAGGGATTTTCACTTGAGACATGAGGAAATGAAAATGGAAATGGCTGACATTTCATAAAAAGAGCACGGAGTGAAGAATTCACACCAACAGCAATGTCATTACAGTGACGTGTAATGGTAGAAAGATAATAATAATGATTAGCGTGGTGATGTTGAAGGGAATGGACTTCATTCACATTATTAAGCACCGAGTGCTGGACTGGTGGAATGGGAATTTGGATATATTTGGTTGGTGGAGGATTTTTAGTCACCGCCACACTGACCTTCTCAAACATTTTGTAGCCAGGGATCCCTTTAACAAATCCATTGTTAGCCATGTACATAATAGAGAAAAAGAGAAAATCACTAATTATTATATATACACACAGTACTCATGAGCTAAAACATGGGCCAAGCACAAAATAGCAAAATATGAAGCTTTTACTTAACAACAAAAGAATCAACAAAGAATCAAACAAAAATATAAAGTAACTTAGTGTGGGATTCTTGCTAATTTCCTGACCAATTATTTGTTGTTCAGACCAATAAAAGCTTAATACTTTGCCATTTTGGCCCATTTTTTTTTTTGGCCAGGAGTGTATATTAGCATTATTTTAATTGACTGTTTTTTTTCGTTTTGTTCTTTTTTGTATTTTTGTATAACAGCACAGCTCGGACATTAGTTTCGGCTCTAACATGAACAACAGGTTAATATTAAGGTTTTCATTCTAATACATTATTGCTTCTTTTGTAACAGCTCATATACAGGGACTTGTATGGCTATGGTGGCCCAGAAGGGAAAGGCACCTAAAAAGGGTTTTATTTAATTATTTGATTTATTTTTAAGTTATTTAAAGTTGACTCTTTTTTATTTAAAGTTGACTCTTTTATTTAAAGTTATTTAAAGTTGACTCTTTTTAGTTAAAGTTGACTCTTTTTTATTTAAAGTTGACTCTTTTTAGTTAAAGTTGACTCTTTTTAGTTAAAGTTGACTCTTTTTTTATTTAAAGTTGACTCTTTTTAGTTAAAGTTGACTCTTTTTAGTTAAAGTTGACTCTTTTTTATTTAAAGTTGACTCTTTTTAGTTAAAGTTGACTCTTTTTTATTTAAAGTTGACTCTTTTTAGTTAAAGTTGACTCTTTTTAGTTAAAGTTGACTCTTTTTTATTTAAAGTTGACTCTTTTTAGATAAAGTTTAATTATTTTTTGTTTGTTTGTTTTTTTGGGGGGTCTTTCCCTAAAATATTGCCAGCACTTTATACTCAGATGTGCCACATAATCTAAGACTAACACACATTTACAAAAAAAAAAAAAAAAAAAAAGGAACTGTGCAAAGAAAAACATGTAATCACTGATGTGCTGAAGTTTTTGTAAGGAGATGATTATTGAACATGTATTGAAGGAGAGTTTTGAGTGTTAGTGCTTTGTAACAGTCATGGTGATTTGTATAAATTTCTTCAGCATGTGAAAGAATTCAGAACAAACGAGTCGGTAAAATGACAAGCTGTGTTGTTTGAGTGAGAAAAAGTGAGGCTGGTGAAGGTACGACTATTTATAGCTGCTATAATGTAAGTGAGAACAGGAACTAACTTTATTCGCTTATGTTCTATGACATTACATCTAACTATAAATGGATAAAAAGCATGATGTGTCATTCATTCATAAATGAAACATTATAATTGTTGGCAAATTACTGTGGTATAAGTGGAATTACACACTCCAGACCATTGGGTTATATGATAATAATCCTCTTTGGGGAAGTAATGACCCTCCGTTTCGCATCAGGCCGTATCACACCACTCCAGCGTGGATAATTTTTGTATAACAGCATCGTCTGGAGGGTGTTTTACCTCCTTACATATCTAGCAAGTATTCACCATTAAGATTTTTTTGATCTGCTTGTTGTCCAAAAAGGCAGAATTAAAAACAAATAAATAAATAAAAGTTTGCCTACAAACATCTTTTCGAAAATATCAGAACCAGTCCATTTGTTTCCTAGTTGATGGAAACTGCTGAAAAATGCATGCCGCAACACCATGATGGATGACGGAGGGCTGTAATTTGAGCAGAAACCTGCTCGGCATGACAAAGACTTCTGACAGGTAATTTTCTGCCTCTGTATACTAACACACTTTTCGCCGCTCAAATTAATTCCTGACATTAACTGCTTTTGTGTTTAGCCAATAGTGCACATGAGTGGATATTCAGCCATTAAAGGTTCAGCTGATTTGCATTTACGAGAGTTGTCCATACATGAAAATGTTTACGCTCCAACAGACAACTAAAAAGGATAAATAGCAGACACTAAAAATAAAAATACAACACGTAGTAAAGCCAGGGATATGTGTAGCATGAATAAACCATTAGCAATCCGGGATATAGCGCCTGTCTGCATTTACTTCACAGAGACGTTGTTTATTCATTTTCCTCATGTGAAAGGTTCGGGAAATTAATAAAAATTCAATGCAGCTCAGATATAACTGTTGAATCCTAAAGCTTTCACTTCCCATCTGTACCGCAGTGTAGAATCCAAGCTGACTCGTGTTTGTTTCTAAAACACTCGCTGCACTTAAGACCAGACAAAAATAATGATTTTGCATCCAGTTGTCAATTTCATACTTCCAGTGTAGGAAAAAAAAAATCACAAATCATTACTACAAGCATTCATTTCCATTTTAAAAAAATATTTTCCAGCAACAGTTTCACTAGAACTTTTTAAATCTGTCAATAATAAATTATACACTGATCAGGCATAACATTAAAACCACTGACAGTTGAAGTGAATAACATTGATTATCTCATTATACAGTGGCACCTGTCAAGGGGTGGGATATATTAGGCAGCAAGTGAACAGTCAGTTCTCGAAGTTGATGTGTTGGAAGCAGGAAAAATGGGCAAGCGTAAGGATCTGAGCGACTTTGACAAGGGCCAAATTGTGATGTCTAGATGACTGGGTCAGAGCATCTCCAAAACTCCAGGTCTTGTGGGGTGTTCCTGGTATACAGTGGTTAGTACCTACCAAAAGTGGTCCAAGAAAGGACAACCGGTGAAGGCTAGCCCGTCTGGTCTGGTCCAACAGAAGAGCTACTGTAGCACAAATTGCTGAAAATGTTAATACTGGCTCTGATAGAAAGGTGTCAGAACACACAGAGCATTACAGCTTGTTGCGTATTGGGCTATGTAGCCACAGACTGGTCAGAGTACCCATGCTGACCCCTGTCCACCACGGAGCAATGGAGCCATGGAAGAAGGTGGCCTGGTCTGATGAATCATGTTTTCTTTTACGTCATGTGGACGGCCGGGTGCATGTGTGTGTTGCTTACTTGGGGAAGAGATGGCACCAGGATGCACTGTAGGAAGAAAGCAAGCCGGTGGAGGGAGTGTGATGCTCTGGGCAATGTTCTACTGGGAAACCTTGGGTCCTGGCATTCATGCGGATGTTACTTTGACAAGTACCACCTACTCATCGTGGATTATTTTCTGATAACAGCATGATCTGAATCATGTTTCAGAAAAAAATAACCAAAAAAAGTATAAATAAATAAATAAATAAGAAATTCAGTAAATAACCCTGAATAAAATCCTTGAATTTAAAATAGATTTTTGTAATATGTAAATATGAAAAAGTGTGTTTCATTATACGTATATACATCAAGTTTCTTTTTTTTAAAGGAAAACATTTTTTTTGTAAAGAAATGCCACAACTAAATGGTTGTGAATGAAGATCATCAAGACCTTCAAGGAGAGAGGTTCAACTGTTGTGAAGAAGGCTTCAGGGCGCCCAAGAAAGTCCAGCAAGTGCCAGGACCATCTCCTAAAGTTGATTCAGCTGCGGGATCGGGGCACCACCAGTGCAGAGCTTGCTCAGGAATGGCAGCAGGCAGGTGTGAGTGCGTCTGCACGCACAGTAAGGCGAAGACTTTTGGAGGATGGCCTGGTGTCAAGAAGGGCAGCAAAGAAGCCACTTCTCTCCAGGAAAAACATCAGGGACAGACTGCTATTCTGCAAAAGTACAGGGATTGGACTGCTGAGGACTGGGGTAGAAATAAGAAAAGGTGAGCGCTACCATCAGTCCTGTGTCATGCCAACAGTAAAGCATCCTGAGACCACTCATGTGTGGGGTTGCTTCTCAGCCAAGGGAATGGGCTCACTCACAATTTTTCCTAAGAACACAGTCATGAATAAAGAATGGTACAAAAACATCCTCAGAGAGCAACTTCTCCCAACCATCCAAGAACAGTTTAGTGATGAACAATGCCTTTTCCAGCATGATGGAGCACCTTGCCACAAGGCAAAAGTGATAACGAAGTGGCTCGGGGATCAAAACATCGACATTTTGGGTCCATGGCCAGGAAACTCCCCAGATCTTAATCCCATTGAGAATTTGTGGTCAATCCTCATGAGGCGGGTGGACAAACAAAAACCCACAAACTCTGACAAACTCCAAGCATTGATTATGCAAGAATGGGCTGCCATCAGTCAGGATGTGGCCCAGAAGTTGATTGACAGCATGCCAGGGCAAATTGCAGAGGTCTTGAAAAAGAAGGGTCAACACTGCAAATATTGACTCTTTGCATAAACTTCATGTAATTGTCAATAAAAGCCATTGACACTTATGAAATGCTTGTGATTATACTTCAGTAACAGTTAGTAACATCTGACAAAAAGATCTAAAAACACTGAAGCAGTAGACTTTGTGAAAATTAATATTTGTGTCATTCTCAAAACTTTTGGCCACGGCTGTACAGTGCTGAAATATTTCCTCGACCCTCTTGTAAAAACCAGCAGTGAACAATTCCACACTGATAATCATACACCGTTTAAAGGTGACTATGAAGCACTTGGCACTCTCTTGCCCTAAGAACACGTCCCACCATGAAGTCGCCCTACTTATCCTGCTCGGCACATCGCTTTCCTTTCATCTCCATGGCAACAACTTCAGCTGCTTATCCTAATCACTTGAAGTTAACCTTGATATGAAAACGTGCCCTGGGGAGCACTCACGCCACTGTGTCAACTTCAGAACGGAAAGAAGCTCTTCCAATAATAACCATCAGACAGAGAGAGAGAGAGAGAGAGAGAGAGAGAGAGAGAGAGAGAGAGAGAGAGAGAGAGAGAGAGAGAAAGAGAGAGAGAGAGAGAGAGAGGAGGGAGAGGGACAGAGAGACAAAGTGATACAGAGAGAGAAAGACTGAGGGAGAGAGGGACAGAGACAAGAGACAGACAGACAACTGAGCAAGAGACAGACCGTGAGAGAGAGACAGCAAGAGACAGAGAGTGAGAGAGAGACAGCAAGAGAAAAAGTGGTGAGAGAGAGAAAGAGAGGGAGAGAAGTAAGAGAGACAGAGAGCAAAAGAAAGACACAGAAAAAAGAGAGACTGAGAGACAAAGAGAGACCAAGACAGAGTGAGCAGTGGGAATGAGAAAGAGAGAGAGAGAGAGATAGACTTTAATGTCAAAAGAAAAAGTAGCATCTCATAAAGAATCATAAAGAACAGATCTTACAAATATTGATTCCTTTATGTGTCTTGTTAGTTTTATGCATCTTGTTATAAAACCAGTGGTAGCAGTAATACTGCACACACACACACACACACACACACACACACACACACACCTCATATCTAACCAATTACCAAGAGTGTAATTAATTTCTTGCTGATATTTGTTGAACAGCTTCACTTTTTTTGTGTTTGGCCAAGCAAAAATTTTGTTTATTACCGCTTTAATGTTTTGTTTAGAAAGCACAACATGGTTCAAGGGACTGAATTTGGACCGAGTGCCAAAAGCTAATTACTCCAGTTTAGTGGCTTACCTGTGGAGTATTATTAAATGGCATTGTCTTAAAGACGCACTCATCGATAATGTTATTGCTTTGACTAAAAACGTGGAAAATCTCACGAGCACGACGAGACACGATGAAGTGATAAAACAATGTGATCAAAGCAAGTGTACTTGATGTCTGAGAAAACATCATCATCAACACCACCACCACCTGAAATGCGAGCATGGCAGAGTTCACTGCTGATCTCGGTAACACGACATTTTATTTGTATTTTTTTCTTATTAACTTCTAAACAGAGGCTGGTGAGGGAACGACTGTTTATAGCTGCTATAACATAAGCGAGAAGAGAAACTAACTTGTTTTGTGGACGTTAAATGTAAATAGAAATGGATAAAAAGTAAGTGTAATTGTATAAAAAAATAAAAATTGTAATTGGGGCAAATCGCTGTGGTGGAAGAGAAATAAAACACTCCGGGACGTGGTGTTATAAGAAAATAATCAACTTCAGAGTGTTAACGGAGTGCCACCTCATCACACCACTCAATCCTTGATTATTTTCCTATATCAGTATGACACTGATATAGGAGTGGAGGACACTGATGAGTGTTTTATTCCTTTATCCTTTACGTTCTTAAGTTTAGGGTCTGAGAATTTATTTTGTTTTATATTCTACTTATTGGACAGTGTTACTAATATGGTACCTGTCAGTACCCTTACACAAATAAATAAATAAATAAATAGATAGATAGATAGATAGATAGATGGATAGATAGATAGATAGATAGATAGATAGATAGATAGATAGATAGATAGATAGATAGATAGATAGATAGATAGATAGATAGATACGCATTAATGCATTGATATAAGTGTTGTGATCCATGAGAGAGGTCACACTGAGAACGCTCCCTTTAAAGGTCCTCATTAGCTGTTTCCTGCCAAGGTTTTGACACTATCAATTATTATTAGCTCATCACACAGAGCTGTAATGATGATTAACTGTTTTTTCCTCCACCAGGCTGAAGTACTGCATTAAGAACCAAAGCCAGAGGAAAAAAATGGAGGCACAAAAAAAAAAAAAAGAAAAATGAACAAAATAAATATTAAATACTATATACTGTATAAATATTTCACCCAGAAACATGGCACTTCTGTAAGAAGTGAGCTTATTTATTTATTTATTTATTTTCACATTTATTCCATTTCTTTTAAAGCCACCATACAGAAGATGGAGTATTTTCAACAACAACAACAACAACAAAAAGCCTGGAAAAAAAAAAAAAGCCATTGCTTCGGGCAGAAATGGATTTTTTAAAATGTCCAAAAATAAGAAAAGACATCGTCCTGAGGTGAGCATTAAAAATAAATAAATAAATAAATAAGTTGAATCAAATGAGAGAAAATATTAGTGTTGGGGGTACTGCTTGGCCGCACTGGAACATTGCTTTGTGTTTTATGGAGGTGTTTCGTAGAGGGTCAGTGAACACGTTTGTGGAAAGCACTGCCATCAGAAGATTAACCCCAGGTGGGAAAAAAAGCTTAATTTTACCCTACCCAAGGGCAATAGCAGAACTAATTACAAGTGACCCAGAGAGCAGGGAGAGATCTGCTCACCTCTGACCCCGCTCCATCCATTAAATCCAATGAAGCAGGATGCTGGAGCATTTTCTAATAAAACCTCAGATACATGGAGGAAGAGCTGAGGGTGGATGCTAGCTAGCTTCTGCATAGGACTTTCGTAACATAAACCATGCAGAGTGGACAAATCAGTGCAATTACAGAAAAATAAGTTACCACAGTAGTTAGGAAAGACAAGTCGGTTTGGTAATAAACTAAGGGATAAGTAACGAATAACATACTCAGTGTAATGCTGTTATTGGAAAATAATCAGTTACTGATGAAGCAGAGATTCCGATTACCAAACGATTACCACTTTAATGTTGATTATATTCAAATAGGAGTGTTTTATTCCTCTTTTACCATAGCAATTTGTCAAGACTAGCATCACTTTTATACTTTTTGTCCATTTATAGCTACATTTAAGGTTGTGGAACTTTTGTGAAACATGTTAGTTCCTGTTCTCACTTATGTTATAGCAGCTACAAACAGTCATTTTCCTCACCAGCCTCGATTTTTCCTCTCTCACTTGAAGTTAATAAGACACATCTCATCATGTTACGTAGTGTGTCCGCCGTACATATTAGAATGAGCGCATTAATATAAACCTGCATTACTGTCCGAGTTGCTGTTATGTAAGGAATAACATGACAAACCTCCTCCCATAAATGTTGATTAACTGTCTCCTAACAGAAAAATGTCAACACATCAACAATTACATGTTATATTTTGTTAAACAACATGTTCTTTAAAAAAAAAATCTGTTAATTATTAGTCTTAGACTATGTGGAGTGTCTGCTGTACTTGACACAAGTCCTTGTGTATGAGCTGTTGCTATAGAAACAATAACTAGTATTAATATTACGTTAATATAAAGAGCATGTTAATATTAACCTGTCATTCATGATACAGCTGGAGCTACTGCCTGAGCCGTTCTGTTATACAGAAATAATGCACACCTTCTGACCAATCACATTCAAGAATTCAAGAATTCAACCATGTTGTGGTATAAAGGACATTATTCAAGCAATAATAGTTATCAAAAAACTTAAAGGTGTGACCTTGATTCCCTGCAACTCTAAGCACAGCATTTGTTCATTAAAAATCCTAGACGAACCCATCCATCAGCTCGGACCACCTCAGTCAGATTCTGTTGTCTCTCATCTGTCAGAGGATCAGAGAACGGAGTTAGACGCTGAGTTGAAGGTGATGAAGGTTGCTCAGGTCAGTTTTCATCTAAATAAAACCTGATTCACAGCACAGGTGATTGTCCGGGACGTTCTTTTCCACGTAGACCAGCTGATGAAAATCTGTGCGTGTTTATGTGAAGACAGCGAGGATGTTCTGGTGGACAGGAGGTGCGATTTGTGATTCATCATATACTCCATGCATGTGTGTGGGAGTGTGTGGTTGGAGGACAGGTGGCACATTTATGATTATGTAACCGTGTGCGTTTGTGCGCATGAGTGCATGAGTGCATGAGCGAGCTGTCCGTTCCTTCCACAACATCTGGCATAATCATAATCACCGCCGTAAAGAAAATGGAGGCAACAGTCGACGAGAACCGGCTATAAACCACACGCCCTCCGTTTCCTGCCTTAACACTGGACCTGCTTCTGATCGCACTTCCCTCTAGCACAGCATCACTCTCACGCTGTCTGATTATGATAAATAAGCACACAAAAAGTTTGAGGAAGAAATAAATAAAAATAAATAAATCCAAAGGATGCAATGCACTCTGGGCATGAATCCTAGCAGGTGATTTGAATATGGTGAGCTTCCATCTACAGATATGTACGTAAATAAAAATCGTCATTTTAAATACAGGTAGTGAAGTCTCGTTCACAACAACCCGTGAGCATACAGTACTTCAAATATATAACTTTGAACTTTACAAATAAAACCTCAAACACGGTTAAGAAAAAAATGTTTGTCCATCCCTACTAACTATAACTACACTTCACCCTGAAATATGATCATTAAAACATTTTGTCCTTCTGTATGGGTTGCATGTTTATTAAAGGTTATGAAAAAAGGTACATTATTAATCAGATCATGAATTTTATTCATTATTAATTCAATTCTTTGTTGAACACTGGAATTTATGGTTTGAGTTATGCCTAACACCCTTACCCATGATCAAATCACTTTAAAACACACTTTCTCGTGACTTAATTCTCCACTGTAGTTCTACAACTTTCACTCAACACTGTTACCAGAACGCATTCACCCCTAGAAAATATGTCACATGTTCAACAGGAAGTTGCATCATCCAAATTTCCTGGAGATCATGAGAAGAAGAATAGTAAGTTCCCGCATTCTTTTTTCTTCATTTTCAATGATATGGTGACATTGACTGACACAGAAAGGGCACTTTGACCCGTTACCCAAATTATTGATTGACAGCAAATGATTAATTTACAAAGATTTTATGCAAGTTATTATAAAGTCCTTAATGTCCTTATGTTATTAGTATGGATGCTAGTTAACCACATTTTGTGTGTTTGCTAATTCTATGCTAAAAAAAAAAAAAAAAAAAACTTTTGAGATTGTTGTCCCAGATGCACTTGCACATTATTTAATGATTAATCTTTTATTTGATTCAATTTTTAATTATTATTTTTTAAAATAATTTTTTAAAAGTTACAAAAATTAAATAGCTGCACACTCATGGAATCTGTCATATTTCTTTCCTGTTGAGGAATTTCTTAAGTTGGAAACTGAATATAAAGCACGTCGCCTCGTACCAGCTCTGATGAAACTCCTATATTTACTACACACATATATTCTGCGATGGAGGCGCCGGTGCCGGGGAATAAATCTTCCAGCAGCTGGATTTACTAGCAAAGCAAGGTCTTCCAGGAGATCGATTTCACACCATATTTCTGTAAATGATGGCTGTCTCTGCCCCGAGCCGCCTAAATTGTGTGTGCGTGTGAGAGAAGGAGAGGTAAGTGTGTATTAGGGTGCAGTGAAACTCTCCGACATTCCTCCACAAATGCGAGTTGCCGGCCTCAGACTCGCAGCCTGCAGCTTATTTATCTTCAAGCAGAGTCCATCCATCAGACCCGAGTCACTACTACTGAAAGATCATCACTTACCTGTCAGAGAGTCATCCATCCTCTACCTGATGCAGGGTGGGTGATGCAGAGTGTGTGTGTGTACTGTATGTGTGTGAAAATACACACAGACATACACAGGCATATATATATATATATATATTCACATAAACATGCCAGATTTGCCTCAAAAGAACATACATTATTTCAACTTCAGCAAGTACAGCACTTATTATAAACAAATTAAACATTAAGGGTCATATTCAGAGCAGTTTGCGAAAAACAGCGGCATCTCTCAGTTACGTGCGATTCTGACCTTGAACTTGACCTTGAAAACCTATTTTTCTTGCACGATATCAGCTTGAGCAGCTTTAAGGAGGGCTGGAGTCAAGCCCAAGATAAGACCGAGACTAACCAAGATCGAGGCAAGACCAAGTCTTAAGGGGGTCGAAGCAAGTCAAGATCGAGTTCAAATGAAAATGTGACTGAGTCACGACCGAAAACCATCAAATCTTTTTCAAGACCATGCATTTACTTCAATTAGTTCATTTTTGCTTTGCACTCACTGATCAGTTAGTTTTGTTGAAGAATTAAACTTCTCAAACCAGTCCAAGACCATTTTTAGCCCAAGACTGAGATGTGTCCAAGTACAAATGCCAATGAATCCAATAAAAATGCCTTGAGACCTGACTTGAGTCCTACGTGCCTAGTATTGAATCTAACTCCATTGTCTGACAGTTTGGCATAACACACTGAAATTTTCGTTTTGGCTTTAAACATACTCAAACAATTACTAAGCATTATTAAAGCATTACTAAACATTATTAAGACAATTCTGATCTTAAGGACTGAATTTTATTAGGAATAAATTTATGAACAACACTTAAAGTGAGCAGTAAATGCAGCAGATGAGTGATCGGTCAGCTTATCCTTCAAACCATGGGCACGTTTTTGGTACAGGAGAGATCATCGAATTAACAAAAACAGTGGCATTATTTTATTAAAATCTACAAATCAAAATGGCAAATGAAGTGTGATAAAACAGCCTACATCCTGTGCACAAATTACAATCTTATGACATCTGTGTAGAGTCTCATGGCTACATTAGTAGATGTCAATGCAATAAAATAATATATGAGAAATATTAGCATGCGCTAAATTAAGGGCTGTTAATATAACCTGCTGAATAATGGCAGAGGAAGCCATGTTGTTAAATCTAACCACATTTTCAGTGATTAATGTGATAATTTTAACTAGGACTAGTCATACAGCAATATATTGGCAATATACTAGACTTCTATTAGATTTATTTCAATACTTCAATATAGCTTCATCAGTCACATATTACATTTGACAGCAAAGGAAAAACAAAGCAAAACGCTATTTCCTTCTTCAGTCCACATTTTCTATCCCTGCTTTCTTTCAGGTGTAAAGGAGAATGCTTGCGTTTAAAGGCGGTGATCTAGACACTACTAAAAGAAAAATCTATTTTAGCAGGTGCATAACCCGATTCTGAATACAAGGAACTTTCCCTGTCTAAATATTAACGTTGCTTGTCAAAGTCAGTATTGGTACACCTGAGAAAATGGTGAATATGTGTAGCTAATATATGTAATTAAATATTTTTTTCCCCCTCACAGATACTAAGCTGAAATCTCTTAACTACAAGTCAATAGGAGTTTAAATAGCACCTCCACAATGCAGGATATGGCCGCCGCCTTCTTTTTTCGAGTTTTAAAAATAATGCAGTCTATTTATAGCCTCTTTATGAACTGTATGAACTCCTCACATCATGTAAAAGCTGTAGGTGACACGCTCTTCTCTCCTCCTGTTAGATCTCTCAGTCATCAATAATGCACATTGCTTTATCTTCTCTTATCTAGCCTCTTAAACCACCGCCACGCCTCAGAGCGAATGAGAAAAATCACCCTTCATTCTCACTCTAGGTTTCCATATGCATTTCTCTTCCTCGCACTCATCCCTTACCGTTTTCTATCCTTTTCTGTTTAGACATGAGTCCATCAATGCCTGATAAAACGCCAGAGTTTCTTTAACTCTTCTTACACCACAAATATGCGAGAGTTTTGCAAATTAGCGCAGCATGTAATATGTTTTCTTCTTCTCTTAATTCATGACTGGGTAATTAGCTGGTCATATCTCATTTAATATTTTAAAACCACAATATATTGCTGTCCAGTAACTAACCAGAAACATTTTTACACCTGACCAATCAGTGATCTGCATTATTTGCTTGATCTGCTCCGCCCACATGGCACCTGGGGGAGAAAGGAGATGTTTTTCATGGTCAGATCCTTTTAGGAAACAGTTCCTTGTTCACACAGTATTTTCTACAAGAAGAACATGAGCTCCAGAGAAGAGAAAACGAGGCAGTGCTAGTGGATACAGATCTGAATTCATGTAGTCAGGTCTATATTTCTGCTTTATACATCTCTCAGACAGTGTATGCCCATGGTCTCAATAAAATCTCCTTCTAGTACTGATCCAGGACCAGCCACAATCCTCCACCAGTACAGGACGAACCCAAAAGCAGCTCTCAGGTCAACCACTCAGGGCGATTTCATCCAAAGCGCTGCGCATCCATCAGTGGCCGTGTGATTTATAGCTTTAATAGCAGGTTCATTCACAGCACTGTGGCCTGCTGTTTTTCTCCGTTTGTGATCCTGTCAGGCAGGAAACCAGCTTCTCTATTCATACCTCCCACTTAGTGGCTTTGCTAAGAAGTTCTACACTGCCGAGTGAAAGTGCAGAGAGAGTGGAGTAAACGCTAAAACGCCTTTTGACTTTTCTATCAGACAAAAAACGAAATCTGAGAAGTGCTTGACTGTTTATACGACTTGCGCTGTTGAATTCTCAAATGTGATCTCTCTGACAGTAGTGGAGCTGCAAAACACGTATATATTAATGCTCTTGCTCTAATGTGTTATCGTTTCTATAGTAAGAATAAAATGTGTTAAAAAAAGTGAAACTGTGATGTTTTCTATAAGGAAAAAAGCTAAGATTTCAGACCTCTTCAGGACAGAGGAGTTTGCGCCATATGGTTTCTGGGTAACATGAGAAGCTGCGTTTTTGTTTGTTCGTTCGTTTGTTTTGTGAACTTCAAGAGAGAGTCAAACAGTGGTAACTCCAAAAAGTATTATTTGCCGTTTATCACTGAAATCAGTACAGATATGCAATTTGTCTGCTTCTACATGAAAAATTGCATAAATATACAGTTTCATCTTCACAAAATGTATACTTCATCTGGGCCAAATTTTAAAATGGACACCATTTCCTAACAAGTAGAGCTGACTCAAAAAAGTTAGGGTTTTTTGTTCTCATACTTGTACTAATAAATAGCGAAAAACAAAAATCAGCAAAATTCGTTACAGTGTGGTTGATTTGCCGTGGAATCATCCTATTGTGTTATCTGTTATGTATTCTGTTTTCACTAGCTCACTAACATTACTTGGCTACTCAACTACCATTCGCTCTGGGCTTCTTTTGTACTAATCCGTGATGTATGACGTATCTAAAACAAATTATGATGTATACATCTTAAAATCTCCCTCCTGACAGCACTGATTTAATGTTTCAGGATTTCCAGGTGACTCCCAGAAACTTAGCATCACAGTATTTGAAAGATTTTTCTCCCCACGTGTCATTAACAATAAAAAATCTTTTACAGTACAGCTTCAATTTCCTAATTCTGCGATTCTGTATTGCCACAGACACCTGATACAGGAGTGTCAGAGTTCAATTTCATGTTATTGTGTGTCTATAAATTGTCTCCATTCTATAATGGAGTATTCATGTCACCAGTGAAGCTGAGAGAGACGATAACTCTGAATCCCCTAACCATATCCTGTCCATTTCAACAAGCTTCATAACACAGTGCAGACATTTTCAGAAACCTAATCCGCTCTGGGGAACCGGAGAACCGGGGTCCGCTGATTCCTTTGTTTATTAAGGAACGGGACAGAAATGTGAACAAGAATGAAATAAAAACAAGAATATAAAAGAGTGGCTTATAATAAAGCAGATGTGAATAGTAATAATAGTATATTTCAAGATCAGTTCCAGCAGAGAACCATGAAGGATATATATATATAAAAACAAAAAAAAAACAGAAATACAAAGTGTGTTAGAGGGAAAGAAGTAAGGAGTTTGGAAAGAAGAGAGACACTGCAGGCTACAGAGGAAAGATTTCTCCTTTAAGTCTTTAAGCTCAAGTGGAAGGCAAAGCTGTGGAAAAAACATGAAACTGGTAGAGGAATAATTCTGTTTTTTTTTCCCCCTAATATTACAAAGAAGTTATCAAACACCGTGTCATGTCATGAAGCTGAGTTACTGTTGCCACAGTAGTGTTTTATTCCTCTTATACTACAGCAAAATAACAAATGACACATTTTATCAATTTATAGTTACACTGAATGTCTGTGAAACAAGTTTTCACTTACGTTATAGCAGCTAGAAACGGTCATTTTCTCAGCAGCCTTTTTTCTGTCTTTCTTGAAAATAATAAGATATATTTATATATCTTATTATCTAATGTATTTTGTAGATATAAACAAATTTAGAATTTGATGCCTTCAACACACTCAAAAAAAGTTGGGACAGAGGCATGTTTACCGCTGTGTTACATCACCCTTACTTTTAATTACACTTTTTAATGGTTTGGGAACTGAGGATACTAATTGTTGCAGTTTTGCAAGTGGAATTTATGCCAATTCTTGCTTGATACAAGACATCAGCTGCTCAACTGTCCTTGGTCGCCATTGTCTGAATCTCCTATTCATGATGCGCCATAGGAGACAGATCTGGACTGCTGGCGGGCCAGTCAAGCACACACACTCTGTGTCTGTAAAGCCACACTGTTGTAGCATGTGCAGAATGAGGCCTGGCATTGTCCTGCTGAAATAACCATAGACTTCCTGGGAAAAGACGTTGCCTTGATGGCTGCATATGTCTTTCTAAAATCCCAATATACGCCTCCGCATCAGTGGTACCTTCACACATATGCAAGTCACCGCACTGATGCACCCCATACCATCACAGATGCTGGCTTTTGCACCTTTTGCTTATAATAATCTGGATGGTCTTTTTCATCTTTGGCATGGAGAACTCGATGTCCGTTTTTCCCGAAAACAAGCTGAAACATGGACTCATCTGACCACAGGACACGTTTCCACTGCCTTTCAGTCCATCTGAGATGAGCTCAGGCCCGGGTTGCATTCTCATGTTACCCGAAAGCCATCCGTCCTGAAAACATTCATTCTTGTTTCAGAAAAGTTAAAGCTTTACCTCTGATTGTTACAAAGTGTTGACACTGGAGACTCCTTCCAAAAATTGTAAATAAACATCTCCTTACAGCAATCAGGATCAAACAATGAAAACGGGATTAAATCAATGAACTCATTCTAATACGTTAATATTTCACGTAAATGGATTAAAAATCTTTCTGTAAGAGGTTTAATTGAATGTTAATGGAAGGAGTCTCCAGTTTCGGTGCTCTGCGTCACTCAGAGGTGAAGCTGTAACTTTATGCTTTCCGACATCTTCAAGACAGAGGAGTTTACGCGTTTTGCGGTTTCTCGGTAAGCTGTGAGGCTGGTGAGGGAACTACCTTCGTCCACATACGTTCCACAACATTACAGTAACTATAAATGGATAAAATGTATGATGTGTCATTCTTTAATAAATAAATAATGTTAGCATTGGTAAATCACTGTTGTATAAGAGGAATAAAACACGTCAGGATGTGCTGTTATAGGAAAAGAGGAAATTACTGATAAAACAACATCATTAAAAAAGGCTGCAGATTTGTTTCTTAATGAGGTGGCGTCTCAACTGTTAACTGATTTCGAATGCAAACGAGCTGGTGTACCATCGATGGGTTCCAACTGTTCCATGCTACCATGTAAATCTGTGCTAAAGAATTTGATAAATGCGTGCCATTTAAAGTGTTTGACGCATAATGACTGTGATTCGTTTCTTTTCCCGTGAGGTGCGTCAGCTCCATGCAGATCAGGATGCAGTTGCTTACTATATGCTCACCAACGTCAGGCAGAATAGCGCGGCTAATTGCTGCATCTGCAGAGGTAATCAGTGTTTTTGAATTAACCTTACCAATTACAAAATCACACACCGAGGTTTCTTTTTCTTTTTTTTTTTTAAAGCATCGAGCTAATTAGCATTAATGCAATCAACAGGGTGTCTATACTGCATATAATTAAGTTAACATCCCAGCTAAGTCATGCAGTTTACCTGCAAAATGTACCAGAATTGAATTCTGATCACCATTTTTAGCTAAACTTGGCTAAACAAAAAAATGAAAATTTACAAATAGAAAAATAAATATTTAACTACATTTTCCAACATAAACATTGTAGTGTTGCTACTTTTTGAATCAAGTAGCTTGTATATACTGTAGTTATTTTAATCAAATACTATAGTAGTGGAATCACACTGACCAGTACTTAACACACACAATATCTTTATCAGTAGGAATAAAACACTAAATGTTGTGCTGTTATGGGAAAATAATTAACAGCAGGGTGGTATGATGAAACAAAGTTACTGTTACCATGCTGAACATTCCGGAACATTTTATTCCCCTTATACTACAGCAATGTGACATTGATTACAATGTTTAAATTTACCAACAACAACATTATGAAGTAACAAGAAATGAAGTTAATATTTTGGAATAGCCAAGCCCTGACCTTAATCCAGGAGAAATGTTGTGTACGGACCTGAAGCAAGCAGTCCATGTGAGGAAACCCACCAGCATCCAAGAGTTGAAGCTGTTCTGTACTGAGGAACGGGCTAAAATTCTTCCAAGCCGATGTGCAGGACTGATTAACAGTTACCGCAAACGTTTAGTTGCAGTTATTGCTGCACAAAGGGGGTCACATCAGATACTGAAAGCAAAGGTTCACATACTTCTGCCACTCACAGATATGTAATATTGGATCATTTCCCTCAATAAATAAATGAGCAAGTATAATATTTTGTCTCATTTGTTTAACTGGGTTCTCTTTATCTACTTTGAGGACTTTGTGAAAATCTGATGATGTTATAGGTCAGATTTATGGAAAAATTTAAAGGGTTCACAATCTTTCAAGCACCACTGAAGTTACATTAAATGTTCTGGAAGTTAGATCCTGTTCTCACTTGCATCACAGCAGCTATAGTCGTAGTCATAGTGTTTTAATCCGTTTATGTGGAGCATCTACTGTTCAAGTTCCTTGTGAATGAGCTGTTACTATAGAAACAATAATGGGAGCATTAGCATTAATATAAACCTGTGATTTGGAGCTGCATTACTGCCAGAGCTGCTGTTCTAGGAAATTAATCAACACCTTCTGACCAATCAGAATCCAGAATTCAACAATGTAAAAAAAAGTTGCTGGCTAATATATAACAATAATTGTAATCAAGTAGTGATTTCAATATGGAGCAAAACAACTGATTATCGTGCATTTAAAAAAAAAAAAAAACAAGATGTGAACAGGATGCTGTATGGTATTTATACATTTTTTCCGCTTCTAAAAGTCAGTGAGGAGCAGAAAAAAGCTCCACACTGCAGGGTAAGAGTGAGTTTGATGGTGAGGCTGATAAAAAGCTCCTCGTGCTCAAAGACACATGGCTGAAGGTGCCTTACAGGCCTGTTTAACTAATGCGCTTTTTCTACAGAGGCTCTGAGAGGAAAGAATAAAGAACGACAGAGAGCATGATGGGAGCTTTTAAACAGAGTTTTTTCTAAACAACTTTGCTTCCAAGCGTGGTCACATGCCCCACACACACACAGACACACACACATACATGGGAGTAGAGCAACATACACACCATCAAACTGCAGATCAAAAGGAGACCTTGATGTGGCAGAGGCCTGAGGCCAGAAAAACACTTTTCTGTGCGACAGAATGATTTTGAGGAAATGGAATGGAAACAATGATGCCCACACACACACACACTCACACACACACACACACACACACACACACACACACACACTCACACACACACACACACACACACACACACACACACACACACACACACACAGTGTTTCCATCGAGTGATGTGGTGCTGATAGCTGAGCTGGAACAGTGCCATGCTTTTCCACCACAAAACAGACGTTTCTTGGATGTGAACTCATTTCAGTTTCAGCACTAAAACCATGAACCGGCATCATTTCCTCACCAACTCAAGTTACAGCACCGAGCCTCTTCCTGTAGTACTTGGAGATACCTGTAGAGGATCTTGGACTTCTCCATGCAGAACATTATAACCTTCTTTACACTCTCAGGTTTGTTCATGTGGATGTCCTTTTTAATTCTAATTTTAATTTCAATAGAATTCCTATTCATGAAATTGGGACAGTCTACTCAACTCCGAGTTCAGCAAGTGACGTCAAATCAGCATGGCTGCTCACAGCATCAACAGCAGACAAAGTAGTACTTCTTCCCTTTAAATGAGTTATACTGTATACACAAGTATTTGCTTTCGATCAATCAACGTACAGGCATATCCGCTTGTTACATCTCGAGCACTGACTCTGTTTTAAGGAGGAAAATTTACTCACCACGGTTAGCCTGACAAAAATGAACATAGAGACATCCATGTTTTTCCCCCTCTTTGTAGCTCAAATACATGATACGCAAAAAATGACGTAATTCCGAGCTCTGACTTATTACTTCCAATATAAATTGAATGCAGTATTACTTAAATTCTAATAAACACCAGGATATTTTATGTCATCAGTCTTCACAAAAGCCACAAAAAAGACCAGTTCCATATTTTACACTGAGTTTGTGGATTGTTCTTCCATTGGTGTTTCGAGCCAAATGGTAAATGGTCTGCACTTATATAGCGCCTTTTAACCTTTGCGGTTCAGAAAGTGATTTACACTGTGTCTCATTCACCCACACACTCACGCACGCGCTCACGCACGCACACACTCACGCACGCACGCACACCAATGGCAGCAGAGCTACCATACAAGGCACCTGCCTGCCATTGGGAGCAACGTGAGGGTTCAGTGTCTTGCCCAAGGACACTTTGGCACATGGAGTCATGTGGGCCAGGAATTGAACCGCCAACCTTACGATTAGTGGACAACCCGCGCTACCACCTGAGCCACAGCCGCCCCAATATAGTCACTGAAGGGGTGCCAATAATTTTGCCAATAATAATCAAGTACGACTTGTCAAATCCGTCAGGGTTGTGTTTATTTGTAATTTTAGATCATGTACAAGTAATTTGCTTGGTTTAAAAAAAAACACACCCAGGCACTTGCATTTCTTTAAAGTCCCCATGAAATCAAAATAGAAGTTTCGTGGCTTTTAGTATGAATATGTTTGCCTTAAGGTTATATATAAGCTAGTGTGCTCCAAAACCATGCCAAAAGTCGCATTTAGAAGATATATGTGTTCAAAATTTACAGTCTCTCTCTACCACTGATACGGATCAACAATTTTGATGACATCATCCGGCACTTCAGCTCCTCATCAGATTTTCTGTCCAATCAAATGCTCTCTATTTAAAAAGGGGGAGGGGCCATGCGATATGTCCTGCCCTGACCTCCTGTTTCAGTGGAAATCATGTCAACACATCGAATAACGCTACGTGTTTCATGGCACTTCACAGGGACTTTAAAGCCTGATTTACGCTTTCTGATGAACAGAATTCCAAACCATTTGGAAGGTTTAAAAAGGCAGTCTTGAGATGTGGGAATGAGGCATTTTGTGAAAGGCAGTCTCCAAAAGAGAAACATTACAAACAGGCTGCCAATTTCCCAGTGATACTAGTAATAATCTTTATTTATACAGCACCAAAATCTAAAAACAGAGTCCAACATTCTCAAATATGCTTTCCTTTTCTCCAGCTACCAATAAAACACATCCTATAAAATCCATCCCATCAAGAACAATAATACTTCTATAAGAAATGATTTGGCACGTCATGTCCAAATGGTTATTAGGAAAAGCAAAAATAAAACAAACACGATGCACAGTATAAACATAGCCATATAAATGGTTAGACGTTTCTTTGCACTATAGTACCTCCAGTTCTCTTTGCAGAACAGACAATCACATTTCCTCAGCCAATCACTTTCAATGAATGAAATCAAATCCATTAGGTACTAGTTTGCACAAACCCACCCAATCATCTTGCACAAGGACTGTCCATCAGTCTCACTTGCTCTTTATATATTAAAGGTTTTTTTTTTTAAGTCTGCAAATTCCATCCATTTTCTATACCGCTTATCCTTCTTGGGTCGCAGGGAACCTGGAGCCTATTCCAGGGAGCATGGGCACAGGTTGGGGACACCCTGGACAGGGTGCCAGTCCATCGCAGGGCACAATCACACACACATATACACACACCCATTCACACACTACGGACACTTTGGGGGAGGAAACCCCTGAAACACGGGGAGAACATGCAAACTCCGCACACATGTGGCCATGGCTGGAATCGAACCCATCGACCCTGGAGGTGTGAGGCAAAGGTGCCAACACTACATTATTTTTGCCATGATTTCCCTGTCGCAAACTAATTTAGGTCAGCAACAACCCTTCAACCCCCAGTGCTTGGCCCCTATGAGATGACATATAAGACGTTTGTATAGTGTGCGCGGTTCAGAGCCACAAAGTCCTCAGTCTGCAAGCTCAGTCCCAGATGCACTGATATTTTCAAGCTTTCTCTGTGATGAATGGCTGTGCTTTTAACATATTTTCAATTTCAACATTTTTGATGGACAATCTGCAAAGATCCTTCTTTGGTTCTGATAGACCAGGAACATTTCATACTTTAAGGAATTAGTCTCAGGTAATTCTCAGAGGCACATCTGATGAAGCTGAATTCAGCTACTGATGAGCGGATGCTCTTATCTGTGCTCTTCACATGAAAGCCTCGCTAACTCCGCCAACTCCCATCCTTTCCCATGTCTGTTATTTGTTTATCAACCCATTTCCCTTTCCTGGATCCCAAGTCGAAATTGTTTGGCTTCAAACAAAATGTCTCCTCCACTAATGTTCCACAATTCTTCATCTCCACTACTCTTTTCCCGCCATCCCCATGGAGGGGAGGAGATGAAGAACTGCATATAACATGCATGCATTTGCATGATAATGATTCAAGTGACTGGTGCTTCTAGTTAGCAAAGACGTTGAACTTGCAGCCTAGCCACTAGGGACAGCTGTTCAAGTTTGGATAAAAAACATACACTAGAAGACAGAAATATGTGTGTACAACTTATTGTGAAGCAAGAATGTCATTCTGATCAAATACCAGAGGTGAAGACTGGATAATCATAGACTGAAATCCTTTCCTACTTTGAGTCAGAAGCTCAGGTTTTGCATTAGATCCGCCTGCATAATTTGTGCTGTAACTTGACTCAGATTTTCATTTTAACACCACCATTTAGACTCAAATTATCCCACTATTATAGAGCAAGAGCTAGACACAGAGATAGATGGAAGTAATAACCAGATTCATAAAGACTATGGACGTTTATATTTATAAGCCTTGGATTTGCATATGATTCTGCTTTATACAGTAGAAGAGCAAGGATAAAACACTGGTGAAATTCTCATGTCGTGATATAACTACAGTACAGTTAACTTCTTTTCTGATCGCAACCCACAGAATGCAGCCCATGAACTTCACCAAGCATCAGACTACCATTTGAATTGCATATTGTCATAAGATGAGACCAAAATCAAGCTTTTTGGTGGCCAAGTTTGGCAAGTGTACACTATATCTGCAAAGGTTTGTGAACACCTGACCATCACACCCATATGTGGTTCTTCTCCAAACAGTTGCCACAAAGTTAGAAGCACAGAATTGTCTAGAATGTCTTTGTATGCTTCACTGGAACTAAGAAGCTCAAACCTGTTCCAGCCTGACGATGCCCCTGTGCACAAAGCGAGCTCCATGAAGACATGGCATGTTAAGGTTGGAGTGGAAGGACTCGAGTGTCCTGCACAGAGCACCGACCTCAACCCCAGGCCTCCTCACCCAACATCAGGCAACAAAGTTGTGGCATTTACTGTGCAAGCTCTTCTAAAAAAGTATGTGATAATGATTGCTTGATTGTCAGTTGACATCCAGACAGCTGACTTTACTGATGAAGACGTAGCATGAACAGTGTTTGCTGAATGATTAGCATCTTTAAAATATAAGGGCAAATTACTTGAAACATCCATGTTAAAAACAAAAATTGCTAGTCCTTATCATTCTCGCTATATATGGTCCTGGTTTTGACCGAGAGTTTGTAAGTATAATATAATATACATGATGTATTTTCTTTTTGCATGGTGGTGCAGGGGGTAATGTTGCCACCTCATGGTTCCAGAGTCACTTATTTGATACTGAGCTCAGGCTTCTATCTGTGTGGAGTTTCACATGTTCTTCCTGTGTGGGTTTCATCTGGGTTCTCTGGTTTCCTCCTACCTCCCAAAACATGCCAGTAGGTGGATTGGCTAGTCTAAATTGCGACAGTGACCTTGATAAAGCGCTTACTGAAGATTAGATCTGTATTGATTTGGACTACTCTTGGATTTATTGGCATTTGTACTTGGACTTGTCTTGGTCTTGGGGATTGGTCTCACTTGGTCTTGGTCTTGACCAAGAGTTTGTAAATATACTATAATACAATATTAGTGGTGTCTTTTCTTTTGGTATGTACAAAGTTTGACAAGAAGTAATTCTTCCTTCTAGAAAAGAATCTAATTGTTGGTGCAATGCACAAATGAAGCCGACTAGCTGAAGTAAAGGCTTGGCCTGATGGTTTTTCATCTTGATTTGTTCTCCGTCTCAGTTGGACTTGAACTTGACTTGGGCTCAACCCCCTTAAGACTTGGTCTTGACTTAATCTTGGTTAGTCCTGTTCTTGGACTTGACAATGGTCCTACTCAAGATGACTGAACCCTGGGTTTATGTCTCAGAACCTTGACGGCGCCTGAATTTTCTGCATCGCAGACATCTTCTGACCACACACCATGTTTATACTTGTACTAAAAAGACTCGTTTGTTTTTGCAATGCAGACACATTGTTTTATACTGATTGCACAGAAATTTGTAAGCAATATGAATCACTGCTGTTCATTAACCTGACCATTATTAATGACTAGCTCTGTGACTAATGGACTCGCGTCTCGATGGCTGCTTGTTGAGAATTCACTCTTTCTGTGTGTGGGAGTACTTAGGTTTGCTTTAAAATGCTCAGAGCGCTTCACCTGTATTCATGATTGATGTGCGTTGCGTACCACCTGCAATAAAAGCTGTAATAGTGCCTTCATATGGATTGAAATATTTATACGGTCTGATTGCAGGATTTGCATAAAGCCGCAATAAAATGGTAGGCACATGCGGGGTTTCAGCGAAAATCACAGTTAGTTTGAGTTCATTTTTGCATGTTATCGTCCTCAACACTGCTAAAATGCTATGAATTTAAAAAAAAAAAAAACAGTATATAAAACACCTGAGGTGAAACCAAGCACATTGGTGTTTTTTTTTTTTTTTTAGCTTAATTGCTGTTCGTTTGAGTAAATGAGTCACCTGGGATATTGTCACCTCTGGCTTTTTCATTAGCAATCAAAATCTACATCCGGATTTCTATAAAGCTTCAAATCGAATTGAATCGAACACTATCACTCAATAGAGGCTCACAAAAGGAAAGTACTTTGGAATAAAAGTCTGGCTGTCCGTCTGAAATTATGCTAATACTACTCTCACATCTACAGCATGACTTTTGTGCTCTGAAAGCGCCTTTGAGGTGGAAGGTCCAACGGCATTAAGGACTAAAGATGAATAATTAGGAAGTGCCAGAATTAAAGGGAGAACTTCAGGGAATCTATAAAGACATTTGGGGGAATTAAAGCGTGTCACACACTCACCATTAAAACCCCACCACATAGATGAAAAGACGTAGCACTTTTAGACTTTTCACATTCCCGTCACAGTTAATGACCGAGCGTGAACATCTTTCCCGAGTCCTCCTTAGCAACGTTGACATTTTTCTCTTTTTGCAGTTTGACTGATAAATAAATCACAGCAGATTAATCTCAGATGAAGTGCGTCTTAAAGGCTTGTAAAACTCTCGTTAGAGAGTAGCTTTCATCATTTGAATTTCTTGATGGCAAAACGAAAAGAAGAAATGAATAAAAAAAAATAATTGCACAATAAGGCCTGAAATCTCGATTCTAAGTCTTTGTTTTGACAGCGCATTCGTGAACCAGTATGAGGCAGGGTTTATAATGAATTTATACTGAGATACAAAAATTAATCGAGGATATACAGATTATAAAGGACGTGCAGTTTGGATGAGATGATTGGGACATAAAAGCATCTGGTCAGTGATTTTTTTGTGATTTAATAGCCCATTTGGATTGCTTTGGTTTGGTTGGTACATTTGACTAAAATCTATTAAAATAAAATAAGTTGATGGCTAACTGTAAGAATTGAGTTAGCTACAAAGAATGTGTTCACATTATCAGGTTTTCTGCAACATTTTTTTTTTTTTCAGGACACAAAAATCTTTTAAAATCAGACCCGAGCCACTTAGACATGAATGAGAACGATCAGATTCACCCCTTTTGCCCCCAGCAGACTTTAACGCATATGCGCATATCACCGTCATCACCATCAAGTGGAAGGATGTAGAAATTGGTAATTTACTTGATACTTTGGGAATTGATCTACTGATAACGGAAACGGTGCAGTGTTCGGAAAACAATTGGCTAGAAATAACTATGTGCCGCCAAAAACAAACAAGGCTACAATGCCAAAGAAATACTCTCCTGTATAACCACATCACAGTCCCACCGTAGCTCCCGTACACACACACACACACACACACACACACACACGCACATCACTCAGCGCAGCAGTGCCAGCAATAACTGTGAAAACAGCAAAAGCTTGCCATCTGGCATTTTTTTCGCCTTCTCAACCTGATCACGTGTAGCTGACGAGCTGTTTGCTGACCTCCAGAGCAAACTGTGACGCAGACTTGGGCTACTACTGGATTCATTGGTTGCTTTTACTATGGTGGATGTTTTTTTTGTTTGTTTTTTTTTCACAAAAAAGACCTATATGGGTCAGTTACAGCTGCAAATGTGATCCTTAAGACTTTAATCCTTTGACAGTTTAACAGTATTATTATGCAGTCAACAATCTTGACTTGCTCAAGTATGTGACAAGATTAAGAGCACAAAAATCATATGTGCACACATATGAGTTAGAAGTTAGAAGCACACGATTGTCTAAAATGTGTTTGTATGCTGTAGCATTACAGTTTCCCTTCACTGGGGCTAAGAGGCCCAAACCTGTTCCAGCATGACGAGTACAAGAGTACAAGACGAGTACAAGAATAGCTGAATGAACACAAATCCCCACAGCCACCTTTCCAGAAGCGTGGAGCTTTTTCTAACAGCAAATTGAGGATTCCTTGTTAATGCTCATGGTTTTGGAAGGGACACATATGGGTGTGATGGTCAGGAGTCCACATACTTTTGGCCATATAGTGTAGCTACTAGCCTGTTTCTACAGCATGACTGACCTGCTGCTGGGTTGCTAGTCGAGTTATTAACTAACGTGCATTTTTCACTTTGCAAGTTTTTAAATCAAGTATCTTGTAATTAGTCAAACTATTTTATCAACAAAGTATGATTATTTTCGTTTTATCCTACACACTAAATACCATATTCAGTGTTAAGTGCACATAATAAGGAATTAATAGTAAGTGTTTGGGACGAAGTTATCTGGAAACAGATTCATGTCTCAGTTTCACACAATTGTAACCTTTTTCTTGCGTGATTATCAGCTTGAGTGAGGAGCAGTATTACTGTATGTCCTTGCCTCTGTCTGACAGTTTGATACAACCATGATATTTCATGCTGAAATGAATATTTTGGCTGTATACCCTCAAAAACATTATGGAATGGCATTTGAGGACAATATAAAATGCATGGGGGGGGGGCACATTTGCTTCACACCTCCGGGGTTGGGGGTTCGATTCCTGCTTCCACCCTGTGTGCGTGGACAGCTTGCATGTTCTCCCCGTGCTTCAGGGGTTTCTTCCGGGTACTCCGGTTTCCTCCCCCAATTCCAAAGACATATGCTGTAGGCTGATTGGCATCTCTAAATTGTCTCTAGTGTGTGAGTGTGTGTGCGATTGTGCCCTGCGATGGTTTGGCACCCCGTCCAGGGTGTTCTCCGCCTTGTGCCCTGAGTCCCCTGAGATAGGCTCCAGGCTCCCCCAGGACCCTGTGTCAGATAAGCGGTACAGAAAATGGATGGATGGATGGATTAAATGCATAAATATGACACCGTGAGTCCCTTTAGAGGTCATTCCATCTTCATCTGGGAGAATACTTATCTATAGTAAAGTAATAAATACTCAGCTGTGCTTCTTTTGTGTGTTCCTCTCCAGTTCGGCCAAATGCAACAGTTTTGATGCACTGCTCCACGGTTATTTCGAGGTTGTCGTCGTTACAACAGACAAAATTTAAATTCGATACGCCGGTGTCTTGATACGATACATTTTCAATACCTCAAAAACACACAATAGAAGACCATTGCTGAAGATCAACAGTGACCAGAACAACAATATCCAAAATATCTTTATAAGAAAGAAGAACAATTAGTGGATCTGACCTTGTTTTATTATATACACAGCAGTCTGCATCAGACCTTTGTACAATGATTTCATAATAATTTTTTCACTATTTTTAAAATTCAGTAGCAATTTCAAGCCATAACACTCCTAGCTGTTAGATAGTGGTGCACACGGAACACAAAAATCCAACTTCCTGAAGGATCAGGAGCAAGAGAGTAGGATTTGTTCTTCTCTCTGATCAGAGTGGGTTCATCAGAAAGTCTGCCCGCCTGAGAAGGGACAATTTTAGAGATATTTTTTTCACTTCATTTTTTTTTTTTTTTTTTTTTTTAATATCAAAAGTTTCTTTTTGTAATAACTTTCTTAGATATCAAAAGGCAGGCTGTACATTTTTACAATCGGTTAAGCATGCTAAGGTAAATGTCAGGAACACTGACAGTACCTGAAGGTTTCTAGCACATACAAAGCCACAGCTCCTCATTAACCTCCATCCATATGAGCAAAAATGTAGGAATGTAGGCTAATAAGCTAGCAACTTCCTGTTCTTACCAAACACACCAAAGACATAGAAACAAAGCAGATAGAAAAAGCGTCTAAGGAACATTCTTTTGGGTGCAAACACACTTTTTGTGTTACCGTTGTTGTTATGTGCACTGATTAAAACATGAGTTAGACCCAGAGGAAATGTTTAGTTCCACTGGTGATGACAAATCCTGCATAAATCTTTTTTTTTTCCCTTTCTTTCAAAACTGGGACACTTCAGCTTGGCAACTTAATGATGCCTTCACATATACAGTGTTTATGATGTTTAAAAGGAACCCGGTGTGTTTTCCCCTCGGTGAGGTTCTTTAGGCATATGAGAATAGATTAACAACACTCGGGTGTGGACCGGACCATCCGGTCCGAGAGCATCTGAGTGAGGTGATGTCGACCCGCTTCACATATAGCTCAGATGAGTATATAACATTGTCAAATACCGTTGTTTTGTCATTATATGTTATTATAGCACAGTAATTGTGCTATAATGATGCAAAATGTCAACAAAGTATTCATGTTTAATCAGATTTTAATTGTTACAATGCAAATATCTTAGCAAGTGAAAAATATCTTGAATAAAATAAGTTCTAATAATTATGAGATTATTACACGACAAATCGAAGATCATTAAACTTCTTTCTAGACATATTTACTAATTTCCAGCTTAAAGTCCCCGTGAAGTGCCTTAAAACGAGCAGTGTGATTCGATGTGTTGGCGTAATTTCCATTGAAACAGGAAGTCAGGGTGGGACATATCAAGTGGCTCCTCCCCCCCTTTGTAAATAGCCAATAGTACCCAGCTTACCTCACTGTCTGGGCTAAGATGTAATTGACAAAAAAAAAAATTGTACTGAAAAAAATTGAAAATGAATAAATTCAAGCCATTTCCTTTTTAACCAACTTACAACTTACACTTGGAAAACTGAATAAAACGCATACGTTCGAACAGCCAAAGACACGTTTACCACCCATGCTTGCTGATATGATTTCTCTCGCTCAACGACGGCAACTTCGTCAAGATGATTTTTATAATGTTGGGGGCGGTACACTTCAGAGTCTAGGGAACATTTGATTAGACACAAAATCTGATGGGAAGCTGAAGTGCAGGATGATGTCATCAAAAGGCTAAAAATATGAATGCATATACTGTATCTTCTAAATGCGAATTTTGTCATTGTTTTGGAGCACACTAGCTTACAGATAACCTTAAGGCCGACAATTTTTCTTCTTTCTAGAAATAAATTTTCCATTTCTGCTTCTAGGGACTGAATAAGAAAACTTGCAATTGGTGGAAAGAAATTGTTTGTAAGCTGTGTCCCAGCTGTTCATAGCATGACCAATTAATTTCACAAATAAATATAAAATATAAAAGGAATTCCTGTTTATAATCTCATTTTTTAAACTGTGAAGCTAGGAGTGGATTTACAAGCCAAATAATGCCTAAATTATTAAGAGATATGCGAAACATGATCTTATACAGTACATCATGGGAGGGGAAAAGAAAAAAATAAAATAAAATAAAAATCTCCCACACTTCTGAGAGCCGATTACGGCCAAGTGAAAAACTGTCAAGCTTGTCATGGCTACAGAAGACCTCCGTCATTATTCCAGCTAAACTATCCTTCTCATCACAACATCACAGCCACAATATCTTCAGCAGAGGATTGAGCTCAGGGTCGCTCTACGAGCTGACGTGGGGGTGAATAGTTTGTGTCACTGTATTGTCGAGCCTTCACATGTCTTTCATGTTTTTCCATTTGTGCCATAGCTATTCACAACCTGAATGATTGATTTCCATGATAATAGACATGGTACCTGCTGAAAAAAACGGCTGTTTTTTACTCTGGAGACGTTTAGTTCAAAATAAATAAATGAAAGAAAGAAAGAAAGAAAGAAAGAAAGAAAGAAAGAAAGAAAGAAAGAAAGAAAGAAAGAAAGAAAAAAAATCCTACTCTTTATTATTATTATTATTATTATTATTATTATTATTATTATTATTATTATTATTTTTATTTTTATTCCAATTGCATTAGCATCTATAATTGTATATATATATATATATATATATATATATATATATATATATATATATATATACACATAATTTAGTTATTTAATTAAAGATGTCATTTATTTTATATTGATACTCTCTACAATTCTCATTTTAAGACTTTATTTCCTTACATGCTTGGCATGTTCACGTTCCCAGTCACCTGATTTACAGGGTTTTTTTCCCCTGGTACTTTTAGTATTTTGGTATTTTCTAGCGCCTGATAGCTGCACTAGTGCACTATAACACCAATATTGTGATTAAAATATGTTTGCATAATTACAATATGCTTTTCTGAGATATCCGTGATATCTTTTATTTATTTACTTTTTTAAATAAATTTGATTACAAACTTAAAAGCAGCTGATTTGATATTATTTTACTTTTTACTTTAACATTGTAAAATGTCTAAATAAATTATAGATCTTTTTTTTTTTTTTTTTTGCCCCTTTCCAGTGTTATTTTCTTAAATGATAATTTACATTTACAGATATTAAATAAAGTATTAAAAAAAATTCATTTTCAAATGACATTTTCCTTTACTGCTGGAAAAATTGTTTGCAGTTACTGTATATAACTGATTATAGTATATCCTGATACATTTCATTGTACTGTAGAAATGATCTGATAATTGCAGCACATCACTCAGCCTTGAGCTGCATTATACTTTTTCCATCTCAATATGTATCACATGGCTAAAATGAAAACGTGACTACATACAGTATTTAATTAGTAATCATGTTTACACTTTGCTAATTATTATTTTAATGCTCAAATTGTAAATAATAAATATCAAGTTTATTTCTTGTAGAATTAGCTAAATGTTTTGTGTGTTCAGCCTTTTATAAAAAATTTTTAGTGAAACTGACAGCCAGACATAATGGTGTAATGTTAGCAAGCTGTTATTAGCCACCTGCTAATTAGCTTTATGCCTAGTGCTGTTCGCTGTGCTATAACTTTAAAACTCAAGTATTTTTTAAGACTTTCAGGCATTTATATTAGGCTGACTGGGTAAAGTGGTGCCTTTCTTTTTTTCCTCTTTGCACACAATAATTGCCTTCATTAAAGCGAGATAATTAATCAACTTGTCCGTTATTGATCATAAGGCTGATGCACATCTGTCCATGACTCTCACATGTGTTCCTGCTGGTTTCTGACCCTACATTAAGATACACTGCGGTGTACGAAGCGTGTGGGCATTGTCCCTAACGAGCCTCACTCCCTGACCTCCCTCAAACTGAGCGTATGCCAATTTCCGAGCAATGCCTCCGCCTCAGCAGCCATAATGAAGTGTGAAGCGTGACAGCGTTTAACTGCGAGGCAGGTTCATTTCCAACTCCGACACCTGACAGGTGACGTTCAGCTTTCATTACACCTAATGTCAGGGGAAGACAGGAGAGAGAGAGAGAGAGAAAGAGAGCTGGGGAGAGCCAGGTGGGTTTCACGTGAGACAAATTCAATTTGTGGTAAACACGTGCACGCTCGAGTGGCCAGCAGAGGAGGAAAAGACAAGACGTGAATAAGAAAAGGGCTGGAGATTGTTTAAAAAAAATAAAATAAAAACCCTCATTGTTATTGTTTTTACATCAGTCCATAGAGGATTTCTCAGAGTTTTTTGTGATTGTTGCGGCCAAAAATGCTCGATTTTGCTGCGGCTTTTTTCAAAATTTGTGAAGCAATTTGTAAACTTTTTTATACTTTTTTTTTTTTTTTTTGCAAAAAACAACTTAAATTAGTGAAAATGCATGAAATAGTTTTGCACGGTCTTTCACAGTGATGTTTGTTGGTAAATGAGACCTTTTAGCTGTACTCATGTTCAACACACGTAAATCGAAGAGGGCTTTGACTGAATGTGCGTTGTGATGACGTCACATGGCGCGTCTTGGCCCAAAATCTTCGGAAAATCTGCGGTAATGTTGAAGAGTAATGTTGAAGGTAATATTGCAGAGTTTGCTTGATTTTGTGTTAATTTCTGTGATCACAAAATCTCAAAATCCTGGAGGGACTGTTATATGGAGTATGGAGCTGTTGTAGGAAAATAATCACTTCAGGGTAGAAGCTTAAGAACTTTCCCACCAGGATGAATAAAGTCTTCTCTCATCTCATCTTATGATATCAACAGTAAAGGTTTGCTTCATCACATCACCCCGTAGTGGATTATTGTCCACTCTCAGTCGATAAGTCGATAAGCAGTTAATAATAAAGCTGTAACAGATTTATCACTTTACATCCAGCATCACTGCAAACTTTAAAATATTTGCTCGAGGCCAATGTAGAGTGTACTAGATCCACACCCTGCGGCTCATCTGCCCTGCCATACGGAATTCATTAAACTTTAAAATCTCGACTTCCCGATAACAACCACACCCCCCTTGTTCCCCTCGTTCCCCTCCTCCTCCTCCTCCTCCACCCATGGGTGATGTCACCGAGTGGGTCTGTATGATCTCCCTGGATGGCTGTGTTCCATCTCGGCACTCTGGAGAGCCCTTCTGTCTAATTACAGCTGCCCTCCTGAGTCTCCGCTGTGACCCCAATCCCATCCGTATGGCCGGCTCTTAAATTACCCAGGGTAAATCTCGCTCTTCACCTCACTCAGGACTCGACGGGTACGAGATGAGAATACTCATTCTGCAGGATAATACTGCAAAACAGGAAGCATTTGGAAACACTGGAAAAGGATCAAACATATTCGCATTTCCATTGATGCCAAGTTTAGTCGACGAGTCAAGACATAAACTTCTGCCTCAAAACCCCATCCACGTCTTCGCCGATGCCACACCGACTCACTGAGGCAGTTTAGGACACAGCGTGACTTGCTGTCATCTATAAAAACGATCAAAACACTACTAAATCTTGTCTTTGCAGTTTCTCTGTAACATGACAAACTTTGCAGACATTTAAATGTAACCATAAACAGATAAGTAAGACATTTCTTTCTTCATAACATAAATTGTACAACCCCAAGTTGGGACACTGTGTAAAATGTAAATAAAAACAGAATGCAATGATTTCCAAATCTCATAAACCCATATGTTATTCACAATAGAACATAGAAAACATATCATATCAAATGTGTAAACTGAGGAAATGTACCATTTTAAGAAAAAAAACAAGGTAATTTTGAATTTCATGGCCGCAACACGTCTCAAAAAAGTTGGGACGGGGGCAACAAAAGGCTGGAAAAGTAAGTGTTTCTAAAAACAAACAGCTGGAGGAACATTTTGCAACTAATTAGGTTAATTGGCAACAGGTCAGTAACATGACTGGGTATAAAAAGAGTATCTTAGAGAGGCAGAGTCTTTCAGAAGTAAAGATGGGCAGAGGCTCACCAATCTGCGAAAAACCGTATGTATATTATGTAAAATTGCTAAGAATATGAATATCTCATCATCTACAGTACATAATATCATCAAAAGATTCCGAGAATCTGGAGAAATCTCTATGCGCAAGGGACAAGGGTGAAAGTCAATATTGCATGCCCATGATCTCCGGGCCCTCAGGCGGCACTGCATTAAAAACAGGCATGAGTCTGTAATGGAAATCACTGCATGGGTTCAGAAACACCTCCAGAACTCCACAAATCCACAAATACAGGTTAAAGCTCTATCATGCAAAGAAGAAGCCATATGTGAAAATGATCCAGAAAGAGAAATAAAACACTTCCGGACATGCTGTTATAGGAAAATAATCAATTTTGGGTTGGTAAGAGTAACTCGTTACACCACCCTATTATTGGTTATCGTCCTATAACACAGTGTTTTATTCCTTGTTTAACGCTTTAGGCCCCGTCTCATTTCCATCCATCCTCCCTCCAGCTCTGCCCCTGTCCTAAGGTAAGGATTAGAGTCTCTGGACTTGAAGCCCCTGCTAACCTCCACATGCTTCATCTTTTCATGGCCTCCCCCAGTGCAAGCTGTTCCTGGAGGCAGGCTTTGCCTGTTGTTTTGCCCCCTTGTGATGTTCATTTATCTCCACACACTCCTCTCTGACAGCCACGGGCATGACGGTGCCTTCGGCCAAAGCCGCTCCGTTTTTCCCATCTGTTTGGCCCTGGACCGTGGGCATCTGCTCATCGCTGTAGCAGGGAACGTCAGAAGACGTGCCAAAGGTCCGGGCAATGAAAGCACTGTTTACATATATATATATATATATATATATATATATATATATATATATATATATATATATATATATATATATATATATATATATATATATGTGTGTGTGTGTGTGTGTGTGTGTGTGTGTGTACATTGGCCAGAAAAGCCACAGTAGGTCTTGGCCTCAGACAGGTCAGTGTCTTTGTTGCGGATGTTTGCGGAAACAGACGTGCTGTGAAGCCAGACCGACCTCCGTCTGCAGGGGCTTGACTTTTCATCACACAGGGTCAAAGCACTGTATACTGTATGTGTGTGCTGCAGTCAGCACGTGTGTGTGTGTGTGAGATGAGCTGACATTTAAAAAAAGCTACTGCAACTGAGGAAGCCTATTAAGTCTTGGCACGTGTTATGATGTGAATCTTAAAGCAGCATTGAGTTTCTTATTGATTGCACACCTCATCTGGATTACTGTGTGGATGTGTAGGAGCGTGCCAACTTTCTAATGTACTCAAAGGTGACAATGTGGTTCTGTACGTTCACCAGTTCCTCTGAGAGTCACCTTAAGTGTAGTTAATACTGAAATTGCACTTATTACAAATGCATTCATACCTCAGAATTAAATATAGGGTCGTATTCAGAATTCAGAATGAGGATTTAATACTGAAAGTTTGCACATCTGTATACAGACTTCAGACATAACTCTATACCTAAGTGCTATTCAGAGGTTATGTGAGAGTTACGCATGCAGGGAGGAGTACTTATTGTCCAAGGTATTTATTGTCCGATGTATTTTTTGTCCTGTGAATTTACTGTACAGAGTATTTATAGTCCAGCGTATTTATTAGCCAACATAATTAACGTCCTGCATACTTATTGTCCCGCATGTTTATCATCCCATGTATTTATTGTACTGAGTATTTAGTGTCTTGAGTATGTACTGTACTGTGTAATTAATGTCCTATGCATTTATCGTCCTGTGTATATTTACTGTCCTGCTTATTTATCATCCTGTGCAATTAACATCCTGCCTAATTATGTCCCCACATATTTATGGTTCTGAGTATGTATGGTTCTGAGTATTTATGGTTCTGAGTATTTATCATTACGAGTATTTATGGTTCTGAGTATTTATCAGCCTGAGTATTTATGGTTCTGAGTATTTATCAGCCTGAGTATTTATCATTCAGAGTATTTATGGTTCTGAGTATTTATCAGCCTGAGTATTTATGGTTCTGGGATTTAGCGTTCTGAGTATTTAGTGTTCTGAGTATTTATGGTTCTGAGTATTTATCCTTCTGAGTATTCATCCTTCTGAGTATTCATCCTTCTGAGTATTCATCCTTCTGGGTATTTACGGTTCTGAGTGTTAACGGTTCTGAGTGTTTACGGTTCTGAGTATTCATCGTTCTGTGTATTAGTTAATGTCCAGTGTAAATAAACATTCTGTATAACTATCTCCTGGCATATTTATGGCTCCAACTATTTATTATCCTGTGTATTTAGTGTCCCGCATAATTAATGTCCTGCGAAATTATTGGTCCACAAAGTTTTGTCCCAGTGTATATGAGTTATATAGAGTTATAAATAACAACAACAAAAAAATAATAAAACACACCTGACTTGACATTGTCTATTTGACAGCAGAGTTCGCCATATTCTCCACATATCTGTGTGGGTTTCCTCCGGGTTCTCTGGTTTCCTCCCACCTCTCCTAAACATGCCAGTAGGTGGATTGGCTACTCTAAATACTCCCCAGGGTGTGACTTTAAAGTCTACCTCTAGATGTAACTAGAAAAGCCTTGCCGAGAGAGCACTAACTGGCAAACTGGGAGGTGATTTTAATAACCAGAATTCTTTGCCCGTAAAATCGAGTTAAACATAAACCGAGTCTGAATACACAGGACTTTCCCTTTTAAATCGAAACAGCCAATTCTGCACATGAAGAATGTTACTGGTGTAACAGATCACACTATCCTAACAGTACAGGTGTCAAATTAAAGATTATAGAATTATCCTGCATTACATACACACACACACACACACACACACACACACACACACACACACACACACACACACACACACACACACACACACACACACACCCCTCTCAATCGTTAGCCATATTACAGCAGAGAGCCCCTGTGCTCATCAATGGATGTCCGTCAGAAATCCCTTCTGCACCATTTAGTCCATGCTGCTCCTGCTACAGCTTCCTCCCCTGCACATTAACATTTCATCAGGTAATTATGCCCATAACAGCCTGCAAGCTCACGTACCATTTAACTGTTAATGACAATTCAGAGCATGTGTGTGTGAGAGAGAGTGAAAGAGTGTGTGTGGGTGTGTGTGAGAGTCCATTTCAGTATTTCATGAGTATTTTCATCAGAATAAAGTGTGGTTTCTAATGCACACAATTTACTGTGATTATCTCTCTTTTTCCCCTTTGTTCTCATCTAGAATTCTTTATATCCCTTTTTTAAATTTCTCGGCCATGTAAAAATTGACAACAGTGGTCCCCAAATCATGAAAGATTAATGTAAAGAGGATGCATAATTAAGCAATTTAATTCCAGACTTTCTGGTACATTACTCATTCTTTGCTTTTTTCCACTCTCATTTTTCCACTCCTCCTCAATTTTTTTTTTTTTTTTTGCGTAAAGATAATCAGAGCAGGCAGAGGCGTTTCATCTGAGCAATGGGATGATCTGAGAAAGGGGGTCGTCTGGTGAGCAAAGAAAATGTAAATCCTCTCCTCTGTGTAATGCAAGAAAAATTTCAAAAGAAAGAAACAAGTAACACTGCAAGTATTGCTTTCGAAAATAAAATAAACTTGGTACAATTCAGTGTGCCTCTAGAATGCAGGACTTCTACTATAAAGCACTGAAATGAAAATTCATGGTCAAAACTGAAACCAAAATATAGAAATTCATGGGAAATTGGACCAAAGATAAAAAAAAAAAAAAAAAACATTTTTATTAGTGGTGCCTGCAAAGCAAAGCATCGCTATTGTTATCTCACATACTTCTTCTTCTTCTTCTTCTTCTTATTATTATTATTATTATTATTATTATTATTATTACTACTACTATGATTATTATTATTATTATTATCATCATTATCATTATTACAGACAAAATTTCAGTGCGTAACTCATCCTAACCGGTGTATTGAGGAGAGGTGTGCTATGACTTAAAGTGATCAGACTTACGATGTTCGAACTGCGGAAAAAAAAAAAGTTTTTGGCTCATAGAGAATGAATGGGGAATAAAACACAGGTGTTGCAGCTAGGACATCGTTCAGCTGACATCCTCGTATCACATATCCTCTCGTACGTCTTAGTACTACTTGTCGCAGTAGACCTGGCATATACACCTCGCGTTTCTGAGTTTTCGCCAGAAATGTCCAGAAAATGGCATTATTCTAGCCCCATAGACAATAATGGACCACCCTAACTCCCACACCTTCAGTGACACAGACATGAATGATGTGTCAAAGTGTTTAGCTTGGGCCAGAGAACCAGAAAATCGTATACACTAATGATCGGCATGTGAAGCTGTATATGGGTGTCGAATTTTGCATGGGAAGCACCACTCACGTTTTCTTCAGAAAATGTAAAACCTAGTTGTTATTATTATTGCTGTTGTTCTTATTATTAAGCCTGTCAATAGTAGTTTAATTCACAAACCAAGCTGACAATAAAATATAAAGCATAAATGTAATTGATTGAAACAGTCAAAAAAATGGCTTAAATGTTTTCTATTCATGATTAAAGGAAAATGTATTTAATTTGTTAAAAAAAAAGTATACTAGTTTGCAAAAACCAAAACATCCAACAAACACATCATGTATCAGAGTTTCCACTGATTAGTGCCTTGTGTTTTACTTTGCAGTTAAAAACAAGCATTTAATAAAGCTAAATGAATTATTCTGAGGATTTCTGGGGAAAAAAGTAAACACGGTATATCCATACTACACTGCGTATGAAGCATACTTTAAAATAAACCTGAAATAAACTACAGCGTATTGAAACATTCAAGCAGAAACACTGTTTTATATTTCTCTAAGGAGTGTGAATCTGGACTTCATTATTAAATACACTTCAGTATTAATTCCACAGTCCAAATCTCAGCACTACTCCCACATCTAAGTTACACACACCAGGGGACTGAACATATAAATACGCTTATATAACAGCAATTTAAAAAAATGTAATTATGTGTATTCAACTCAAAAGACAGCAACAGTAACTATGACAGCAACAGCTACCGATTCTGATGTGATTCATGGAGCATAAATCCAAAATGATTATGAGTGTTCACTTAATCTAGCAAATGTTTAATAATCTGTTCATCCAGTGAAAATCCACCTGAAGTGCATTTTTAAATTTCTGTATCTGAGGATGCTTTCACTCCTGTCAGTCCGAATCAGGTCGAGTTTGATGCTTTTGCTGTGTTTGCTACTTGGTTTGTTTTATTTTCACACTAAATTCACACATAATTAAATGAAAGAGAAAAAAGCTTTTCAGAAAAGCATGTAGGCCTGAAAACATCCTCGTAAAACTATTGAATCCATTTTTCACTAATTAGGCAATGAAAGAATGTAAACAAACCTTAACAAAGTGCATGTAGAAATCACAAAACTCACCTAAACACAGAGAAGAACACACCGTGCTGAAGAACACACCGTGCTGAAGAACACACTGTGGTGAAGAACAAACCATGGAGAAGAACACACCATGCTGAAGAACACACAATAGTAAAGAACACACTATGCTGAAGAACACACTGTGGTGAAGAACAAACCATGGAGAAGAACACACCATGGAGAAGAACACACAATGGTGAAGAACACACAATAGTGAAGAACACACAATAGTAAAGAACACACTATGGTGAAGAACACACCATGGTGAAGAACACACCATGGTGAAGAACACATGGTGGTGAAGAACAAACCATGGAGAAGAACACACAATGGTGAAGAACACACCATAGTAAAGAACACACCATGCTGAAGTACACACAATGGTGAAGAACACACCATAGTAAAGAACACACCATGCTGAAGAACACACAATGGTGAAGAACACACCATAGTAAAGAACACACCATGGTGAAGAACACACCATAGTAAAGAACACACCATGCTGAAGAACACACCATGATGAAGAACACACAATAGTAAAGAACACACAATGGTGAAGAACACACCATAGTAAAGAACACACTATGGTGAAGAACACACCATGGTGAAGAACACACAATAGTAAAGAACACACTATGGTGAAGAACACACAATAGTAAAGAACACACAATGGTGAAGAACACACCATAGTAATGAACACACAATGGTGAAGAACACACCATAGTAAAGAACACACCATGGTGAAGAACACACCATGGTGAAGAACACACAATAGTAAAGAACACACAATGGTGAAGAACACACCATAGTAAAGAACACACCATGGTGAAGAACACACCATGGTGAAGAACACACAATAGTAAAGAACACACAATGGTGAAGAACACACCATAGTAAAGAACACACTATGGTGAAGAACACACAATAGTAAAGAACACACAATGGTGAAGAACACACCATAGTAAAGAACACACAATGGTGAAGAACACACCATAGTAAAGAACACACTATGGTGAAGAACACACCATGGTGAAGAACACACAATAGTAAAGAACACACAATGGTGAAGAACACACCATAGTAAAGAACACACTATGGTGAAGCACACCATAGTAAAGAACACACCATGGAGAAGAACACACAATGGTGAAGAACACACCATAGTAAAGAACACACCATGCTGAAGAACACACCATAGTAAAGAACACACAGTGGTGAAGAACACATCGTGGTGAAGAACAAAACATGATGAAGAACACCAGGGTTCCAATCAAATGGACTAAACACTACACATATCATTCACATATTAGAAATAACAGTATAGAATGAAATGACTAATCACAACAAATTCCCAAACCCGAATGAGCACATTATTATACTGAGGAATCTCAAACAGACTCATGCAGATTGTGCGAAACGCAAACTTGTGCTGTTAAACCGATTAGCCTGAACAATGCTCGTTTTGATTACATTTGATTAGCATTACATCAACTATAGATTGGGTGGATTAAATTTGTACTGCTTTTCCTTTAAGTGCTGATCCAGAGACATAAAGAAGGCACAACACTGCTTGGAGTTTCCTCTCTAGCAATTATAAACCTAGAGGAGGTAAGTAATTGTAATTTTCCAGAACAATCAAAATTTAAAAATGCTGCCTGCCAGCATCAATCAGTGTTTAATGTGATTAACCGAGACAGCCATCTACACAGATTATTTTTGACAGATCTGTATTAAATATTAAAATGCTCGTTAAATATTGCATCGTATCACGCGATCTTACCACCGCACCACACTGGCCGTACACACGGTGTGCACAATTATCACATTATGGATCCGAGAATGCCTTTAGGAAACAACTTTAACTTGTAATTAAGGGCTGCATTATCCACCTCGACCGTATTTCAGCTAATTATCACTGCCGAACGTGACAATAAACCCCCCCACACACCCCTCCCCTTATACACCCACTGCTGAAAAACATTCTGAAAGGATCACAGATGGAGAAATTAATCTCATCAGCAAACATGTTTCAACATCCTTTTGGGTTTGAACTATGAAATTAGGAACAAATCAATATGTTAATAGGAACCGGGCTGATTTGCATTATAATAGTAAATAAGTAAATGTGGGAGATTTAGATGTTTGATATTTGCAAACTAAAATAAACTTTAAAGAAATCTTTAAGCGGTAAGGAGTGAACCAGCATTTTTAATTACAATGTTCACCCAAAAAACAAAATGAATGTTCTGAATAATTAAAAAATTATAACAAATAATTCCCTTTATACACCAGGACAAAACCATCACGTTTGTTTGTTTATTTTTGCCTCTGTGGAACCCATGACACATTATAGAAATTAATCACGTATCCCATGTTGCAGTTACAATACTAGAAAAAAATCTCTCCCACATACACACACACACGGCCGTCACGTTGCATTTTACCTCAGTATTGTTCTCTAATCTAACAGAAGGCATTCAAGTGGCAGCATGACTCCCTCCATTTAACCTCCATTCTAATTAAATGATCTGCCTGTAACCTGCTTTACTCAATGTGATTTGAGGAACATATGTTTATTTAGCTATGATTATCGTCCAACCTGCTAAGTGTTTCTTCATGGAGATACAGCTGCTATGTCTCCGATACTTCTTTCATGCCCCACACTAAAACTAAACTGGCTATAAATTAAACCACAGCGCTGTTAAATGTTCGATTCTGATTGGTCAGAAGTTGTCTAATTGCTGACAAGATAAAGTTATCTGTGAGGAGATGTTTATGTATGTTTTTTTTTTTTGTTTTTTTTGTTTTTTAAAGTACTGCTTTGGGCTATCTTAGTAACTTAGTAAAGTGAACATGAATAATAAATATGTTAAATATTCCTCCTATCAACTCTCCAATGCTCTTCTTGTCAACCTTATGGTAGCTCAATTTTAACCTGATTAAGTCTAACTGCAACCTAAGTATCTTGTCATCTGACCCAGGTTGTCAAATAGCTAGAAAGTTGCAACTGAGGCCATATTGCTTCTGATGCATAATATTGGAGTCAATGGACTAATAGTAGAAAAACCTAAAAAAGGTCCATGAGAAAGTGCAATGGGAACAGCAGTTTGTTCAGTTTTAATAATCCAGTGCTGAGGGCCAAACAAGAAGTGGCATTTTGCCCATACAATGGCAAACACTGACACCCATACTCAGCTGCCCCAGACTATAGTAGTGGTGTAACACTATGACATTATATGTATCTGTTTAGTGCTCCAAATATCTGTATCTGGACAAGTGCTGCTTTCAAGCCCTATTGGACATATCGTAATTACAAGGTGAGTGCAAAAGAACAGCACCACAATGTTGTAATTACGACTCTGGAACTCGTATTTTGATACGAACCCTGACTTTCCGAGTTAGGGGCATGTCAATAACAGAAAGTCATTGTGGCCACCAATATGAATGTGACGTCTAGAGCAGACGGTAAGATTTAAGTGGTAATTTTGCATGTTAGCTGATCAGTTTTTCATTTTTTTTTCCAGTAAGGCTTAAAACGTCTCATCATTAACAATATTTTTAAAAAAAAATCTTACATGGTCCATTTTCTCCAGCTAAAACAGCTTGAACACCTGGCATGTCGGAATCACCACCTCCGAATTAACACACATACTTTTAAGAAGGCAGCATAAAACTCAAAGTAGGTGTGGCCTAAACCAGACGTCCCCCCCCCCCCCCCACGATGCCTCCGGAAGCACAGTTAAAAGCTACGTTGGTCCAGTTCATAATTGGTCTCAATTAGAAATCTATGAAAAAATGTTTTTTAATATCGCTCAGAGTTATTATTTTTGTTTGCACCTGTCTAAAGCACCGTGACCCAAACCAGGCAATTACTAAGGATAAATCAATGAACGCTATAAATGCATTGCACAGCATGGACGTGGTGTGTGTAAGTCCCATGAGCTTCATATCTAACATATCTGAAGTCAAAACCTCCCGCTTGCAGGATGCAAGTCCAGATGAAAACCTCTAGTCTCAACCAGATGCCCCATGAACCCAAATAGTGCACCTCCTATTGGTATCTGTATTTTTATCTGTTTATTCCAAATAACACATCTGTATTTGCTTACTTCACTGGCCTACAGTTTTCATATCATAAATGCTTTTACAGTCACTTTATCATTACTTAAGTAAGCACTGCTGGATGGTAACGTCATGTACATTTGAATCACCTTTGATTTCTAAGTAAGTGCACAAACTAGAATCTATAACCATGCTAGACTGAAAGCATCTGTAAGCACAGGGACTAGCTGGTCAATGTATCAGCACACTGCTAGTGAGTGTATTATTTATGCTATACATACCATTGGATCTTTCTGCTAAAACTGGGTCAGTCAGCATGCAAGCTGGAGAATACATCATGTGTGCAGTCCTAAAGTCAAGTGAATTCATCCAATGCTTCCAGCAAAGAGAAGATAAGATACCACTACTGAAGAGGATGTTGAAGAATTCAGAGGAGAATAGAGAGAAGTGTGGCAATTTTGTGTCCTCTGGCAATTAGCTGGGGACTCCTGGAGAGCTTCTTGATTATGAAACATGCAAAAAAATTACAAAGAGATAAGAGACTCCTCTCCAGTGGCAGTTCTATCTCCAGCCCAAGCACTGGATATGACAGGTGGAAGAGATAGCAGAAGCTGAAGATTCGATATACCCCCCCCCCCCCCCCCCCATCTGGGTAAGGAAAACAGATAATTCACAAAAATGAAGATCTATGAATAACGCAAGCTGTCAATCAATGGCCTGTGTAGATAAAGACAAGGAAGTGATGGAAACATGAGACATTGTGAGACTAGTGGAGAAACCGTGAAAGTTAAAAGTGAAATAGTGAAGGAAATGGAACAAATGGCCAAAGCAAATGCATCAGAAGATGCTGGATATAAGATGGACTGAGAGGCTAAATGCAGAAAAGCTGATGAGAATGGACCTGGCAAGACAAGAACAGGTATTAGAATTAACACAGAAGTAAGGTCGCAAAGATAGCCTTTATCATCATATACAAGTACACTGTAAAATTGTTTTATTTGCTCATACCGGTGTGTTAGGAAGTTGGGATCAGAGTCCAGGGTCAGCACTCCCCTAAACTTTAAGGGTTAGCCTTAAACTTTAAGGGTTAAAGTCCCTGAAGTGTTAAATTTTAAAGGCTTTGTTCAAGAGCTTCAGAAATGGCAATTTGGCAGTGCAGGGCTTGCACTTATAACCTTCAGATTAGTAGCATAGAGAACAGGTTCCCAACCCTGTTCCTGGAATTCCCCTGAGTCCAGCACATTTTAGTGTTCCCAATACACCTGATCAACAAATCAGTTAACTAGTGGAGCTGAAGTGGATGTGTTAACACAGGGAAAACTCTAAACTAAACAGGACAGGGGATACTTCAGGAACAAGGTTGGGGACCTGTGGCCTAGAGATTTAACCAGTAAACCATCAGTTCCCCAAGAGGCAAAAAGGGGCCAAGTCCACAATGTTTCTGCCCAGGAGCTGAGACCACTCTGGTGTTGCAAGTGGTACTGGACTGGGATCATTCCACCTCCAGGCAGATCTTTGGGAGGTTTGGCAACTGACCGGAAGATTATGAGCTCAAATCCAGGCACCACCAAAGTGCCACAGTTGGGCCTTTGAGCCTTGAGCAATAGCCCTTAGACCTCAATTGATTACTTGTATCCTGTCTCAAAAGGGTAAAAAAAACATCAGCCAAATGAGCAAATGTAAATGTAAATGAATATAGGACACTAGCACATAAGCCCTCATGTGTACAACCTAGTTTCATAAAGAGAGACAGAGAACTGAGGGATGTGCACAAGTTACCTGAAGCAACTTTGGTGCAACATTGAAGCTACTGCTACTGCATCAGCTTTGCAACAACACAGCCAAGCAAAGTTATTTTTAAGTTTCTAAGACCAAATGTAGGTGGGTGGTTGTTGTGGAGTAGTCCAAACCCCCATGGAAACATCTAGGATAGATCACCCAAGACATGTGTTCTCAAGGTTCTTTAACTTTTTGAACCTGTTGAGTTTTCTCAGTGGTTGATGATTGATCTCATGTTCTCACTTTTAACACATTAATACATGACAAAGCCAAAGCTTCCCAGATATCCCAGCCCTAACAAAAGTCTCAGGAAGGGTGAAAGTCCAACCAATTCTTTCATCTCAGCCATAGTTTATTGATGGATCATGAACATGTTTCCTGCTGTCATTACAATTCACCAGATCCTGTTATGTGCTCCATGTGGCCAACAATAGAAGGAGGGTTCATTGATCTGTTAAATCCCTTCTCAGCTAAGCTCACCTCAACTCTGCACGCTTTGAAGGGTGATACATTTAAGCCACCAAATAAAATCCCATAGAACTGGTTTGTTCTGCACACGATTGAGAGAATTCTCATGTTGACCCTTGAGAAAACATGGAAGTACTTTGAACTTGTTTTTTTTTTTCATATTTGAAGCTAGTATGAGATAAACACAGCAAATTTCTGCTGTTTTTATTACTTCTCTTTCTCCTTTATCATTTCCCCTGGGAAATGATAGCCACTCTCATCTGAAGCTGCAGTGTTTTAGTAGTATGGGTCACATAAAGAAGCCATATGCTTTTGAGAGCGAGCCAAATATAACCGTCTGGGAGGGGAGATGGAGATCAGTGCAATGTGAGAGATAACACAGTGACAGGGACATCATCTGCTGAAACAAAAACAACCCTCCCTTACCAATGTGCCTTCTTTAAACAGCTTCCATAAGGGAGAGCGACAGGGTATCAGAAAGCGCTCCTGCCACCGTGGGCGATTGTGTGAAGGCAAACACCATGATGTGAAAGAAAGTCATGTTTCTTCTCACTGCTTCAAGCAGCTATTCTTGCACATACACACACACCCACACACAAGTTAACACACATGGAACTCTCCTTATTGTGTTCCACTCCAACATGCACAGCTTAGCTCTGAATTATTTATGATCAGGTATCCATTCGCACAGCTCGTCACCATTTTCATGCTTTTGTGATGGATTTCCTAAGATTAGAAAGGAGTGGGATGTGTGTCAGTAGAAAAGCTTTGTACTTTTGAACTCAGTAGGATGCCCTTTATCTTTGCTTAACTTTTACAGCTTTTTATATGTAATGTCAGCTTGGTTCTGACAAATAGCTCTTTTATATTCACTCTTACTATGTAGTATTGGAACCAGACAAATCGTATCAAAACAGCAATCTCGAATCTTCTCAACTTTACAAATTCAAAGCTTCCCAGATGCTCTAGCCCAGACCAAACTCTCTGTCGGGGTGAAACAATTCTTTCATCACAGTTTACTGATAAATTCATGGATATGTTTCTTGCTGTCTTTACAACAAAAAGTACATTAATAAATAAAATTGTAACTATCAGAAAGTTGCAGTGGTATAAGAAGAATAAAATACTTCAGGACATGCTGTTCTTGGAAAATAATCAACTTTTGGGTGGGAACAGTAACTCTGCTTCATCACATCAACCCCATCATTTATTATTTGCCTATAACAACACATACTGAAGTGTTTTATTCCTTACACAGACTAGATTTTTCTGTGCTTTCATTTGCATCTATGCACAATCAGTTGCTGCTTAACGCTAACCTCAGAGATCTTACAAAAAAGATGAAGCAACTGGTGAATAGTCAATATTTCATGAGATTCATTACACGAAATATTGTGTAAATGTGCTAATTGCTTGTTGCATCATTATAAATTCAATTTGATAACAGAGTGATTTTGTCTCCATTAGTGAAGTGCATTATTTAGACTGTTTCAAGAAGAGCCAAGAATCTTGGCCTCCTTTCAACACATGCGACAAAGTAATCGTTGTGCAAATGGTACCATCAGGGTGATCTGTTTCGCACAATGTAGGTCAGTAGCTATTTGTGCTTTGTGAAGATTGAGTACGACCATCAACATTCAGTCAGGCTGCCTGAGTCACTTCACTCCTCCAAGGGACTAGCATCTCTCTGGTGTTCAGCTTTATGGGAAGTGACAGGTTCCTTCAGAATTCCGTTGCACCTGGAAGAAGAAGCTGGCTTGGCATGCAGTGTGTGCATTCAGAATGTGTAATAAAGAGGGAACAACTGAAGAGGTGCAGATTATTGGCATGTATGGAAAACAGGCAGTGTGGTGGAGTTTATGTAGTGGGAAAACACCAAATGTTGGCATAATAGTGGCTCAGCGGTTAAGGGCTGGGCTTCCGATCACAAGGTTGTAAGTTCAATCCTTGGCACAACCAAGCTGCCACTGTTGGGCTCTTGAGTAACACCTTTAACCCTTTCTACTCTAAGGGCAATGTATCATGACTCACCCAGCACTCTGATAGGACATGCTGTAACAGGAAAATAATCAACGATTGCTATGGTGTGATGACTGATTCAATCCCTGTAACATCTCCTGAAGTGTTTTATTCCCCTTATACCACAGCAACTTTTTATCCATTTATAGTTACATTTAATGTTGTGTTACATCCCTGAAACAAGTTCTTAAGTTCTTATCACTTATGTTATAGCAGCTATAAACAGCCGTTCCCTCACCAGGGGAAAACCGAAAACATAAACTCCAATTTGCTGAAGATGTAAAAACTTAAAGTTACAGAATACCCCTGACTGTTACAAGCACTGACACTGGAGACTCCTTCCAGAATTGATAAAAAAACATCTCTCTATATAAAACTTCACTATCTACACAACTGCAGACATTTTTAATACTTTTATGTGGAGCATTCGCCTGTGAATGAGTTGTTACTATAGAAACAATAACGTATTAGAGTGGACACATTAATATAAACCTGTGATTTGACAATATGAAGTGTATATTCTTTAAAAAAAAATATTTTGTTGTTTTATCATATTTTCACAGTACACTGGATGGCAACATTTTCCATTTTGTTTTAACTCATCTCAAGCTGCCAGATGTTTTGATTTGTGATGTGGCTCCATTCTCACATGAAAAAGGAAAGCAAGAACAAAGTAAAAAATAAATAAATAAAAAGCCTGAACCCACTGTCTTAGAGCTCCCCATTTGAATAATCCTTGACTCTTCAAGAAGGCCGTGCTTTTTCTTTTTGCTTGGCATCATTTCACGCCTTAATAGACTGCTTTGAGAATAAATGAGGAGATTATACGACACGATCCAGTCTGGCAAACACAGTCCTGAGAAGCTGAGGTGTCGCTCCATTAATTGAAATAGGGGTGTTTTACGTCTCGGGCTCTGCCAAATGGTATTTGTGCTGAATGGCTGGTGCCAGCCGCTGCATGCAGAGTTGCGGGTTCTTATCGGGAAAACGATGCCACTGCTGCTGATCCCTAAATGAGATTTCATCCGTGGCTTCATGGATTAGACGAGTGAAGAGATTCAGTTGTCACACATTATCTCTGCAGTGTGTAAACAGAGATGAAGCAGAAGCTACGTGACAGTAGACTCACATGCCTCCACTTTTAACTATGAAAAAAACAAAAACAAACAAGCATGTGGCAGCATCCGAGATCCGGTTCACTCGCTTTAATACAGATAAATGACAGGCTCGATTTGAGGTCAAAGGCTGGCTTCTATTTATATACCATATCTGCATGGACATATTGGGAGATTTTCATGTAGAATGTTAGAAATTGTCTAAAAATGGAATTCCAGGCATCCATCCATCCATTTTCCATACCGCTTATCCTACACATGGTCGTGGGGAGCCTGGAGCCTATCACGGGAACCTGGGGCACTGTTATGTAATATGGAGGAAGGGCTGGATGCATGCACAGGGGAAAAATCACTTTAATGGGGACAAATGCAAAAGTAATGGAACATGTGCAAAACTATCGGAACAGGGGGGGGAAGGAACACAAACAATAATCCAAAGAAACTTAAATGAGTATAATCCAAAAGGTGAAACAAGAATTCACATGGGCGAGACATAGATCCAAAAGGCAACGAGAGAATAATCCATAGTCCATGAAACGCAAGCAAAACATAGATTCACGAGGGCAAGGCATAGATCCAAAAGGAAGGTAGGTAGGTAGGTATTTTGGTATGTAGGTAGCTAATACTCCGCGTCAGAGTAGACAAAAGAAACTGTTTAAATAATAAAACTTAAACAAGAGCTAACACAAACCACCTGAAACTCATAATCACCTAATGAACGAAAAACCAATGAACATACGAGGGCGGAGACATGACATAAACCAAAAACAAAGAACCAATTAGCAAATGGGGGCAGAGACATGATGTAACCAAAACAAAGGAGCACATGGCGGAGGTAAACAAAATGATAGTCTTCAACGGTGGCGCGGAGAATGGAATGTGGAAGTGTTCACGCAGCAAACGACTCCTGGAGTCAGCCGCTCGCTTGGCGAGCGACTCCGCATGTGAGGGGTTCTCTAACAGGCACAAGGCAGGGGACACCCTGGACGGGGTGCCAACCCATCTCAGGGCACAATCACATAACATTCACACACTACAGACAATTTGGAAAAGACAATCAACCTACAACGGATTGGTTCAGGAAACCTGGAGTACCTGGAAGAAACCCTCAAAGCACACACGGATTCGAACACCCAACCCTGGAAATGCTAGGCAAATGTGCTAACCATTAAGCCACCATGCCACCCAAAAAATAAAATTAACACACACTAAGTATATTTTCGCTAATTCGCTGCATTTCAACTTATCATTTTTTGATCAAAACATAAATTGCACCACCCACACCTCCACAATTTATGAACCCATCTTCCCCTTTAATTGATATAAAAGTTATGTTTTCCCCACAATTCAACCACTGAATGAGGCCAGTACATTAGAACTGCTAAAACTAGTACACATATTTCAGACTATACTTCTTGTTCATGCTCAACATAAAGTAAACTTTCTTATTTGATTGAAAAGTATGTCAAAATAATGTCATGTTTAATGAGAATTTTTTAATGCATGCATTTGTCCTTGATTATGCAAGCATTCTGTATATCACATATTCAAAACTCACCAGGATGTCTTGTACATAAGAAAAAAAAAGAAAGAAAAAAACACTTAGGTGGCCTAGTTGTCATCTTGTTATCATTAGTATATGAACATTCCTGAATAAATATCCTGTCATGGTAGTTCAGGCTAATGCTAGTCGGGCCCCATCATGAGAGTAGGACCTTTTGCTTTTTGAGCTTAACATGATTGTGAAACACAACACACGATCCACTTTTAAAATCACAGCCATGTCCTTGACCCACTGACAAAGATGAGGACTAGAAAATGAATTGCAATTCATCCACAACAGTTCATTCATGATAATCCTTTTTTCCATCATGTACTGAAAAGCTATTGCATGTAATCCACTGATTTATACGTTAGCTACACTGCACCATATTTGCTGTAGACCATAAGCTGTTTTTGGCCATATATCACAATTGTTTTTTCTCCTGAATAAAACCTGGACATCTAATGTTAACCTTATTGTCTTAAAGTGCACACTTACATTTCCATTTCCATTTATAGCATTTAGCACACTTAAGTCTATATTCAAGGTAATTTCTTTTTAGCTTACTGTTTATTTCTATTTCAGCTGTAATTTCTGTACTGTGTGGGATATTTCAGACATGTGGCCATTCTTAAGAAAAAAAATCACACCTGTAACACAAGATTTATTTTTCTCAGTTATGTTTACACCAAAACACATACCATAATCTTAATCTTCTGCAAAGGTCTTTGAATTCCACACTGTCCATGTAATGTCACTTTCATAAAGCTGATAAGTAAGGAATACAGTAAAACATTTGGGGACATGCTGTTACAGGAAAATCATTATGGTTCGGTTGGTGTGATGAAGCACAGTTACTGCTACCTCCTGGGGGTGAATTATTTTCTCATAAAAATTTGTTTTATTCATTTTACACTACAGGAATTGGCCAACAATTTTTATTTACTTTCTCTGCTTTCACAACATGTTCTTTGTTTTTTACATTGCCATGTGTCTTTGTTTCTGTTTTGGTCTTGTCTCTGGTTTGTTGCCCTTAGTGTGTTCACCTGTTTCGTGTTTAGCCTTTAATTAGCTTGAATATATTTATACCCTGTTGTGTCATAGTTGCTTTTATAAGTCTTATAGTGCATTCATTGTTACTTTAAGTGCAAGCCATGTTTTTGAGTTTTGTACTTCCTGATTTTGACCTTTGTCTGTTTTTCTGATTATGGATTATCCTTGTTTAATGTTGCCTGCTACAGACACCTATTATGATTATGATTGTTCAACTGTCCTAAATAAAGCACACACTGAGTTACTGCATTTGTGTCCTGTCTATTAATGCACATTACACAGAGATACCATAAAGCCTTAACCACAAAGTTACACCTTTACCTTTGAATGCTATACAGCTGACACTGGAGACTCCTTCCACAAATGCTAAATAAATGTCTCTTCACAGAACCAATTGCAAGGTCTTTTTAATACTACAGCACGGCTGAATTCTGAATTGGTCAGAAGGTGTGCTTCTTTTTGTAGAACCTCATGGCTCATACAGTATTTCCCACTGCAACATGAAGATTGTACTATATTTTGCATTATTCCAGACAAGTCCCTGTGTCCTACAGCGTATTAGAACAAGCACGTCACCATCTGACCAATCAGAATCAAGAAGTCAACAGCACTGGGGTATATTGTTAAATATTTGCAAAACTGTCTCACTCATGCTAAGCTTGTTCAGGCAATTAGACACTTTGCAATTCAATAAGAGTTTAAATGTCACACCTGTAATGCTGGGATTGCCGAGATGTGTTAAATACATAAAACCCCAGCTTCAGCAAATACCCGACAATCCAGTTTAGCGTTTAAACTGTGCAAAGCACTGAGGGATAAAAATGGAAGGTAGAGAGAGAGAGAGAGAGAGAGAGAGAGAGAGAGACATTTGTGACACTAAAGGTGTTGTGAAGGTGAGGTGCCGCAGGTATCCGGTGAGAATGGCAGGTGATAAATACCCCTGTCACAACACACCTCTCATTCACACTCACATATCCAGAGGAAACCATTCACATCATGTTGTCACCAGCCTGCATGTCATTCAGGCCGCTTGTTCTCCCCCTCCTTCTCCCACATTACCTTTTCACCTTTAATTAAAGGCACCAGACCTCCTGCTGCTATCCTTGTCAATTAACCTTCCAAAAAAAAACACACCCTGTTACCAAAAAAAAAAAAAAAAAAAAGAAACAAATCTTCTCCTAACATTTTAAGCCCATTTACCAATGTCCTGCAGCTATTGTTTTCTTCCTCGCTTTATTTATTTATTTATTTTCTTACAACACACACAGGAAGTGCCGCTGAACAAGACATCCATCACCTTGACAGAGAAAACAAATTACACGCTGAACAGAACTTTAATGCATCACCCCAGCTAATGGTGTCGAGCCTGGCTCTGTCAGTGAAGGCCGACTCTCAGGTGTCACTATTGTACCCGCTAATGCCTGTCTATCCACGCTGAGTGCAAATAACTGACCTGCTGTAACATCCTGAAGTAATATCATCGAACATGTGCTTCCTCATGACTCCTAAACACATCATGGGTCTGTGATGTTAACACAATAAGTGAAACGGTTCATTTGTGGCTCACACCATCACACCATCCATGCTGATACATTTATCAGGGAAAAACTATAAAGCTGAAAAGGTCAGAGCTACAGCAAGAAGTTCACTCTTAGTAATAAGGTTCCTCAAGGGGTCTTTGGAGGGGTTGTAGCTTTATTAAGGAGATCTAAATGGAAATTTTTCTGTAGGGTTTTAAGGAGGGAGACAAACCAAAGAACGCTTATAGGATACTACTGTAGATACAACCCAATTTTGTACTTTGGTGAGTTTCCAGATCCTCCTTGCAGAGGTGCCAACATTGTTAACAAGAAAGTTCTACCAAGCATAGAGGAAAAAAAAAAAAAAAATTTACTATCATATAGCATATAGCAGTAGATGACATGGCTATTTTTTTTTCAGATGTGTGCCAAGCACCAGTAAGAAAACAGCAAGACAAAAGTTCAGTGTGTTGCTACTTAATAATTAGCAGCTTCTCCATTTTTTTTTTACCAACCAAACAGTGCGTTGGCGCACCTGTCTGATGAGTGCAAGTTTACAGCTCACCCAGAAAAAGTCATCATGAAGTGAAAGTAGCTGCGACCAGAAGCAAATGCTCCTTGCACGTTTGCTTTTCTACCAATTTGTGATAGATCTTGTGATAGATCTTACCGCTGCTTTATCTGAAAAAGCAGAAAAGTGTAGTTTTCAGGTGTCTCCAGTATCACCGTAACAGTAAATGCTACAGCTACATGATGGCATCTTAGTCCATGTATGGAATGGTTCACTAAGTATGCCCAAAGTGCACACATTATCATATTTCCATTTTAACTTAGATGTGTTGCTAGAATAATAAATTTAGAATCCTCAAGGTATATTTCCACCTCACGTCCAGTTTAGGGTTGCACGGTATACCGGTACTACAGTGGTATTGCAATACTAAAGTTTAAAAATACCGCCAATACCACTGTATATTTTAAACTGTAGGATCATCAATACGGTAGTACCGTAAGTAATGTTATATGTGTGGCAGTTAATACTATTTTTGCTAAAACGACACATCTCACTGCTTTTGCAGAATACACAAAGGTTAGTGACAATTCAATTAACCTAAATTCTTTACTTAATAGCTGTGTGTAAATACTAAAATTAGCTGAAGCGGGCTAACGTTATGCTAACCGCTGTGTGTAAATACTAAAATTTGCAGACGCGAACTAACATTATGTTAACCGTTGTGTGTAAAGTCTAAAATTAGCCGTGTTTGCTAGTAAGCGAGCTGACTTTCCCAATTTTATGATTTTTTGGAGTTTGTTTCCAAATTCAGTTATGTATTCCTAACGTTGTGTTCATTCTTAGTATTCTGAGGACAATCTCCATTTGCATGTTGTCATTGCTCTAGGGAACAATAGATGAAATATGCGGCACATTGAATTAGTTGATGATTAGCCAACTGTATGATTGTTCATTAGTTTTTCCAACAGCCAGTTATTCGTTCTCATCAATAAAGTATTCAGAGGAAAATCCATTTTTTCTGTTTTCATTTATATCTATGTATTTCTGTACATTTGGTTCATTTTGTAGATTTGAATTATGAATGAATACAATATTGCATGGTATCGTGATACTACTTGGTATCGTGATACTTCAGCTGATATAGTATTGTAAGATATGTTTATGGTATCATGATAAAACCCTAGTCCAGTGCTCTTGCTATAGCCTCAAGATCCACAATGACCCTCTAATTCGTCAATACTAAATAAAAAAAACAGGACAAATATAAATTCACAATTGCTTCACCACAATATGTTCTTCCAGTTAAGTCCAGCAAGTGATTAGCACCACCTAGAACACATATCTGCACATTCATGAATCCAGTTTCCCAGGCCAGTGGTGGCTCAACAGTTAAGGCTGGGTTACTGAACAGAAGGTTGTGGGTTCAAGCCCCAGCACTGTCAAGCTGCCACTGTTAGGCCCTTGACCAAGGCCCTTAACCCTCTCTGCTCCAGGGATGCCATATCATGGCTGACATTGATTGGCGTTCTTATCCCAATGTGCGAAAAAAGAATTGCGCTATAATGTACATGTGACAAATAAAGGCTTCTTCTATATAATGTTGTAAGTGGAATTATCCATGCTTCATCAGTGTGATTTCCAGCGATGCTGATAAGAGTGCGTAACCTTAATATTGGACGATCTTATTGCCCGCCCAATACAATCATTGAGCTCTAAATCAAAACTCAGTCCACTCAATCCTTTTTCACTTTCCCTCGGTACCCTTGGCGTGATCTGTAAGTATGATCTATATGCACTTCGCCTCGTGTCTCTAAGAGCAGAATCGTGTGTGGATGAATTGTTCGGTCTTCTCAAAAGCCAATAAAAGTGTAATTACATGGCTTGGGCCTTGGTGATGGTGCATGGTGCAGGTGACAGCTATGAGGAGAGACAGAGGAAAAAAAAGAAGGCAGGACGGATTATTGTCAGCACACCACAGCCTCCATTTGCTGCTCTGGCTACCATCGCCTCAATGGGGTCACCTTGAATGCAAGCGCTACAATTTTACCAGTCATTAAACTCTTAATCCAGGCTCAATGTGCGCTTCTTTTGCCATCGCTCAAAACTGACGAGGCTGTCATATCACTCGTGCCGTGTCACTGTATATCTCCCGAACAGCAGAAACGACATATAGAGACACAGCAGGGGGCAAATTGTGGTGCAATTAACAACCCATTGAGCACAAACAAAGGCATACCATTTACATACCATCTAATGAACTAAATCTGCATGATGGTGTTTGAAATTTAAGATAAACACCTCATATCTTACACCATTGTCACCAACCCTAATCCTTGAGATCTACCTTCCTGCAGGTTTCACCTCCAACCAAAACCTAACACACCTGTTTTAGTTGATTAGGAACTTCTTAAGGCAATGATTAGATGGTCAGGTGGGCACGATTATGGTTGGAGCTAAAGTCGTCAGGAAGGTAGCTCTCCAGGAGCATGGTTGGTAACCACTGTCTTACACTAAAAACACTACTGATTTAATTTCAGCAGCAAATTTAGAACTCAAACATAACTACGGACTTAAGAGCTATTCGAAGTGTTGCACAGGATTTGTGCAAGCTAGGTGGAATTTGGTTACTGGTTCTACATGCTTCAAAGCTTATGAGGGATTCTAAAGTCAACAAAGGTCTACATTCGTAGAGGGGAAAAGGTTCTTCGAGGGTTTTTAGGTGGTTACTGGTTCTACACTCTGAAAAAATCCAGGGTTTCTTTGGATGGTTAACAGTTCTAGCTTTCTAAAGGGCTTCCACTTTGAAACCATTTCTGAAAAGGAAGTATTAATAATAATAAACCTTTATTTGTCACATATACATTATAGCACAGTGAAATTCTTTTCTTCGCATATCCCAGCTTGTTAGGAAGTTGGGGTCAGAGTGCAGGGTCAGCCATGATATGGCACCCCTGGAGCAGGGAGGGTCAAGGACCTTGCTCAAGGGCCTAGCTCAAGGGCCTAACAGTGGCAGCTTAGCGGTGCTTGGGCTTGAATCCCTGACCTTCTGATCAGTAACCCAGAGACTTAACCGTTGAGCCACCACTGCTAAGTCAATTATGATTGACAGCAAAGTATAAAAACACTATATCTTTCTTCACTCTGCATTTTCTATCCCTGATTTTTTCAGGCTTAAAGCCATGTTTAAAGTGCTGGTCTAGATGCTATAGAGGAACCTCGCCTTGGACAACCTTGAAGGTGTGATGCAATTTGTATAATCAGACTGTACTGTAGAACCCAGAAAATCAACTTAAGCAGCTGAGTAATCCAACTCTGAATACAAGGAACTTTCCCCATGTCTCAGACTCTGAATATGTCCCTACAAGTCAGCATGGCACTGTATGATTTTCTGGCTGTTTACTTAATATTCTTCACACGCATTTTCCAATTGGCCAGGCCTTACATACTCAGCGATGTGTTTTTCTCAGCCCAGACAAAGCGAGCATGATAAATTGGACAATAAACGCTTTAATACAATACAAGAGACATGAATGGAAGGTGGCTGGTTTGTGAAGATGAGCTCAGTGAGAACAGACAGGCTCTTAAGCAGAAACTCAAAATAAAGAGAAACAGAGCGGCATTATTACCACAGTCACACTCACACATGTCTGTGATCAGAGTTAAGGATTAGGACAAGTTCCCACAGCAGGTTCTCCAGCAGAACAAAGTGATCAGAGTGCTGTTTTCAGTTGCTTTTTGGTCCTTGATTAGTTCCCATAGGTATCTTTATAAACTGACTTCTACTAAGGATCAGTAAGATTTAAAGTAAAAATGCTCATGTGTTCCTCAAGGGTTCTCTAGACAGTTACTGGTTTTAAAATCTTAGAAAATGGATTCTTTGGATGGGTACTGGTTTAACACTCTTAGGGAAAAAAAAGTTTTCTTTTCAGAATCCCTACCAATTTACAATCAGAATGATTTTATTCAACATATACATTTACATGTATTAGCATTTTTTTCTTGGTGTTTGGTCACATGATACAATCAACAAAGTTTACAAAACACATGTCTGAGACAACACGAAACCTAATATCCAAATAATGCAACTTAAGCATTTAAGGTGGATTTGACCTTAGGTTTATATTACTTAATGCATTAGATTCTCAAAAGCTGTCAGAAGGTCTAAAAAGCCGGTTTATATATCTAAATATAAGTCAGACGATAAGATGGGAGTTGTGTTGATGTGAATAGCTCAAGTTCAGATCTCCACTAAGTGATGATGAATCTCCTTAACCAAGTGTACGAGACTTTAATGTATTAAATGTTAAAGTAAACGATTAAAGATCAGTTATCTCCATCTATCAGCGTGACTGCTGATGGCCTGAAATTAATTCATCATTAGATTCTATTAGTGTGTGAACAAAGGTCTTATGGGTTAATTATGTAAAATACAGGCACTGGGAGTAATGGCTGGTAAATTACTAATATAGTAAGATTTCATTTATAAGTCTACACTCAAACAAAATCGATACCTACACAGGCCACTCAATCATGAATGTACTGTATGCAGTATCTCACAAAAGTGAGTACACCCCTCACATTTTTGTAAATATTTTATTATATCTTTTCATGGGACAACACTGAAGAAATGACACTTTGCTACAATGTAATGTAGTGAGTGTACAGCTTGTATAACAGTGTAAATTTGCTGTCCCCTCAAAATAACTCAACACACAGCCATTAATGTCTAAACCGCTGGCAACAAAAGTGAGTACATCCCTAAGTGAAAATATCCAAATTGGGCCCAATTAGCCATTTTCCCTACCCGGTGTCATGTGACTTGTTAGTGTTACAAGTTCTCAGGTGTGAATGGGGAGCAGGCATGTAAAGTTTGGTGTTATCACTCTCACACTCTCTCATACTGGTCACTGGAAGTTCAACGTGGCACCTCATGGCAAAGATCTCTGAGGATCTGAAAAAAAGAATTGTTGCTCTACATAAAGATGGCCTAGGCTATAAGAAGATTGCCAACACCCTGAAACTGAGCTGCAGCACAGTGGCCAAGACCATACAGCGGTTTAACAGGACAGGTTCCACTCAGAACAGGCCTTGCCATGGTCGACCAAAGAAGTTGAGTGCACGTGCTCAGCATCATATCCAGAGGTTGGCTTTGCAGAATAGACATATGAGTGCTGCCAGCATTGCTGCAGAGGTTGAAGGGGTGGGGGGTCAGCTGGTCAGTGCTCAGACCATACGCCGCACACTGCATCAAATTGGTCTGCATGGCTGTCGTCCCAGAAGGAAGCCTCTTCTAAAGATGATGCACAAGAAAGCCCGCAAACAGTTTGCTGAAGACAAGCAGACTAGGGACATGGATTACTGGAACCATGTTCTGTGGTCTGATGAGACCAAGATAAACTTATTTGGTTCAGATGGTGTCAAGCGTGTGTGGTGGCAACCAGGTGAGGAGTACAAAGACAAGTGTGTCTTGCCTACAGTCAAGCATGGTGGTGGAGGTGTCATGGTCTGGGGCTGCATGAGTGCTGCCGGCACTGGGGAGCTAATGCCAACATGTACTGTGACATACTGAAGCAGAGCATGATCCACTCCCTTCAGAAACTGGGCCACAGGGCAGTATTCCAACATGATAACGACCCCAAACACACCTCCAAGATGACCACTGCCTTGCTGAAGAAGCTGAGGGTAAAGGTGATGGACTGGCGAAGCATGTCTCCAGACCTAAACCCTATTGAGCATCTGTGGGGCAACCTCAAATGGAAGGTGGAGGAGCGCAAGGTCTCTAACATCCACCAGCTCTGTGATGTCGTCATGGGGGAGTGGAAGAGGACTCCAGTGGCAACCTGTGAAGCTCTGGTGAACTCCATGCCCAACAGGGTTAAGGCAGTGCTGGAAAATAATGGTGGCCACACAAAATATTGACACTTTGGGCCCAATTTGGAAATTTTCACTTAGGGGTGTACTCACTTTTGTTGCCAGCGGTTTAGACATTAATGGCTGTGTGTTGAGTTATTTTGAGGGGACAGCAAATTTACACTGTTATACAAGCTGTACACTCACTACTTTACATTGTAGCGAAGTGTCATTTCGTCAGTGTTGTCCTATGAAAAAATATAATAAAATATTTACAAAAATGTGAGGAGTGTACTCACTTTTGTGAGATACTGTATAAACACGAATGTATGGATTATGAGCTAGTGATAGAGTTAACTAGCTTTTATTATTTTCCTTGTTTTTACAAGCATGTTAACTCCACAATACGTTTATACTATTTTAATTATTGTACTTTTAACACCCTTTTGATGATATATATATAGTGGGGGAAAAAAGTATTTGATCCCCTGCTGATTTTGTACATTTGCCCACAGAATAGCAACAAAAAAATCCAGAAAAATGCATTTTTACGCATTTATAAGTTATATTTTTATATCAATTTATAGTTAGTAACTTTGCATAATAAGTTAGTTCCCATTATTACTTAAACAATTGTTACTTATTACTTACTTAAACAGTTGTTCCCTCACCAGCCTCTCTGTTTTTAAGACAAAATTATTTATAATTTATTATTATTATTAATTTTAAGTTAATAAGACAAAAAACTAATGCTTATAATTCTTTTTTTTTTGTTTTGCTTATGCTTATTATGTTGTCGAGAAACCAGAAACAAACTCCTCTAACCTCTGACTGTTACGAAGTGCTGACACTGGAGACTCCTTCCATAAATGTTAAATAAAAGTCTCCTCACAGAAAAAATAATGCCAATTATTACACACGTTTTTATTTATTTATGTTAGAATCTCCCTCTCGCTACGCTGCTAGCACAGGCTAGCGAAGTAGCGCACTTCTGCATTTCACGCTTCGTGCTACTATAAAGAGTAGCGCGAGCGCTATTCATAAATTGCATTGCTCTGGACTGTGCATTCATGAACTCCCGTTTTGTTTGTATTACCATGTGCTTGTGTTTTGGTTTGCGTCATGTCTCCGCCTCCTGTATATTGCCATGTGCTTGTGTTTTGGTTCACGTCATGTCTCCGACTCCTTTATGTTTATTGGTTCCTCGGTTTGTGTCATGTCTCTGCCCCCGTTCACTCATTGGTTTTCTGTTTATTGTTTTATCATTAATCTCAGGTGTTCTGTGTTTCACTTCGTTTGCCCCTAATGTGTCTGTGTACAAAAAAACCCTTTTGTTTCCGCTTCCTTGCGGAGTATTAGCTTTAGATTGAGTATGTGCGGTAAGCCGGCTTCTTTCTTGTTTTCTCTCACCCCTAGTTCATGGTTCCCAGACCATAGTTCTATTTTCGTAATTCCTAATCATTAGCTCGTTGTTCGTGGTTCCCATACCACAGCCTAGTGTCGTGTGTTTGCTCCTTTTTGTTTTCTTTTGCTCATTCATGTGTTTCTCCCTTTTTTGCATTTCCAACATATGGATTACTTCGCTGTGGATTACTGCCTCTTTTTTGTTTGATGGATTATTTCTTTATGTTCGCTGGATTATGGTTTGTGTTCTGTTCCTTTAATTTTGATTTGAAGTGTTCCTAATAAACTGAAGTTTCCCCTGCACATGCATCCTGACTCCCCTTCAGTTTACGTAACAATTTATTTTTTTATCCATTTATTATTAGTGGAGCATCCGCCGTATACGCCCCTGTGTATGTTGTTACTATAGAAATGATAACGTATTAAAATGCGTACATTAATATAAACTTGTGATTTGCAGCTCCGCAACGCTGTTGTTATAGGAAATGTATCAACACGTTCTGACCAATCAGAATCGAGAATTTGTGTAAGGTTTATGTGATGGCCTTATTACAGAATTGTTATTATATTAAATGTTCTCAATTAATACATTTATTCAATGTTGTTAAATTGGTGCTATTAAATAAAACCATTTTAATCACACTGGATTGCTTATTTTAAATCATTCCTCGTTTTTTTTTATTTTTATTATTACTCCAAATTTAAGTCAGTGTCAGATACACCTGCAGTGTTTGCAGTTTCATGCTGCTGATGTAAGATTTTCCAAAGAAACTAATAAAATGTACTCCGCCTGTATGTCACCCTGCACACTCTCCTTTCCAGCAAGTCAACAAGACCGTCATCCTCCATCTTAAGCTCTCCTGCTGCTTAGACGAGGGTTTAATTATGCATTAGTGAGAAATGCTTCTTCGCTTTTCCTCTTTACTTAGCTCGTGCAGAGAGCAGAAATATGCAATCATCTTTCCTATTGTACTTCTACCTTTGCAGTATTAGTGAATTTCAGCTTTAAAGCCCCATAAGCTTCTTCCTACTATTAAAACTTTCTCCATCTGAACAAGTCTCAGAACTCTATATCACACAGGCACACACAGACATGTTTAACCCTTCATTAACCGAAATCCAGCTTGAATTTGTGTCCTAAAACATGAAAGGTCTATGCTTTTTGCTATTTCCCCTTGAATTTCTGAAGGGATTCCAAATAATAACTTGTCCATGCTTAGTCCATACAGTAGCACTTCACCAGCTCTAATATTAAACAAGACAGAAGCGCAGAAAACAAGAAGGACCTAGCCATTCTCGCACCATCAGTAGCAACCCCACCAGCTGTTATAATGATGTATAATTTAACCCAAGAATGCATTTCTGCTCTCCACAGGCCTTGAGCCACTCCTCCCCACATCCATGCATTATTCAAGCTAATGGTGACCCTGAAATAGAAAAAAAACCTCCTGATCTCTTAAAAGTTTCATTGCTTAGAGACCATTGCGGGTAGAAGTAAGTGCTCAGAGTGGGACACCGCATGGAGAAGTGCACAGAAAGCAGCATGTCATCTCTGATTGAAAGTGAAAGATGACCGTTTTTGGACTCGAGAGCGTCATCTTCTCTAACGACCGCAGAAAAGTTCTGATTGGATGAAAAACTGCTGGTTATTCTTTGAGGGATCTCTTTCTCATGGTTGCAATGTGACCTGTGCAGGGTGAGGAATGTTTGATTTGAATAACATGACACCATTAGACACCATTTGGAGTTAAGCATGGTCATTGGATGGTGTCATTGGATGGGTTTGGCTGGGGAATTGTAGACTATTCCCATTTTAATTTTGTAGCTCATTACTTCCAAAAAAAAATATTTTGGATGATTCATAACTAGGCACAACTTTGCGATAGTCTAATTATATTGTCTCTATGATCTAATGCATAATTTGGGTAAAAGTTTGTAGACACTTGACCATCACACCCATATGAGGTTCTTCCCCAAACTGTTGCCACAAAGTTGGAATCTCACAACTGTATAGAATGTCTTTGTATGCTGTAGCATTACAATTTTCCTTTCACTGGTACCAAGAGGCCCAAACCTGTTCCAGCATGACAATATCCCTGTGCACAAAGTGAGCTCCATGAAGAGATGGTGTGTTAAGGTTGGTGTGGAAGAACTCGAGTGTCCTGCACAGAGACGTGACCTCAACCCCACTGAACAACCAACTGCACACCAAGCCTTCTCACTTGACATCAGTGCTCAACCTCACTAATACTCTTAGTGGCTGAATGAACACAAATCCCCACAGCCATGCTCCAAAATCTAGTGGAAAGCCTTCCCATGAGAGTGGAGCTTATTATAACAGCTAAGAGGGACTAAATCTGGAATGGGATGTTCAATAAGCACATTTAGGTGTGATGGTCAGTTAGTTCATTACCAGCAAAAATGGTTTATTGGTACGGTTTTGGCTTTGTCTTCCCAAACACTACTCACTTCCAATCAGTGCATGGTTGAGGAAAAGAAAAATGGTTGGAGTTTATTCATTTAAAAAAAGTACACGAACATGATCCTGTTGAAGCTTCTCTATTAGTAAGAGTTACTAAAAGGGTCTTGTTAATATCTTTAATATTTGGCTAGCTCACTAAGCAACTGTCAGGTTTGTTTAAAATCCAGTCAGGGTGTGGTGTATCTTGAACACTATTGGATGTTTTAGAAATCAGCCCAACAGTTTAACTCTGACTTCCTGATTCAGAAGGAAATAAGTCGACATATGGAATCACAGCTAGGGAGTCATCATGGTCTCTAATGAGCTGGTGTATTATGCTGGATTTACACATGCTTTTAACTTGCACAAAACACCTACCAATTGGGCATATCGGTTTAAACTGCACACATGTCCATGGTGTACCTGCTTAATCAGTAGGGGCAGTAAGGGTATGGTGCGATATGATGAGATAGCTGAGATATCAAACTGAACAAACTGGAACAGTGTCTCAAATCACATACTTGTGCACTAGGGGTATAAGAATGCACAAAATGCTAAGGCAGCATTATATACAAACGTTGACTTTCTGTTTCCGAATACATGACCACACAGCATTTTTATACAGTAGGTTTAAAACAGACCCAAAAAACTACAAAAATCTCTGAGAAATAAACTTGAATCGACACATAAAAATAGTCACATCCCTCTGTAATTACAGGCTGCCCATAAAATTAATAAATAAATAAAAGTTGACATTGCAGTATCATTTTCTTTCCTGTTATGCTGTCTAAGCAGTGCTCAGCACTTTAGATCACCTTTATTCTGTGTGTGAGTGTGTGTGAGATGGACAGTGTGAAAGAGAGGCGGAAGAGGCGGTTAATGGGCAGGCTAAAATGGCAGATCCTTAGGCAGTAAAAATCTACCTGTTCCCATCCATCAAACCCCCCGCTGTCATATCAGCAGCCTAAAATACCCCATATAAAGCATCGTTATTGTTGGATGGACCTTCCGTGGCAATTAGACGGCAACTTCATTAGTGTAAGTGTGACTGGAATACAGCCATTAAGCTCCGTACTGTATATAGGGTGAATCCAGCTGATCTGGAAAGTTTAGTCATGATGTTATTTCATTTTCTTAATAAATATGTCTTCAATAGTAGTTATTCAATGTGCCAAATTTGCAAAGCTTTTGTGAATTAAATCTCTCATTATAACAATCTCCAGATTACCAGAGGAAGCTGAGAAGATAAAACTCACGCCTTTTGCATGTGTTTGACAACAGTGCTTTTTTTCCCCCTCTGGCACAAATTGTAAGACAGAAACAGTAGGACTGCTTTACTTGAACTGACTTTCATAAGGCTGACATAACTGTGTCAAAGATGCCTGTCTCTATGATGTTTCTATGAAACTTTGTTGAGCATTATAATTCGTAATAATTCTACTATAGACTTACTATCAGTGATGGCATGAAAGTAATATAAGACATCATATACAGTATGCCAATTTTGTATTATTTGTAATAATAATAATAATAATAATAATAATAATAATAGTAATAGCAATATTACGTAATAAATCGTTAATAATTACTAGTAATAGTGTATTGGAAACATGGACATAACTGGACATAAACCCTGCAAAATGTTATAGAATATAACTAGCTGTCATGACAGTTTATGTGTTAGTCTATGTGTAACGCACAGTCTCTTAGACTTAACATGGCACTTTAACCACATAAATAAAGTCCCAAAACATAGAATGCCATAATATATTTATGACATGGTTATGCCAAGGTTATAATGCAGAATTTTAGTATCGCCCTAGCAAAACAGGTGAGTAAACCATTCCTGAGACACTGCTACTGGTCTTAACATGACACTGTTATTCGTCTAGACATAAACAGCCACAACTAATAATTACAACATATAACATCTTCCATGACCCATCTATGGCCTGGCTGTGTCAGTATTATAATGAAGAATCGAAGTTAAGTGCTATCAAGGCAGCTATTGAATCCATTTACAAATGGATTAGAAATAATGCTCTTAGCCTTAACATAATGTTACTATACAGTATAACCCCATATATAAACTACCATAACAACACAGTGTCATGACACATTTATGATGTGGTTATGTCAGTCATATAACGCAGGGATCAAGTTTAATATTAAGCAAGCAAAGCGAGCTTAATTATCCATTTCTGTAATAAATGTTCCTAGTCCTAACAATACATAACCACTTCATAAGCATGATACAGTGAGTTATGTCAGTCTTACAATGCAAAAGTTCAAGTTAAGTGTTATCAAGGCAGCGTACTAATCAATGTCTGTAATAATGCTCTAGACACAACATAAACAGTTAGTATGAGAACTTATTATAGCATATGCCATTTTCCATGACACATTTATAAGGTGGTAAGGTCAGCGTTATTATGTTTGGGTGAAGTATTATCAAAGCAGCTTACTAATCCATTTCTGTAATAATGCTCCTAGTCTTAACATTACATAAACTCGCATCACATGACATATTCCATAACACATCTATGAGGTGGTTATGTCAGTCTTATAAAGCAGTGTTCAAGCTAACTTGCCTTATCAAGGCAGCTTACTAATCCACTTCTGTCATAATGCTCCTAAACATAAACATAACAGTTATGACAATGTATTTCAGCATATGCCATGTTCCATGACACAGAGAAGATGGCATATGCTGTAATAAATTGCCATAACTGCCTTATAATGCAGTGTTCTGTTCAACTGTTATCAAGACTGCTTACTAATCCATTTCTGTAATAATGCTCTTAGACCTAACATGTCAAACTCACATGACAACTCAATACAGCTTATGACATCTTTCATGACATGTTTATGAAGTGGTTATGTCAGTCTTATAATGCAGGGTCCTAATCCATCACTAATCCATTTCTGTAACAATGCTCCTAGATCTGACATGACAAAATGTCATAATGACTCATTACAACATATGACATTTATCCATAACATGTTTATGATGCAATTATAACACAGGATTTAAGTGTTAGGTAAGCCACTGTTAAGGTTGTCTCATAGTAGTTTATGAGAGTTATTTTGTACAAGTGTACATGTATTTTACAATGAAATGTGGGTAAATAAAATGAAAAAGAACTGGTGTTTCAGTTATAAGAAAGAAAAATGTGTACTATTTTGTTTTGTTTTTTGCTTCAGTGCTCCAAGTCTCATGCTGTATATGTATAAATTTGTGCTGTGTGCTTGCATGCAAATGTTTTTATGTATGTGTAGCCATGCACACATTTACAGGCGCACAGCATTCTGTGCTACCTTAATGTCTCCCCATAAGAAAAGTTATTACCACATATGAAACCGTCAGCATCGACAGGGTGCTCTGTGGAGTTGTTACCACGCTCATGAAGAAGGGAGCAAATAATTGAATTCACCATTGTTGCCAGGACTCGGTGGATGATATTGTAGCGACGATCTATTGAAAGGAACAGACAAATTACGATTCTTCCACACAAATTTGATATCGCTTGTCTCACAGCCACATAATAGAGAGCCCAGAGTTCAGCTGCGGCTCTGCAATGCTGCAAAAGATAGTCCGGAATCCAATTCCACACAAGCAGCGAGTTGTGAGAAATATTAATTATGTCTTGACTCTACCTGCACAGTAAATCCAGCCGCCTGGACCCTGGACTCTCAGTCATGCTTGAAGAGAGGACTGTGTATGAAGGATTCATAAGTGAAGCCGCTCTCCTGCCCATTACTCTTCCAGGAGCAGTCAAGCCTCAGTTGGCTGCTTTCCTACTTACACGAACTTGTGTGTGTGTGTGTGTGTGTGTGTGTGTGTGTGTGTGTGTGTGTGTGTGTGTGTGTGTGTGTTGTGAGGGTGGGAAATTACACTCCTGAGTCTTCCGTTCTCTACATATCATATTACCGGGATGCCATTATGGTGCCACACGGGTTTTCCACTCTATACATTCATTAGAACTCCACTACACATCTGTGGGACCATAATAGACCTTGATACATCTCACTTTTCTCTCAGCAGGTTGGCATTTTGCTTCAACCTTCCTGTTGATTCTAGGTGGATGTGAAAGACACATCACCAGGAATGGGAATGGAACACCAGGAACATCAGAAACAGATTGGTAAGTCCTAGGTTCCTATGCAGGGACTCACTCCTTCCATTGCTATGCATGAACCAATGCAGGGAGCCCTGACAAAAATAAAAAGCATGTCTTACTACATCATACATTCATTATGAGTATTTGAGGCTCTGTGCTAGTGTATGCAGAAGGTAATATGGCCTTAGGCGACTGGTTTCTTTCTTGTTCTTTCAAATCGGAAACTCATCCACCAAATAATCAACGTCCAACTTTTTAAACAACCTCTGACTCAATGGCCAGCAGTGACAGCGTGATGAGTCTTCTTTCCTGCATGTTAGTTCATTTATAATCTGAAAAATAAACATGATCTAGCTTCTCTTTCCTTGTTAAGGTTCCTTTGCATTGACACAGTGTGGGCTTAGAGTTACCCATGTTTGTTTTTTTTACCACTTATCAAGTTCCGGTTGAAAACAGTTAGCCTAACTGACTGGTTACAAATTTAACCCTACACACCAATAACATTTCTGAATTTATTTCAAATTCTGTGACTTTACATTCATTGGTTCATTTTCTATTAACTCACTTATGTAGATAGGTGTTGTGTGATGTAACGTAATGGCCCATCAGTCTAATCATTCAGTTTAACTGTTCATCAACAGCCTCGTAGTGTACAAAGTCCAACAGTCCCAGTCAGTAATCTATTCCTGGGTGGGGAGTAGTTCGTCCTGATAAGTTTGATGCTACTGAATTGTTCTTATATGAGGAAAAGGCATTAAGTGACATTGACCAGGTCCTTCCCCTGCTACTGCATCAAAGCTGAATGTCAAAGTCTCTCAACAGACCCCTGAGAATACATAACTATTAGGATGGCAAGACTGAGGGGCAAATTCAAAATTAGTTTGTGCAAGAGAAACATGAGAGAGAGAGAAAGATAGATAGATAGATAGAGAGAGAGAGAGAGAGCATTGTGTTTTCCCCTGAGAATATCCTACTGTCACAATGACAATATGACGAAACACATACCAGGACAATATGCTTCAATTTCATTTCTGATAACCTTGTAGAGCCACCATCAGAGTTTGTTTATATATATATATATATATACTTTTTTTTTTTTTTTTTTTTTAAGTGATCAACATTTCCTATCCACTGGAGGATTAAAGGCAATGTTTTCTTTTCTTTTCTTTTTTTTTAATTATGTAAATGAGGTGGTTTAGACAGGAGTTTCTCAGCCAGGGATCATATAATTGTAAAATAAATCCCACATAATACCTCAGCACACTTTTATAAATATCATCCAACTACATGTGGGCATGTTTAAATGTCTATGATAATTAATTTGCCTCATTATTGGAGCTACTGAGCTTTTTATTCCTGAACTTTTCAACAAATTACATTGGGTAGGTCCAAGTTGTCATTAATGGCAGGTTGTGATTTCCACCACTGTAATTTTTTTTTCTTTTTTCTTTTTTTTTTTTAATAAACCATTGAAATCCCCTTGGCTGTACTTCACAGACCCCTAGGGTTCCCTGGACCCCACTGTGAGAACCACTGCTTTACACAGTACTGAAAAACTCTTACACAAAGAAAAAGCTGGCAAGCTTGTGGCATTGAACATCATACAGGTCGTTTCAATCATTTTAATGTTCTATCCATGAACTGAAGGACAACTTAAGCAACAAGAGAAAATATTCTCAGCATAACTAGAGATGTATCCGTTAAATACTTAAATGTATTCCTTGTGCATTATTTTTCAGATGTGGCTCCTTTGACTTCTTTAGTACACCCAAATATCACTAACTGTCCAAGTATTATGAAATATATTAGTCACATTGCTCATTCCAAATGTATAGATAAAAAAAACAGAGATTTTGAAAAAATGTGTGTCAGCTCAGCACAGATTAGTTATCATGACTATGTTGACGTTGACATATGTGTTTTTGTTTTGGTTTCTGTCCTGTCTCCACTCCTGTATTGTTATTGGTTGTTTCCTTAAATGTGTCATGATTGTTCTCAGCTGTTTCTATTTCCCCCTTGATTAGTATGGCTATTTATACCCTCATGTTTCAGTCTTTAGTTGTGAAGTATTGTTTCAGTGTTTGCCGGCTTAGCCATACCAAGCCTTTTGATCTGTGTTTGCGTTTCCTGGTTTTTGATCCTGCTTTTGTCCTCGTATTTTATGTTTGCCTAGTTTTGACTGTTTGCTGATTGCCTGACCCTGTGCTTGTTTTTACTATGTTTTTGGATTTGTCTGCCTGCCTCTCAATAAAAGCTTAAACTGCACTTGCATCCGTCTCAACTCAAATTAAGTGACAGGCAGCGAGACAGTGAGTTCTGAAACATTTCTTTCTTGAAATATGTTTCTTTTCTCAACTAAAGTTCTGACATTTTAAATCCAGCTTCCTCCTAAAAGTGAAAAAGGAGAAAATTACTTTGTTTGTTTGTGCTTGTTTTTATTGCCTTGGAACAACAACAATGATCTCTGTAGAAAGAAATCCAAAGCAAGATTAGATATAGAACCATTTCCTTTTTTTGGTGTTTTGACCAGAATTCATCCACAGCGACATCTGATGGGTTTTTCCAGACTGCCACAAATATCCTAATAGTGAAAGTCAGTTAAAGACTTTAACGATCTAATCAAATAACTCATGGAAATAAGAAATGTTCTAATAAAACCCCAGTAACTTAGCACTAAATGTATATTTTGGTGCAATCATATTAACATTAGAATTCAAGTTAATAAAAAGTCATTTTGCAGTAAATAAAGAAACTAAAATGAAATCTATAACCAGGCAAAGAGCCAGTTCCAGAAGCACATGTACAACTGCACACACTCACACACACACACACACACACACACATGTTCTAGCAAGTAAAATGGGACTCACGTGTTGAACATCATCTCTTGCTGGTAATAGCACTATCTCCATAAATATGCATCCATTTTGAGTTGATCGTATCATATCCATGGGTAAAATTACAGCTTTTGAAGTGTATGATGGAGCCATAATCCAGATATTCCTCCAGTCCTCACTGACTGCTCAGCTAAATGTACCCTAATAGATCTGCGGGAGGTCAGCGCCCTCCATCTCACCACAGACTAAAGATTTCACATATATTTGCTGCACTCCCCAGAAATGATTAAAATAATTGAGTACACAATATTGAGATGGTTCCTGATTTTTTTTTCCCCTGCTCACACCAGTGATGGAAAAGAAAGTGAAATATTCAAATTACCCACGGTCATGCTGTGCATGGACAGTGTTCAAGGACATTTAGGCCCATTTTGGCGATTGGGTTGCTATTGGTTCCCCACTGATATTACATTACTTTCACCAATAAAGTAAAAGTAGAACAGCATTTATGTCCATCCCAACTCACTATAGCTACATTTTTCCACACATCGTCCATTACTGGTTATGAAAAATGTACATTTTAGTTTATTGATTCAGCACCGTTACCTGAACACATTCACTCCTATGAAATATGTGGAATATTTCAGGAGTCACATGATCAGAATTTCCAGAAGATCATGAGAAGAAGAAAAGTACATTTTGTCGTTCTTTTTTTCTTTATTTTCAGTGATGTTGTGATACTGACTGAACTGATGTGATCACTTTGAAAGTACAACCCTGTTACTCAAATTATAGACTGAAAGGAAATGGGTTGAAATCAGGGGACTTTCAAGCTTGTTAGTCAATTAGAGCAAAGTGCAACTGGTAAAAATTAGATATTGTTGCCTGAAATGGTTAAATGCATGTTTTCAATGTTGAAAAATGAATATATATATATATATATATATATATATATATATATATATATATATATATATATATATATATATATATATATATATATATATATATATATATATATATTTATTTATTTATTTATTTATTTTTTTTGAGAAAGTAAAAATCGTAATTTTGATGTGAATGTGTTTGAGGTGATGTAGTGTACAAGCAGGTCTGCGCCAGTGAATTTAGATTAATTTAATGGTGGACCACCGCAGTAAAGTTGGTTTTATATTGGACATTCAGCGCACATTCGAGATTCGCTCTTCTTTTTCTCAAGAAATAAACACACAAAAATGACAAAATGTGTATTTTCTTGCTCTGGAGTGGACAGAAAACAAAGTACAGCTGTATATATTTTTAATACACATTTTGTCCTTTTTGTGTGTTTGTGTATTGAGAAATTGAAGAGCAAATCTTGAATCTGTGAATGTCCAATATAAAACCAACTTTACCACGGTGTAATTTTGACTTTATTCTCGTAATCTTAATTTTTGTACTAAAACACCGTCGTACTAATAAACTTGTAGCAAGATGTTCAATCAATGAAAATATCAGTGAAGTCAAACTGTTAAACTTTTTAGTACTAGACACAATCCTAAGAGACAGATGATAACCCAACAGTGGAAGCCAAGCACCATGGGATTCAAGGATGCATCTCTCTGCCCACTTATCTGCTGCCCAACAGCACATGTTAAGATTCCTGGTGTCTTTAATCCAACAAAGGGGATTAAACATAAGGAGGCAGAGCAACCCTTTGGTGGAAAGGGTGGGTGGTCATTAATTATTAACACCTCTTGACATGCATGGTGAGCAAAAGCTTTAACCCAAAAAATCACAGCAGTGAGACTGAATCATTGCTTCACCCATAGCTCTATTAGCATCATTTCAGATCTCCCGAACAAAGACAGTTTTGTGACCCTTCGACCTTCCCTTGCTTTTGATGGAGAGAGAAAGAGAGAGAGAGAGAGAGAGAGAGAGAGAGAGAGAGAGAGAGAGAGAGAGACTAAAGTTGTGTTTGCACTCAGGACGGGACAGGACAGCACCGGTGAGACAGCTTGTCTAAAATGCACTTGACGTGAGCGGTCAACTTTCAGCATCTGATACACAGAGATAAGAAATTCCCCAAATCGCACGACAAGCAAAAGTAATTCCGTGCACCACTGAACCATGGTCTCTCGAGACAAGTTTTTCAAGACATGTGTAACAATGCAAACACTTTTACTTGCTCACAGGTGGAAGAAAACAACAAACATAACCATGCATGAACCCAGAGGAGGAGCTCTTAAGATACATGACTTACCCCCCTTGTTCCATCTGCCCTTAATCCTGCCCTGGAAGGAGGGATGAGGAAGTGAAAGGAGCAGCAGCAGACACAGAGTCGCCGAGAATCCACGAGCGCTCCTGAGGAACATCTCCAGGAGTTTAGGTTTAGGTTTTTCACCTGTCCGTGGAGCTTGGCTCGGCGCTGAGAGCGCGCGGCGACTGCTGTGTGTGTTCTGTCATCGGTCACGTTACAGAAGCAGCGTGTGTGTGCGCGTGTGTATCTCTGCCACGCTGCTGTGAGCTGCCGAGCTCTTCCTGCCAGAGTATGCACGAGAGCGAGAGCTGTGTCTCAGAGCATCCCCATCGCACACAGCCTCCGAGTCTTCATCATCCGAGTGCGAGAGAGTGAGAAAACGAGAGGCAGGCACAACATATGGCACAGCACAGCTCTGTCTACTACACTTGCGCACACACACACATGCCCACACACATCTTACTCTGTACACACACTCAAGCGTGTTCCCTGACTGCTGCCCGCAGACGTTGCCTCCGCCAGTCACTTCCCCTCTTCAGTTCTCTGTGGGAATTCAATCTCTCGCTCACACGCTCACTCCACCAGCCCACTGCAGTGACATGCAGGAGTTTATATGAAATGAGCCGTGTGTGTCGGGGGATGTTTTGGTGGGGGGGGGGGGGGGTGACTAGGAGTAGGAAACAGTAGAGGAGAGGTGAATGAGAGGAGAGGAGAGGAGAGGAGGACAAGCGGATGGATCTGGTAACAGCACTAATCTCATCAGCTGAACATATTTTTCAATGAACAACCAGAGAATGTCCCAAAACAAGAAACAGCTCTCCTCAGAATCAAACTCAGCACAGCTGAACACAGCCAAATAAAGCATACCTCAGCTGAGCACAGTTCAACCTAGCCCTGGACAATTAAACACAGCTCCTCCTCAGCACAGCATGTGACCAAATCCCATCACAGCCAAATATGGCTCAGCAGATATGACAGCCCTCTACAGGTCACCACAACCCAGCAGAGTCAAACATAGTTTACAAAAGCAGAGCACAGTTAAACATAGACCACCACAACCCGTCACAGGGTCACAATAATCCAACACAGCCAAATACAATTCACCATTACCCAGAAGAGCCAAATACAGTTCACCATTGCCCAGCTCAACCAAACACACTTTATTATTACCCAGCACAGCCAAACACAGTTCACCATTACCCAGCACAGCCAAACGCAGGTCAACATCAAACAGCACAACCAAACACAGTTTACTGTTAGCCAGCACAGCTGAACGCAAGTCACCATTACCCAGCGCAGCAGAACACAAGTCACTGTTGCACAGCACAGCCAAACACAGTTCACCATTACCCAGCATAGCCAAACACAGTTCACCATTACCCAACACAGACGAACGCAGGTCACCATTACCCAGCACAGACGAACGCAGGTCACCATTACCCAGCTCAGCCAAAACACAGGTCACCAAAGCCCAGCAGAGATAAACACAGATTGCTACAAACCATCACAGCCAAACACAGTTCACCACTACCCAGCACAACCAAACACAGTTCACCACTGCCCTGCACAGCCAAACACAGTTCATCACTGCCCTGCACAGCCAAATACAGGTCACCACAGCCCAGCAGAGATGAACAAAGGTTGCTACCCACAATCACAGCCAAGCACAGGTCATCACAAGCTGGCCCAGCTTAGCAAAAAGAGATCATTTAAACATAGCCAAGCACAGCCAAACACATTTCACCATAACCCTGCACAGCTAAACACAGCCGACCATAACTCATCAAACACAGCTCATCTGGCTAAGAACAGGAGACCCTAAGAGAATAAAAAGAAGCTGAAAAACAAACACATGGGCCTCATGTGTCACGTGTGTAAATATTTTGCAGGCTGGACCAGACTAAAAATTCCCACCAGATTTACAAATGTTTTGACAATTCTGATTTTCTTCATAGTGATGTGCACATGTTGAGAAAACACAGATCAGCTATAAATTACTAAGCATGTTAACACCACAGCATTACAATTTCATTTAGAATGTTCACAGTGTTCACAGAGAGCTGAAAACGACAAAATGATGACTAAACGGTGAAAGAGTGCCTTCCAGTAATGCAGCTCAACCACTGCAGTGCATCAGCTACCACAGACACCCCTTTTATAGGCATGGATTAATTTTGGATTGCTTTCTTTCCAGTCATTAATATGAAACCAGAGTTTCACAAAATGGTCATTAAACTGGTGTGTAATTGAATTAAATAACTGATTTAAACTTGACAGTGTAATCCATATATAAAATCACAGCAACTCATCTGCAATTACTGTATGCAATTTTTAAACCGATCAATCAAGGTCAAGTGAGGGAGTGAATGAGTCTCCTTACATGCAAATTTACACAAACTCGGGAACACTTGTTGGAAACAAAACATTTGTGGCTTTTAATTTTTATATGTCCTAATGTGACTAGCCAAATAACAATAAAGGCTTTTTTATTTTTGTACCAGAAGACATGCCTTGGATTTTTTTTTTTTTTTTTTTTGCATTTTTTTCCCCATTCATATTCAGCTTGATAAATGAGGCCCAATACCTGAGGATGCCAAATTCTTTACAAACTTTATACATTGCAAATTGTTCCATACAGGAGGTGAATGGTCTGAGTTTGCAAACTCATTAAGCATTTAAATGTCTGAGGTATTTCCCCTAGCAAAGTGAAGAGCCTGAACCAGTGTTTGCTTCACTAACGCTCCAGGGACAAGGTGGATTAAGAAGAGTACATAAAACGGATGCTTCACAGAGCCAGCTGGTAGACATACACCCACATACTATATACACACACACCGAGTGCAGCGTTAGTGTCCTAATTACAGCTTCTGACTGAAGCCATGATTAAGTCTATAATTTTTATACCCACCACAAATTTAATATTCTAAATCCACACATAAGCTCTTTGGGCATGTAGTACCACAATACTCTCACACTCACTCTCTGTCACCAACGGTAATTTATCATCCTCTTTAACACATTACTCACTTAGCAAACACACACACACACACACACACACACACACACACACACTCCATTTTCCACTAATCTTTTGTATCTTACAAACATTGGACCAATATGCCAGGGTTGAAATTAAAATATTTCTGCACCTGTTTCCAATAAAACACAAATCACAGAGAAACAGATACTAGGATAAATGCATGAAGGGATCTGCCACACCAGACCAGCTACAGCCTAAATCAAGACAAAAACGTTTTATTGTAGCAATGAAAAGTGACTGAATCTGCAGGAAGCTCCATCCTCACCTCACCACACCTGTGTACCTGCTTATCATTCTAATTTTTATACCACAGTCTTACTTAAGGTCGCTCTGCAGTCCTCGCAGTGCATTAACAATAGAACCGAACAATAAGCCAGAGCGTGTCAAGGACGCAAGCCATCTGAGAACCGCATCAGTGTCACAACCCGATGGAACGAGAGAAAATAAACCCACGCAACATTACAACAAACACTTTATACACACAAAAGCATTAAAAAGTCAGTGACAGTCCAATAAGTTCACAAGGCATTTGCATAAACTGCTAAGTGCTTTGACAATTATAGCCCAAATAGACTAAATTAACCACTCAGGACAGGAAATATGGGAATATGCTGGAATCATTCTGGAAATCTGTTGAATATACAAAGAAATTATTTTGGAAATATGTTGAAAATAGATTGGAATTATGTTAGTTTTATTGAAATTGCACTATTGGAAATCTTGTTGGAAGTTATGTTGGAAATATATTGGAAAAATGCTGGAAATAAAATGGAATTAGTTTGAAAGTACAGTGACCTACACTAATATTGGAACCCTTGGTAAATATGAGCAAAGAAGGCTGTGAAAATTTATTCTTTATTGTTTAACATTTTAAAATAAAATAAATACAAAATATATTTGTAAAATATAGGTGTGCAACAATTATTGGCACCCTTTTAGTCAATACTTTGTGCTACCTTTCTTTACCAAGATAACAGCTCTGAGTCTTCTCCTATAATGCCTGATGAGGTTGGAGAATACATGGCAAGGGATCTGAGACCATTCCTCCATACAGAATCTCTCCAGATCCTTCAAATTTCGAGGTCCACGCTGGTGGACTCTCATCTTCAGTTCACCCCACAGGTTTTCTATGGGTTTCAAGTCAGAGGACTGGGATGGCCATGGCAGGACCTTGAGTTTGTGGTCAGTAAACCATTTTTGTGTTGATTCTGATGTATGTTTTGGATCATTGTCCTACTGGAAGATCCAACCACGGTCTATTTTAAGCTTTCTGGCAGAGACAGTCAGGTTTTCATTTAATATCTGTTGATATTTGATAGAGTCCATGATGTCATGTATCCTAACAAAATGTCCAGGTCCTCTGGCAGAAAAACAGCCCCAAAACATTAAAGAGCCACCACCATATTTAACCGTGGGCATGAGGTATTTTTCCATATGGCTACCTCTCTGTGTGCGCCAAAACCACCTCTGGTGTTTATTGGCAACAAGCTCTATTTTGGTTTCATCTGACCATAGAGCCCGATCCCATTTGAAGTTCCAGTAGTGTCTGGCAAACTGAAGGCGCTCGAGTTTGTTTTTGGATGAGAGTAGAGGCTTTTTTCTTGAAACCATTCCAAACAACTTGTGGTGATGTAGGTGACTTCGGATTGTAGTTTTGGAGACTTTCTGACCCCAAGATGCAACTAATTTCTGCAATTCTCCAGCTGTGATCCTTGGAGATTTTTTGGCCACTCGAACCATCCTCTTCACAGTGCATTGAGACAATATAGACACACGTCCAATTCCAGGTGATTCATAACTTTTCCAATTGACTGGAACTTCTTAATTACAGTGGGTATAGAAAAGAATCACCCCTTTTTTTAAAAAATCACATTTTGTTGTTTTTCAGCCTGAAATGAAGACGGACACAGTTTTTGTTTTATCCAGCTGTATTTACTCAGTGCAACGTATAACATCCAAGTGAAAGATATAACACCAACATGTCATTTTTTTTTTTTTTTATTAACAAACAGAATCACTTAGTTGGAAAAAGGATCACCCCCTTGCTTTAATTTGCCTTAATTTTTTTAATTACAGCCTTTAGTCTGTTGGGATATGTCTGTACAAACATCTAGACTTTGCAATATTTCCCCACTCTTCTTTGCAGAACTGCTCAAGTTCAGTTAAATTTGATGGTGACTGTTTGTGGACTGCAGTCTTCAAGTAATTCCACAGATTTTCATTGGGGTTTATTCTGGGCTCTGACTAGGCCATGCAAGGACATTCAACTTTTTCTCCTTCAACCACTGTGTGGTCAGTTTTGCTGTGTGCTTTGGGTCATTGCCATGTTGGAAGGTAAACCTTCTTCCCATTTACAACTTTCTGGCAGAGGGCAGCAGATTTTCCTCAAGAATTTGACGGTATTTTGCTCCATCCATTTTCCTTCTATCCTGACAAGTGTTCTACTCCCTGCTGCAGAGTAACACTCCCATAACAGGATATCACCACCTCCATGCTTTACTATAGGGATGATGATATTTGGATGGTGAGCTGTATTGGATTTCCACCAGACATATCGTTGGTGTTGAGGCCAAATAATTCATCTGACCATAACACCTTTTTCCATGTGGTCTCAGAATCTTCAAGGTGCATTTTGGGAAAGCTAAGTTGTGGGTGACTTTTTTCTTGCAACCCTCCCATACAAGCCACATTTGTGGAGAATTTGTGATATTGTTGTCACATGCACACAATGATCACTCTTTGTCATAAGTTCCTGCAACTGCTACAGAGTTGCTGAAGGCCTCTTGGTAGCCTCTCTGACCAGTTTCCTCCTGGCTCTTTCATCCAGTCTGGAGCGACGTCCTGATCCATGGAGGGTCTGTGTTGTACCAAATACCTTCCACTTCTTAATAATAGACTTCACTGTGTTTCTAGGCATTGAAAAAGCCTTTGAAAATTTTTTGTATCCATCTCCTTACTTGTGCCTGTCCACAAATTTATCCCGGAGATCTTTTGACAGTTCCTTGCCACCCATAGTTGATTGTTTGCTTCAGTTGCACTACAAAATGCTCTAGGAAAGCTCTTTTCATGCTGAGCTAATCAAAATGACCACAGCTGATCAGAGTTGAAAGTCAAATGGCTTTTTGTGCCATTGAGAAGGTGATTAGCTACACCTTATTGAGTTTTTAGGAGGTGGGGTGATCCTTATTCCAACTCAGTGATTGTTTTTTTTTCTGAGATGTTGATGTTATATCTTTCACTTGTGTGTTATAAGTTGCACTGAGTAAATACAGCTGGATAAAACAAAAACTGTGTCCGTCTTCATTTCAGGCTGAAAAGCAACAAAATGTGATTATTTTAAAGGGGGGTGATTCTTTTCTATACCCACTGTATTGCCCTGATGGTGGAAATAAGCATTTTCAATGCTTATGTTATTTTCTTATAGCCACTTCACATTTTGTGAAGCTCAACAACCTTTTGCCGCACATCACAGCTATATTCCTTGGTCTTACCCATTGTTATGAATGACTAAGGGAATTTGGCCTATGTGTTACCTCATATTTATACTCCTGTGAAACAGGAAGTCATGGTTGAACAATTTACTGCTCCTAGTCACCCAGGTGTACTAAAAAAAAGTAAAATACCAATGGAAATATACTCCAAATATATTTTTCTCATATGAATTCATAGGGGTTCCAATAATTGTAGCACACCTATATTTAATGAAGATGTTTTTTGGATAAACCTGTGTTGTGTTTGCAATTGTTTGATATCCATGAGAGCAGAGTATTTTTTTTTTTTTAACAAAAGATCAAAAGGTTAAACAGTAGAGACAATTTTTCACAGCCTTCTTTGATCATATTTACCAAAGGTGCCAATATTAGTGGAGGGCACTGTATATTGGAATTATGTTGGAGATACATTTGGAAGTATGTTGGAGCTATAATTATAATGGAGTTGTGATGGAAATGCATTGCAATTAGGAATTATAATTGGAATTCTGTTGAATATTATGTTATATTATCTGTTGGAGATATGCTGGAAATACTTCAGAAGTATGCAGAAATTATGTTGAACTATGTTGAAAATATCCTGGAAATGCATTTGAAATGCATAGAAATATGTCACATCAGTAGTCATTGTTAGGACGACACTGGAAATATTCTGGAAGCAAATTGGAAATACACAGAAATTATGTTGGAAACAGGTTGGAATCCATGTTGGAATTCTGTTGGAGTCACATTGGAAATACATTGGAAAGATGTTGGAATTATGTTGGAAATAAATTGGAAATATTCTGAAAATACATCTGAAGTACATAGAAATAATGTTAGAAATAGTTTGGAATTTATATTGGAATTCCATTAAAATCAAGCTGGAAGTACATAGAAGTATGTTGGAAATGTGTTAGAAATGCATCGCTGAAACTCTGCCTCATTTTTTTGTTATGAAGTGCGATGGTAGTGCAGGAGTTAAACTGATATATGATGAAGACATGATGAGCATGGACTCCAGTGTAACATTATCCCAGACAAAAGCATTAATCTGCACAGTCAAAGCTGCAGTTAGTGTCCGTATTGTCTCAGTCTAGTATCCCTAGAGTGCATTTAGCTCAACGGCTCGCAGATGGATTCACTGCCCCGATCCGTTCTTACCTCTTTATTATTGCACCCACAGAATGAAGAGGAAGGAGGGAGGAGCGATGGTCTGGAGTGCGCACTGTGGGAAGAGAAATGGGCAAACGAGCAGCAAATACTGGGAAAGAAGCCCGAGCCACTGCACTCGCCTGGAGGTGAGGTACAGGGGTACGGAGGGCCTGTCAGCTTATCACCCTCAGACAAGAACCCCTAAACACAGCCTGAGCGGAGACAAACGGCACAAGGGTGCAGGATGGAGATAAGCAGAGAAAGCTCTGCAGGGAGGGAGGGAGAGAGAGAGAGAGAGAGAGAGAGAGAGAGAGAGAGAGAGAGAGAGAGAGAGAGAGAGAGAGAGAGAGAGAGAGAGAGAGTCACACTAGTTGTTTGCGCTGTGGCTAAACCATTTACACAGAGACATTCATACAGAGTGACAATTGTGCCATTAGTCACCAATGGAAAAAGTAAAGTTCGATTTGAAAGGTAAATGTACACAATTTAAAGCTACATTTTTGTGATGCAATTCAGTGCTTCATTTTCAGATTCACCAACAGCATGAATAATCATTTTTGACTGGCTGATGTGTTAAAGACATGAATCTGGGCTTGTTTGCTTTTCAGAAGAGCTCCGATGTGGCAAAGTACAAATCTGATCATGGATTTCATAAACTGAATTGGAAATATGTTGCACAATCAAATCAAAATGTAAATGTAAACTAATAAAATGACCAACATTTATACTTGTACTAAACAAAATTTTAATTTAAACAAATGAAATGAAAACTACCAAAATGTACAGGTATACTACCCAAATTTAAAGTTCAACTAAATACAACTCAAACCAGCAAATTTTGTAGTTAAACTACCAACTAAAGGTAAACTTACTACTAAAATGAGTTAAATGAAATTTAACTTAAATGACCAAAATTCATAATTAAAATCTCTGAATTTACAATTAAACTACTTAATTTAAACATAACCTACCAGAATATATAGCTAAACATTATTACTTTTTTTTCTATTTTTTGGGGGACCATTGAGACTTTAGTTATTTTACTTTTTTTAATATTTGTAGATATGTACTATGTATTTAAGGGTTAGCATGGGTGAGTGGTGGGTGTACGACGCAACATACAGGACAGTAGATGAGAAAACAATAGACAAGACAGGACAGTAGACGTACCATGGGCATGATACTTATCAGAATAGTGGGTGGAGGCAGGGGGGTATGGGGTGGATGTGAAAAGAGTAGACGTTGGAATGTCGGTTGAGTTAATTAACATGTTGGGTTAATTAACACGTATAACAGCTAAGCTAAGCTAAACATTATTGAAATGAAAACGCAACCTAGCAAAATGCACAATCAAACTACCCAAATTTAAACCAAAACTACATAAATATAAACCTAAACTACTAAAATCTAAACATAGCCCCTCCAAATGTAAATGTAAATTAATAAAAATGAAAATTAACCATTTAAAATGAAATTATAAATCTGATTATTTTGTAATTTTATTTATTTATTTTATTTATGTATCTATTCATTTATTTTGATTTCATTCTTGACTACAAATTAAATTTCAAGACTTGATATACATTTTAAAGCAAAACAACAACAAAAAAGGAATTTAAAGCATAAGAATTCGGGTGTTTAAAATTTAAAGCAAAATTCATTGCTTTATTGCAGTGAAAATTTGATGTTTAAAGTGTTTAAAGCAGCAGCAGGCAGTAAAGCAACACCAGGAGTTGTTTAAAATAGCAGAAACCACTTCAATAATGAAACAGTAAACAGGGAGCGAAACTCTTTCCAGTCACTCTGCTAGAGCACTCTAAAGTAAAGCTCTTGAAGACACACCATGAAAATGGGCTTTATTCACAGCGAGAGGCCGAGTGTGCACTCACAATGAATCCCTCATTTAAAAGCTGGCTCTAGACACGACGCTGGATAATCTGATCTCCACCTCATTTTCTTCCTATTTGCACTCCTAATTTAAACATTCATTCCTATTGTCCCCCCCCCCCCCCCCCGGATCGCTCCTCTTTTATAAGGTTGGTAAATCTGTATTAGGTTGTTTGTCTTTTCCTGAATTGACTGTAATGCGGCTTGGAATAATTCTCCAGCACTGCTGCCATCTGGCCTGTGATTAACATTCCGATTAAAATTCACCACAATCACAGCTCGGCAACTAACAACCGCTGTGACTGAACTATTATTAGCCGTTAAATGTCCCGCCTTATGAATTTTAATTCTACAAATACAGTGGGAGAAAATATTTCATTAAAGCCTGTGAACAGAGGGCAAGTGATATTAAAAAAAAAAAAAAAAAAAAACCAGGACCAGATTGCCAGGTGCTGCATTTTAAATTCAGTGCACCACAGGGCATGTTGGAAAGCAGCGAAGCTATAAAGTGTGATGTTTCCTTTTATTAAATTCTCTGTGTTCTGGTATATCAGCAAACAAAGCTTGGGTTAAAATGGTTTTAAATACACACAGCTGTATTCAGAGTCGACTTTAATATGGAAATTGCATGCATCAATATTCAGTGGACATTGGAGGAGACAACATCGTAATCAGAGACGTTGTTCATCTTGAGCAATGATTTTTAAAAGTTATGAAGTTATGAATTCAGTTTGGTCAGCTTATCCTTCAAAGAGTCAGCACGTTTTATTTACAGGAGAGTGCATCAAATAAACAAAAAATCTGGCATTATATTATTATTGCCAGAATAATCAAATGTGCTGGATCAAGTGCAATTTTAAGGGTGAAAGTCTTATTGTTAAATGAAACCACAGTTGGAGTGATTAATGTGATAATTACAACTCTTAGGACTCTTCATGAAGCAATATGTCAGCAATGTACTAGACTCCTATTAGATCTATTTCAATGCTCACCATCTTCTCAGTCATGTATCATTTATTAGTTTTCATATTTAAAGGTGCCTTAGGTAAGATTATTTATTTATTTATTTTTCCAAAATTAGGTCTCTAACAGATAGGTGAGTTCGATATTTGAATGATTCCCACCGATGTTCACAAAGCTCCACCTCCAGGATGAACAGTGGCCCGTAGAGTAGAATGTCGATAAAATGACTGATAGGTAGCGCATCCAAACACAAACAAGCATTCTGGACAGGAAGTCACTTTTCCGAACTATTTTTTTTCAGCGACTTAATACACTTTTGTTAAAGCCACAGCTTAATCCATCTTTTTTTTTTCTTAAACCATCATGTTCTACATATCTTCGAGGTTCCAAGGAATAAGAAAATAGACTATTGCACCTTTAAATAGTCTCTTGCTTTTATATTACATCACATTACATTTGAGAAAAAAAAAAATACCATTTCCGTCTTCTCTCCTCATTTCCTTGCCCCTTTTTTTAGTCTCAAAGACAACTGTTAATGTAAATATGGACGTAATGTTTGGGCATTTGGACAAGCTGCTGACACTGAATCTGGCCGGCCCACAATGCATGTGTGTGTTACGACTGCGCAGTTATTTGTGTTTACTTTTGTAAACTGTGACTCAGACATGAAAGTATGAGTTTTTTTTTTTTTTTTTTTTTTTTTAAAGTCTGTTCTGTCCTAAAACTTGCTCTTTGCCTTAAAAATGGACCTGATCCTGTGATCTTCATAACCTTCTGGAGAATTCCTAAATGGCTCAATATCAATAAAAATTGCATTAAGTTTGCCATGTTTGAGACTCATCCTGACTCATTTCTGACTAGAAACAAAAAACCACAGGGAGTTCTTTGGTTCTTATCTTCTTCTGAAAGATAACACTGATGGTGTACTTAGCTTTGCAAAAACACTTACTTCGGGCATTGTTCAGAAATAAAAGGGACTAAATTGTCTAAATTGACTAAACAGGCAGTGGTAGCTCAGTGGTTAAGCTGTTGGACTACTGATCAGAAGGTCGTGAGTTCAAATCCCAGCACTGCCAAGCTGCCACTGTTAGGCCCTTGAGCAAGGCCCTCAACTGCTCAGTTGTATAAATGACATAAATGTAAGTTGCTCTGGATAAGGGCATCTGCCAAATGCTGTAAATGTCTACAAATTGCTAAATAGACTATTATTTAAGTGTTATAATTTTACAGTAGTGTGATTTTAGAGATTTAAGCAAATATTTTGCTAAGTGTTGAAATGATTAACTTTAGCAGCTCGGGGGGGGGGGGATGACGGGACAATTGCAGGCCTTTTTTTTTTTTTTAAGCAAATGTGAAGTTGTTTTCACATACCAACTGTGGATCGATTGCACAATTCCATGTGTCACTTTTTGTGCACACTGATTTGTAAAATGGTTGACACTAGGTTCATCCTTTTGCTGTTTTGGTACCAAGACTCAAGGAGTGAAGAACAGAGCTTTTTTTGATGTTTGGATAGATAGATATAAATGGGGGATGAACAGAAATGGATGTATGGCATGGCATGGCACAGGAATACCTGCAAACCAGGAAGCGTTCTCATACAAGATGATTTTTAGCCATGCAAGCCGGCATGAGACGTGTATTTATCACAATGATCTCAATGCAAGTACTCGCACCACAACAGTGAGCTAATTACAGTGCTCCGGTCCAGCGAAAATCTGGTTTTATACAGTATATCAGTAAGGCATTCTGTCTCCTCTGATGACCAAAACAACCCTCCACCATGACCAAAATAGAAACAGGAAGTAGCGTGGAACCAATCATGTTACTCAGCATGCAGCAATGAGGGCAGTTAGGTTTAACACAGGATACGGTCTGCACCACGTTTCGGTTGAAGCGAACCCCAGACCACAATGTTCAAGAGGACAAGGATCAGTAATGTGGAATGCTCAAGGGCTTGAAAACAGCTTTCACACTTCACTAAATGAACCAAACTCTCATGGCAAACTGCTCCAAATCCAAAAAACATATTGATGAGTATTCAGCAGCGGGTTTAAAAGAGATCGCATTTAAAATATTGCACACCGATGCTGAAATTATTCATCAAGAGTGGTATGAGTGTGTGTCAAAAGATCCTCCAAACACCTGAACCACAAATACAAAAGCATTAGAATCAGCAGAGCTAACATCCAGACAAGGGGAACCTCTGGTACGGACGCAAAGCCCACTCTAATTATGCATCTCTTGGTGTTAGGAGGAGCAGTGCCACTTGAAGACCTAGAAGAGGTACTGGACTGGGAATGTTACTGAAGCATGGCTTTACTACTCACTCCACATGAATAAGACATCACAATCCACAGTCATATATAAAATATGGATTATGGCACTCGCTGCACTCAGTGAATCACTCCATAAAGCCAGCAGGAGAGAAGAAGTCATGAACAGTACACATGGGGGCACTATTTATTATTCATGATCCTAATTGCTAGTAATCACTACTGTTTAAATAATAAATTAATTATTTTAAAAAAACTACAACTAAATTGAGTGTAGAATGAAGAAATAAAACACATAGTACACAATTTAGTAATAAGGCTGGATTCTGGCATGATAAAAAATATCTATTTATAGTGTGTAGAAAGTGTCACAGAGCCCCTGAGAGGTGTTATTTGGAAAGCAAAACCCAGAAAATGCTTCTTTTTTTTCTCCACAGTGTGATGTTTACATAATGAAGACTCACAAATGCGTAGCCTATACCACAAGTGTGTCATCTGAGGAAAATGGCTTCTGCTTTGTATATATAATGAGCACTGTTGTAAAGATTTTTCTGATAATCCAAACCTCCCTATCTGTGTTTTCAACTTTCATGGCTATAAGGCTTAACCTTTGGCATCTATAGCATCTTATGTAAGGAACAAAACATCTGGGGAAGTGCTGTTATAGCAAAATAATCAACGATGAAGCAGAGTTACTGTTGCCATCCCAAAGTTCATTATTTTACTGCAACAGCTTGTCACAAAAGTGTTTTATTCCTCTCATACTAATTAAGAAAAAAAATCAATTAATTAATGAATTACACTTTTATCCATTTATTGTTACATTTAATGTTGTTGAACTTCTGGAAGGCAAGCTAGTTCTAGTTATAACTTCTAGTTCCAGTTATTATGTATTTTTCTTTGTCTTTCTTGTTGCCATAAACATCTGTGTGAATTAGATGTTACTATGGAAAGGATAATGTATTAGAGCTAGCATATTAATAAACATAAAAACTAAAGAACATAAGGCAGTCAAGGTTTATATCTAAAAAAAAATGTGAGCAACAGTTATTCAGAATCAGATATTGGGTATAATAGCTAAACTGTTTTGAGCAGCTAGTATTAATCTCAGAAAAATAATGACCAAAAACCAAAGTTCTTTGCTTTTTATTTTCTTTACCCAGATAACACTGAAGCTAAAGGAATCTGTAGCTTTAAATAAAAATAAATACAATTTAGCAAGAAAGATTTAGTGATTTAAAGAACATAACCCAGTCATGGTTGATATTTCACAATATACTAGCAGCTGTGATATTTACTTCTCGACCACACTACATTTGCTAAAATATTGAGTTTTGGTCTTTTCAGCTGGACTGTTTTAAGGAACTTGCTTTTACTCTAAGCAAATAAGGATGCCCTAAAACATTCTCTTTTTTAGCCAGCGAACATGTAGCTAAAAGTGTCCTGAGCTTTCTAAAAACATTTATTTAGGGTGTTGCTCAGAAACAAATAAGAATTAGCAAGAATCCCAACTTATCAACAATGATACATGCAGATATATACAGTGGGGGAAAAAAGAATGTGATCCCCTGCTGGTTTTGTATGTTTGCCCACTGTCAAAGAAATGATCAGTCTATAATTTTAATGGTAGGTGTATTTTAACAGTGAGAGACAAAATAACAACAAAGAAATCCAGAAAAACGTATTTCAAAAAAGTTATAAATTGATTTGCATTTTAATGAGTGAAATAAGTATTTGACCCCTTTGACTTGGTACTTGGTGGCAAAACCCTTGTTGGCAATCACAGAGGTCAGACGTTTCTTGTAGTTGGCCACTAGGTTTGCACACATCTCAGGAGGGATTTTGTCCCACTCCTCTTTGCGATCCTCTCCAAGTCATTAAGGTCTCAAGGCTGACATTTGGCAACTCGAACCTTCAGCTCCCTCCACAGATTTTCTATGGGATTAAGGTCTGGAGACTGGCTAGGCCACTCCAGGACCTTAATGTGCTTCTTCTTGAGCCACTCCTTTGTTGCCTTGGTGTGTGTTTTGGGTCATTGTCATGTTGGAGTACCCATCCCCGACCCATTTTCAATGCCCTGGATGAGGGAAGGAGGTTCTCACCCAAGATTTGACGGTACACGGCCCCATCCATCGTCCCTTTGATGCGATGCAATTGTCCTGTCCCCTTAGCAGAAAAACACCCCCAAAGCATAATGTTTCCACCTCCATGTTTGACGGTGGGGATGGTGTTCTTAGGGTCATAGGCAGCATTCCTCCTCCTTCAAACACGGCGAGTTGAGTTGATGCCAAAGAGCTCGATTTTGGTCTCAACTGACCACAACACTTTCACCCAGTTCTCCTCTGAATCATTCAGGCAAACTTCAGACGGGCCTGTACATGTGCTTTCTTGAGCAGGGGGACCTTGCGGGCACTGCAGGATTTCAGTCCTTCGCGGCGTAGTGTGTTACCAATTGTTTTCTTGGTGACTATGGTCCCAGCTGCCTTGAGATCATTAACAAGATCCTCCTGTGTAGTTCTGGGCTGATTCCTCACCGTTCTCATGATCACTGAAACCCCACGAGGTGAGATCTTGCATGGAGCCCCAGACCGAGGGAGACTGACAGTTATTTTGTGTTTCTTCCATTTGTGAATAATCGCACCAACTGTTGTCACCTTCTCACCAAGCTGCTTGGTGATGTTCTTGTAGCCCATTCCAGCCTTGTGTAGGTCTACAATCTTGTCCCTGACATCCTTGGACGGCTCTTTGGTCTTGGCCATGGTGGAGAGTTTGGAATCTGATTGATTGATTGCTTCTGTGGACAGGTGTCTTTTATACAGGTAACAAGCTCCCTTTAAGAGAGTGCTCCTAATCTCAGCTCGTTACCTGTGTAAAAGACACCTGGGAGCCAGAAATCTTGCTGATTGATAGGGGATCAAATACTTATTTCCCTCATTAAAATGCAAATCAATTTATAACTTTTTTGAAATGCGTTTTTCTGGATTTAAAATACACCTACCATCAAAATTATAGACTGATCATTTCTTTGTCAGTGGGAAAACATACAAAATCAGCAGGGGATCAAATACTTTTTTCCCTGACTGTATATGCATGTTTAGGTATATTAGCTAGCATAATGTGGTTCACTTTTGATGGTTTTAGCTAGACTATTCTGAACAATTATCTATTTGTTAATTGTTTTTTGATAATAACTATTTATAACAATTAAGTATTACATAACAACTATGTAACATGAGAAGCCATATATCAGAATCATTGCAAAACAGATTTAATGCACCTTCCTCCCCATTTAGCCTCTATAGACTTTTGCGATTATGGCTTCAAAATGGTGATTGAAGTCAGTACTGTGGTGCCTGTTAAAAGCACGATTACATTGGGAATAAATCCTTTTACAGTCCAGCATGCAGAAAGGCACAGAAACAGCATGTGCTGGGAGTGGCACCAGGCTATTATAGAGCAGCAGCAGTGGAAGTGGATGAGGAATACGAATCAGAATGATTTATTGATGCTTGTCATAAAATATGACCAGAGCTTCTATTTACAACCTGTTATAAACCTGCCATCAATTGGATTTATACCAGTATTTGGCCTGCAATGCTAAACCCCTTTCGGCCAAGGGTCCAAAAATACTCTCCGAGCTGTGTTGGAACATGGTGGCAGATGGAGCTTTTGTCTAATCGAGCATTGCGGAAAGGGGAAGTGGGTACTAAAACAGTCAGAGCGGGGATGGGTGGGTAAGTTGATACCAATGTGCCCACTCTCAGAGCTCAGCTCTTCCTCCATTTCTCTAAGACAGAGTGATTTTGTGATGATGGGTGTGTGTACATGTCTGCTTGTCCCCTAGCTTGACACACAGCCTGCATACCCCTCTCTGTGCCTTGCTGGCAATGAAGAAGCGTTATTAATGGGGTCAGCCTGTTAAGTAATGGCAGCAAATGTGCCATGAGTTATGGGGCAAATCTCTCAGCCAGCCTAACCCAGTGTCTCGGCTCACGCTTGGTGAGTTATGCTATTGATCTGAGAGATGTGATCTTGAGTTATTGTTCCAAGAGGGCATGATAGAGAAGAAGCCAGAGAAATGCCTTTTGAAAGAGTTTGAGCCAGACCTACCTCAGAACATAGCACCCATAGTTCAAAACTCCAAAACCTGGCCTAATACTAAATGAGTAATGGCCCAGTGCAACATGTACCACTACCATCTGGCTGAGCATACCACAATGGAATGACAGCAGTTAACTCCTCTGAGTCTCCCAGAGCACACCCATGACTTCACCCTGATGGCCATGTATCTCAGCTATAAGGATCAGAGCTCACATTCAGGCCTCGTTAAGCACACAGCTGAAATTACACACAACAATTACATATCCAGCCTTCAATACAGCATGTAGGGATCAATAAAATTCACTCATCCATCTATCTATCTATCTGTCTGTCTGTCTGTCTATCTATCTATCCATCCATGATCTTGCCATTGCCACGATTGAACCTTTTGCACCTAAACCCAAATTTCCCCTTAGAGACTGAAATTGTTCATCCATCAATCCATCCATCCAATGCACCAATCTACTCATCCATTTCTCCATCCATGAATTTAGCCTTTACATCCATCTATACATCCATCTATTCAGCTATCTACCTACTCCTGCAGTCCAACTACCCCCTGTCTGTCCCTTATTTTCTTTTGGGAAACCAAAAAGTCCATCCATTCATCATCCATCCACCCACCCATTTATATGCATCCACTCATTTATATCCATTCATCCTCCAACCATTTATATTCAATGACCAGTTTATATCCTTTCATCTATCTATTAATTTCCATCCAGCTATATATCCATCTATCCTTCCATAGCCATCCATTTATATCCATCCACCCATTTCTATTCATCCATCCATTTCTCATCATCCACCCATTTTTATCCATCCATCCATCCATCCCCATAACTGTCCTTTACTTTCTTTTGGGGATCCAAAATGTCCATCCATTCATCCATCCATCCACTTCTATTCATCTTCTATATATCTGCTATATTCATCTATCCATCCATCCACTTTCCACTGCCACAAGTATCCCTTATATTCCTTTTGGGGATCAAAAAAGGCACTTAATCCCTCAATCCATCCATCAAAATACTAAATATTACCATAACATCCCTTATGCACCCTAATATAAATTTATCCTTGGGACCTATACAATCATTTAAGGCTCACAAAGTATTTGGCAAGACTTTGTGGCATCTGAATGTTTAATAGTGCTTTATATAGACTGTTAACAGGAAGTTGTGTTGAGAATAGAGACTTTAGTCCCTAGTCAATTAGTTCCCATTTGCTGCTTGACTTAAAAAAAAAAATGAAAGAAAAAGTTATAACTGTAGTTTTCTCATATCCTGTCATAAACAACCTCTCATTAAATGTGTATGGAGACATTATGAAGAAAAATGAAGCTTGGAAGGAAGTAGCAGAGCACATCATTCGTGTCTCTAGACAATGTTTCTAGCTAGAATATTTAGCTTGTGGCTAACAAAGCCTGACACATAACATGTAAATCAAACAACCAATTTTCACACAGATTAGTGTGTTGTTTAATTTGTGTTTAACTACTTAGAAGATGATGTATATACATACAGGCATATGGTGGTGCTTATCTGCTGACAAAGCTAATACAAAACCTGTGAGCGACAGTAAGGATGAGTGTGAACGTGGGGTTAGAGAAGAAGATTTTACAACACTGAGGAGTTTTCAGGCTTCTCAGTAGCAACAAAAAGAGGTCTGTTTCTGATTCAGCACACTCAGTTGAAGATATTTTATCCTTGGCTTATACATATACAATAAGAGTGGATATAGAATACAGTTTTCAACCTGACTCCGGAAAAAGAATTAAATCTTTATGCATGGTCGCATTCAGAGACCTTTCAGATTTGGAGCACAGCATCTGCCTCTGATACACGTTAGGAATGCAGAACATCTGGTTCACATCACTGAATAGAGCTATAGAAACCGTCATCATTATATTACTCTGAGATTATTTAGAAACGTTCGGTTGGCATTTAGTCATCCACGTGTAGTAATTATGCTTAAACTGGAAACCAGATCGCAGTTAATCAATTCTGATATAATGATGCCTGAGTAATGAATGCCGACATACAACTGAACTGGGAAAAAAAGCAACATTGCTATAGCTTTTAATTATTTATCACTATGATCATCATTAGTGCAGTTAATAAAGACCAGGGTAAACATTAGCATAATGCTAACATTAGCAACTGGTTAAATGATAAGTTTATAACCGGTAATGATTATAGCCGTCTATTAAATGTTGATGGTTGGCCAGCAGGGCACCAATAACCAGCTCCCATTTAACACCCAGGGTTTGGTCACGCACAGCTGCTGCATGGTAAACTGTAAAGCCATGGAAATTCTGCATGTTTTATTCAGTCCGTTGACATTTACTAAAGTGCAGCACCTTAATAAATACTTAAAATGGAGCAATGTGAAGCTCTTTTATAACCTGGGGTCATTTTCAGCTCTGTGATCACTCAGGGTCAGGACTACAGAGCTCAGCTCAATTCTGTTTCAGTTACAGCCTTAAATAAAATCACAGTGACATCTGGAAGGGTTTTTTTTTTTTAGTTTTTTTTTTGCTGGTCAAATCAAAGGTAGGTGAGCACTGCCACCAAATCTGCACTGGTCTATTTTAATTAGGACATTTCGAAAATGTTATTTAAAACTGGAACATTTGTGGGCAGATAAAAGCCGGCCTGGTCCATCCCGGTGCCCTGCTTCTGGGGTTCTCGTCACTGGGGGTCGCTCGCTGTTGCTCAGGATGGGCCCATATGGACAGCCTCCACAAACAATTCACAAACAGACTTTGCGCTCGGGTTTCCATCAGTGGACAGTTCATGACTTCAGCAAAATAGACTTCATGTTGAGACTGTGGTGAATCTCCTGACTACACAGTTGCACTTTATATCATGTATCATACAGTTATAGAAGGGATTTACTTATAATCGCACTATCCGGTGTCACCCAGATGAGGATGGGTTCCCTTTTGAGTCTGGTTCCTCTCAAGGTTTCTTCCTCATGTCGTCTCAGGGAGTTTTTCCTTGCCACCGTCGCCAATGGCTTGCTCATTGGGGATAAATTTATCGATTTAAAATTTAAAAACATTTACTGATTATGTGATAATAGACAAGCAAAACCCACATCACTGATACATCAGTGTCTTCCTGTCTTTCTTCCGGTCTCTCTTCCTGTCTCTCCCATCTTTCTCCCTTTCTGTCTTTTCCCATCTTTCTTTCTTTTCTTGTCGTTCTTCCCATCTTTTCCTGTCTCTTTCTTTCTTCTCTTCTCATTCAGTCTTTCGTTCTTTCTCATCCTTACTTTCTTTTTTCCAGTTTATTTCCATCTCGTCTCCCTTCCTTCCTTCCTTCCTATTTCTCTTCCAGTCTTTCTTCCCATTTCTTATTGTCTATTTCTGTCTTTGTCCCATCCTATTTCTCACTGTCTTTCTTCCCATCTTTCCCTGTGTCTTTCTTTCTTCCCTTCTCTTTCAGTATTTATTTTTTCCCCTTTCTTTCTTCCCATTTCTTCCTATCTTTCTTCCCATCTTTACCTCTTTCTTTCTTTATTTCTTTTTTCCTGTTTCTTCCCATCTCTTATCTCCCGGTCTCGCTTCCTTCTTTCCTTCTTCTCTTCCAAGCTCTTCCTGTCTTTCTTCCCATCTCTTATTGTCTATTTCTTTCTTTGTCTTATCCCGTTTCTTCCTGACTTTCTTCCAATCACTTCCTGCCATTCTTCTAGTCTCTTCCTGTTTTTCTTTCTTTCATTGTCTCTTCCTGTTTTTCTTCCCGTCTTTTTCCTCTTTCTTTCTTTGTCTATTCCTGTTTCTTCTTTACTTTCTTCTCATCTCTCCCTGTCTTTCTTCCAGACTTTCTTTCAATTGCTTCCTGTCTTTCTTCCTGTCTTCTCGTGTCTTTTTTTTTTTTAAGATACATTTTTGTCGCTGAGGCTCCCCATATAACAAGCGTGTCCTTGCGTACTACAGGTGCCTTCACGTCTGTGGAAGATAATGTTTGTGCTGTTGAGGTAGCTGAATCATTGATCGAATGGAGAGAAAAAGTCACTTATTACATAACGTTTTCTAAGCGACTGAATGAGAGTCAGAGAGAACAGACTGAAGCACTTCGAAGGTCATTGGTGCTGTGTGGAGACGGTTTGCTTTTCACTGGTCGGAAAATAATGAAATGAGAGAGAGAGAGAGAGAGAGAGAGAGAGAGAGAGAGAGAGAAAGAGAGATGGGGGGGGTCCACACAGACCAAATGAATATCGATTAATTTGCTGTTGTCATCATTTTCCCCTTTTATCATCATTTTTCCTCAATATATTATAAAAATATATGCATCATTGAAAGTGTTTGCTATGCATGTTATTTGAATAAATTTGACAAGGCATGTTGAGCATTTCTGAAATGATTTAGTGCAATTATTTATGAGGTATTATGTCATTAGACATAATAACACTCAGGAACAAACAGGAAACACAATATACAGTAAGAATATGAGAAAACTAAAAGCACCAATTCACTTGCCAAATAATGGCTTCATTCACTACTTATATACTCATGTATTAGCTATTAAAGAATGTTATTAAGTATTATCAATTATTCTGATGTATGGAGGTTTCTTTTTCCCCCATCTCTCATTTTTTCCCTTCTCTTCCTGTCACTCTTTCTTTCTTGCCAAGTTTTCCTGTCTCACTTTCTCACTTCCCATCTCTTCTTGCCTCCTTTTCTCTCCTTCTCTCTTTCTTCTCATCTTTCTTCCCTCCCTACTTCCCCTAGTAAAACTTTTATATAAGGTTCAGCAAACTATTCAAAAGCAAATAATATTCATTAATATCATTAATTAATATCATTAATATCATTAATTAATATCATTATTATCATTAATTAAAGATAAGATTTGGTGACCAAATAGTAAATAAATATTGTATAAAATTAAGCATAACTTACTAAATAACTTAAAAATATATTATATTTAGACATCAGAATTAATGAGAAGAAGAAGAAGAAGTTGTTTTTATTCAAAATTTAATAAGACTTAATGCAAGTTTCCTCATTTAGGGAATCATTTATTCACTTATCCATGTTTAAGATATTAACACTTATGTAGAAACGATGTTATCTGTAAACTATCTGAATGGTGATGATTCTGTCATGTCCTGTGGGAAAGCCTGAAAGAAGCAACTTCCAAAATGAAACAAAGAGCAATCTGAGAACCTCACAAAATGCATCAAACCTGCAATGCCCCTCCAGGCGAGAAGATTAAACGAGTGCAAACACAACATACGACAAGGCGTACCTCTAGCCAAAAATGTAATGACATGCCATCAGCGTGAGGGAAATGTTTAGGAAGAATCATCAGCGAGTCTGTGCGTAATTGAAATGCATCGCACCTCAGCGAGAGGGCTGAAATGAACCGATTGTCAGTGGAGTCTCCATTAGGAGAGGAGAGGCGGTCTTCTCCTCCTCATTTGGCTTGAAGGGGTTCACCTGAGCGCGCTGTGCTAATTAAAGCCCGCTTCTTCACTCAAGGTCGTCAGCTCCTCAGACAAGCTCATGCCACGCTCCATCTCGCACATTCAATTACCAGACCCTTCTAACGACTTCCTGTAGTCCCCACTCGCCACGCCGACACTTTCAGCCTCATTCTCTCTCTCTCTCTCTCTCTCTCTCTCTCTCTCTCTCTGGCGGAATGCAAAAAACAATCTTCATTACAACAATGTGCTCAGATCTGTGTGAAAAAAAAAAAAAAACAATTTCTAAACGAGTGTGTTGATAGCATATTTGCAGGGCACGTTGCTATTGAAGTACTCCGCTGGTCGCTGTGTGAAAAGCCACATGGCTGAAAGATAATGAACCTGAAGGTGCAGGCGGTACGAGAGAGCTCAGTGACACGTTAGAATAAAAATGAGCCGACGAACCATTAAGAGCGGTGATTTGCAAAAACAAACTGCTCTGTAGAGCTGTTTAAATAAAGGCTAGTCCTTATTTTGACAAACACGATGCTCCATTGCTTCTACGCACAGGTGATGAACAGCAGATTAAAATAGTGTTAAATGTTAGTGGTGGTGCTGATGCAAAAATCAGGTTGTAAGCTTTAACACGGGCGTTAATCATTTTATTTAAGGGCAGTTTGCTTAAGGTTAGTGAATATCAAGCAAAATTATGCATATGGATGTAATTAAAATCTTAACATTGGCATACCTAAGGGCCACCCCATACATCTGGCCACCCCAATAAGACAGGAACAAGCTGGTCTCAGGCAATATCCAGACAAAGGGAGCCACATTATGTAATTTTCTATAAATGCGGAAAATTGCCACGCCAATAAAGTCACTGGCTCTAACCTGTAATGTGGGTATTTTGTCTATATCTAACTTTGTGTGTGTTGTGACTGCACTTTGCAGGCATCATAATTCTCACTAAGATAGTAGTTGAACAATTAAAAACAAATCAATACATCCAATTTTATTTATAGCTTAATAAAACAATAGGGGCATAAGAGAATCACAGATGTTGAAACATTATCAGAATGAATAGGATATCAACTTCAACAATGTCATTTTCGAATGATGAGGCACTTTTACTCCAGACAAATCAATACCAAGAGCAAGTCAGTGGTCCCTTGGAAGAAATAAGAGTGAAGTGAACGAAAAGACTGTCACACAAATCATCTTCCTTGTTTTCACCACACCTTCACCAATCAGGAATGGCCCGAGCTCCTCCTCCCTTCCCCTACCTGGGATCCACACTTCCTCAGGCCTGACACTTCAATAGCACTTTTGATCACGGTGAAATCGAATGAGCATAATGAGGCAGTCAATATGTAATTTATGACCCCATAACCAGCTCGAAATATGGCTTGTGTGGGATAAGGAGCCGAGAACGGCACTCAGACTGGAGTCAGACGCCCATTAATGAAATATTTCTGCTCTCTCCTTCTCTCACGCTCTCTGAAAATAGGATCGCTTTTCATGTTCGGAAGTGAAATGCCTCTCGCCTGCTCCTGCTGATTGGACTCAATAACTCAGAGTGGGAAGTTTCTCCAAGCTTCAGTACTGAGGTAGTCTGACTTTTTCTTCCTGACTTAACAATGCAATATTATACAGTATATAACAAGTGACAATAAATACATGTTAATAAAGCCAGGATGCTTTTGTAGCCACAGCTCTGCTTACACCAGCCTGGCAATGAATTGCAACAGCTACACCCAGGAAGTGCACACAGTATTAAATCCACCAGGGGAGGAAGCTCGTGTCAACTCAGACATGCTGGAGGTTTGGAAAATGCATTCTGAAGTTTCATCAGAATGACAGCTTCCCTCCACCTCTCAGGCCCCACTGACAGGGGTGACAGCATTCCGGCTTTTTCCAAGGCCCTGGGACGGTTATGGAAAGGCACGGGTGAAGTACCAGAAGACGGAAAAGACAAGCTGCTATGGAGTAGCTGAGGGCTCCCGTAATTTAGGGTGGAATTTTGTTTCGCAATGCTCTGCTCTTGAACATATGGAGTCAATCATTTGAATACTGTACATATGGTGAGGTTATCCATTCATTAGTACAATGTTACAAATAAATATAGTACCCTAATTAGTTTGATCCTCTTGGGAAAACCCTTAAAGATTCAATCTTGAATCCTAAAACAGTTTTCTCTTTTAGTGAAAATTCATAGTAAACTTGTACATCGGGACTGGGATCCCGTGAGACCAAACAAAAAAGCTGTGGGAATGAGTTTTTCCTGTCAAGCAGGTGGGAGTTTGAGGTCACATGTGAAGCTCAGAGGACAACAATGTTGATTAATTCATTAAGTTTACGGTAACTGGTTTCTGTGGTGTAATTTACTTATTTGCTTATGTTTTTAAAAATAGAACCAACCAAGTTCATTAGCAAATATCACTGGCAAACAAACATAACTGCAGGAGAAGGAGGAACTGGTCAAACTTCCTTTGTGGGCAGGAGTAGTAAAAAATACCTTGAGGAGTAAGCCGGTGTAACGAATCAATCATTACTAGCATTATTCTTTTCCACCAGAATAATGTAATGGATCAACTTTAAACATGAAAAACGAAACAGAAGCGCACGCTTGGATTCAACGCACCTTTTTAAAGGAGACGAGTTTTAAAGCGTGCCCGCCTTATCTACCAGAATGTGTAGTAACTTGGATGAATCTGCAACGTTTAAAAATATTCTCCACCAGTTACAATTTATGTAATGAATTAAAAGATGTTTAGCACGTTTAAATGTATTCTCCAATTTATATAAGGAATATATCTATATATCTAATCAACACGTGTTGTGACCAGTTATAAATATACATCAGCCATGAAAGGGAATTCATGTATGTGCACATATACATATAGATAATTAACTACAACGGATTATAATTAATTATGACTATGTATGTGGTCTAGATCAGCTTTTAGGATTAGCTGTAGTCTAGTTTGGAATTATGAACTCTAAAGAGAGAGTTTATCCTTCTGGCCAAGAAGGAATCTCCGTTTCCAGAGCACGTAGCGAGATCGCAGCGTTTAATTGACTCATCACTTGAACAAAAACAGAGAAAATCAAGCGTGGGATAATATATTTTAATAACTAGATGTAACTATGGATACACACGACTAACTCTAAGCAAAACATACATATGTACATCTATATACAAGGAAAGAAAAGGGATTTGAAAGTTCGCGCGAGGTCGTGTAGAGTTTGCTGGTTCGACGCGCCATTGCAAAAGGCGTGAGCCGTGAGGCGGTTGCATCCTTTGTCCGGGAGAGAGAGATCCTGGCTTCTTCTTCCCGGGGTACGAGGCCCCGGGGGAGAGAAACCGGAAAGAGCGTAGAAGTGCATGAAGAGAGACTGAAGAGAAGACTCAAGACTGAAGAGACTGAAGAGTTTCAAAGTGTGGTGTTGTTTTAAAGACAACACCAACACACACGCCTCTTTGGGCTATGGGCCAATCAGGAAGTTGGATTTGTTGGCGGGATGACCTCTCTTTGTCTGGTCTCAGACCCTAATTTAAATGTCCAGGGAGGAGCCGGTTTATACCGTATTATATATTAAATTAAGGGAAAGCATGAAATAATGTATCCCATTGCAATATGATATGCATAATCAATCAGGGTATCGCAAGACGATTAACTACATACCAAATTCGATGGACTTGTAACGAATATTACAAGAAAAACATGGTTACAGACATTTAAAATAATATCCTAAGTTAAAACTATCTAAAATCATTAAGGTTAGGTCACATAAACACACAATATATGTAAACAAGATAACATCACACTATTTAGGCATCGAATAATTACATATAATTACATTACATTCGAGAGAGATTTTTCCATTGTGTGTGTAAGGTAAGCGTGTGTGTGTGTGTGTGTGTGTGTGTGTGTGTGTGTGTGTGTGTGTGTGTGTGTGTACACGAAGGGGGGAAGGTTGGTCGTTAGCATTCCAAAGGTATCTGGTCAAACTGGGGCCAGAGTGGTCATTAAACAGATAGGGATTTACAGCTCAAGGAGACAGAGAAATTTCATTGCTAAACCTAGGCTGATTCAGAAATCAGTTTGATACGTTCAGACGTTACACCGGATTGGCCAGAATTCCTTCAGGTAGTGAGCAAGATTGATCAAGAGTCTCTGTGAGAGTGGATCGAGTTGGTAAGAATTAATTCAAAAGTGGGCAGAGTTGGTAAGAATTCCTTCAGGAGTGGGCAGAGTTGGTCAGAATTCCTACTGTGGTGGGCAAGGGCAGATGGGATTGTTCAAGAGTGTCAGGAAGAGTAGGTGGGATTGCACAGAATACCTTCTGGAGTAGGCAGAATTCCTTCTGGAGCAAGTGGGTGTAGTCAGAATTCCTTCTGGAGTGGGCAGGAATCAGTGGGTTTGGTGAAGAATGTTCAGGCACTAGTGGGAAATCAAACAATCTATCCAAAGCACAATTTAAAAAAACAACCATTTTTTTCCCCCAGGGATCTGCTGGGATCCATTATTTCACCAACAATACAAGCTTCTTTCAGACTCCGTTTTACATTACAGGGATTTTACTGGTGAGGTCCAGGGTTCAAACCATTCAAATATGCAGCCTTTAAACAATATTTTACCTGGATTCATGAAATCCCATTATACACAGGGCATGATGTATAATAAATCATTGGATGCTGTAGAAGTTATATTTCATAAACGAATCACTAATTTAATCACACTTATGCCACATTCTTGCATCCTGGACTGAACAGTTCATCTGGAATTTCGGACATTTTTCCTGACGTTGTAGTTATTTTCAGACTTTACTTGCTGTTACATCAAAAAAAAAAAAAAAAAATTGATGCACTGCATCAAAAGGTGTTAATAGGGACTTTAGGCAATGCCAGACCACCAGGAGAAAAAACGAGCTTTGTGATTCTGACTCACTGCTTCATGCTGTAAGATATAGGAGCGTTAATTTTTAGGTGTATAATGTGTGTCATTAGAATCTTATTTACACCAGGTAATGACACTGATCAGTCAATGATTTCAGAACAGTTTGGTTATAGACACTTATATGGTTATAGACTTTTTGCATAGGAAATCTGAGTTAACATACTTGTTGTCATCATACATCAACTTATTTATATTAACATAAAGCATTTTTCTCTTGCTTTATTAAATGGCATTTTCTCTGCACATACATAGTGCCTTTTAACCTTCACAGTTCTACAAAGCACTTTACACTATCTCATTCACCCATACATGCATACACTGACGGCAGCAGAGCTACCATACAAGGCTCAGTGACTTGCAAGGACACTTTGGCACGTGGAGTCATGTGAACCGGGAATCGAACTACCAACCCTACGATTAGTGGAGAACCCACTCTACCACCTGAGCCGCAGCCTCCCTAGGTCTCAATCAATTGTCCCTTCCTGATTAACTGTCAATAAATTATTGTATAAAATAGTATATGCTATAAAAAAAACATAAGGGTTAGGGAATGATTAGGAAAGAAGTCATGGAGGATTTGTCTCCAGACCTCTGTAGATGTGGTGCCAAGTCCATCCTCTGATGAACCTGACTGTACAGAGGTCAATAAGCAGCAGCTATAGGCTTACATCCTAACAGAAATTAGCAATGCATTAAAGTTTACATGCTGAGTGCTAAGCAGGCGACGAGACGAAAGTCCATATGTTTGATAAAAAGCACATCTAAAGCAGAGCACCAATGGCATATTGCATCAAATTGGTCGGTCATGATTGATTTTTCACAAGGAATTTGACACGGGTCAATCTGGCATTAAAGATTTATGCGGAGAAGTGGTGAGCAGGATGGAGAAATCCATTTATTAACTGGAATAACTGGAGTATAACAGTAAGTAACATGCAGGTATGTGTTAACAGGTTAAAGGTCACAGGACACCATCTGCTGAAGGGGGGAGAGAGAGAGAGAGAGACAGAGAGAGAGAGAGAGAGAGAGAGAGAGAGAGAGAGAGATTCTCCTCAATGGAGGTCAGAAGATCATGGCTGGCTGACAAGTACAATGAGCAGGTTATTTAAACAGAGGTCAACACTGCATGGTTTACATATAATATTTTTAAAAATACATACAGGACAATACACATCTACGTTGGATTTGATCTTCATTAATAATTAGTTCAAAATCAAATTATAGCCCTGACTGACCATTTTAAAAGACTGTTTATTCAATAATCACTGGTATGTTTCACAAAAACAAGCATCAACTAGAAATAAATTAACTAAATTAAACTGCTCTGATGATTTATGAGACCTTGCCCTCACTCAAGATATTTTTTGGCTCACTTGGAAATCATGAGTCTCCACTGTCAGCACTTTATATCGATCAGGAAAGTCTTCAGGACAGAGGAGTTTAAATTTCTGATTTCTTAGGAACATGACAAGCCGTGTTAATTTTTACTTATTAACCTCAAGGAGGAGAAAAAAAGAGAGGCTGGTTAGGGAATGACTGTTTATAGCTGCTATAATGTAAGTGAGAAAAGGAACTAACTTGTTTCGCAGATGCTCCACAACAATAAACGTGACTATTTACGGATTACAAAAAAGTGTGGTGTCATTATTTAACTGCTGTGGTATAAGAGGAAAACATTGCAGAATGTGTCATTATAGGAAAATAATTAACTTCAGGGTGATAAGAGTAACCTTGCTTCATCACACCACTCAACTGTTGATTAATTTCCTGAAACAGCATACCCAGAAGTGTGTTATTCTTTACAAAAAATAAAGATAATGCATGATGCCCATTGCACTACCTAGACTTTGTCAGTACTAATGACTTACGTATAGCGATTTACCCATCATAAGGCAGAAGGAAAACTTTGTTAAAAGAAAGTATGATGTGTACTTTATAAAAATATATAAACTATATAAAAAGACGTTCTTTTAGTGAGCTTATGGCAGAGTGATGATTATCAGAAAGATGCCAGCAGGCCAGGCTGAGATCTCACTGCCCTCAGTGTCCACATGCCCACTGAGAGATTTAGTAAGGGACATTCAGATCATAACGATGAGTAAGTGTGCGAGATGGACAGGCGAGTGTCAACATAGAGACCATTTGGAAGACTGACAGAAGTGCGATCAGAGCCGTGTTAATCACAACCACATCATTAATCAGGAGAAGTGTCAGCGCTAACGGCTAACAGCACGGCAACCAATGTCCTGGAAAAAAGCATTTCCTTTTCTAATTTGGAGAGCCTCCAATGTAAAGCTCGAAAAGCTGATCAGGTCGACTCAGAAGTTGCCAGTGAAGGTTATCCGTTTTCCCTTGTTGTATTCGAAAAGGAACGACGCATCATCAAACTACTGAAAAGGAACTCATTCTGTTTCAAGTAATGAATAAAACATCTTGCCTTGTTTTAGGTGCTTTGATGTTATGGGCTGCTTTAAAATTCCACAATCTAAAATTAGAATGAATATTTATCATTTACACTGTTACACCAAACCCAAGAAAGTGAAGTGAATTTTGATGCATTCTTCATCTTTGTTTTTTCCAATGGCAGGGAGATTCATACACATAATGCATCTTACTGTATTTGCCAATCTTTTAGTAGAGCTGTATTTAATGTTGTCAGACAAACTATATGTTTATAAATGACAATAAGTCATAAATTACCAAGCACATTCACAGCACAGCTGTTTTGTATTTAGTGACACCCACAAAACTCCCCAAAAGAGCTAAAAGTGCCAATTTTTTAAACTTTATTCTTTAACCATTTTTTGTAGAACGACTTGTGTGCTATGTCTTGCTGCATGGCCCAGATGTAGCAAAACAGGCCCAAACCACCACCATGCTTCACAGATGGGATAAGGTTCTTATGCTGGAATGCAACGTTTTCCTTTCTCCAAACATATCACTTCTCATTTAAACCAAAAATTCCAAAAACTCATCCGTCCACAAAACATTTTTCCATTAGCCTTCTGGCTTGTCCACATGATCTTTAGCAAACTGCAGAAGGGCAGCAATGTTCTTTTTGGAGAGCACTGGCTTTCTCCTTGCGACCCTGCCATGCACGTGAGATGCATGTGAGAGAGGCCTTTAGTTGCTTAGAAGTTACCCTTGGTTCCTTTGTGACCGTGAAGACTATTACGCGTCTTGCTCTTGGGGTGATCTTTGATGGTCGACCACTCCTGCAGAAGGTAACAATGGTCTTGAATTTCCCCCATTTGTACACAATCTAGCTGTCTGTGGATTGGTGGAGTCCAAACACTTTAGAGATGGTTTTGTAACCTTTTCCAGCCTGATGAGCATCAACAACTCTTTAAGAGGTCCTTATAAATCTCCTTTATTCGTACCATGATACACTTCCACAAACACGTGTTATGAAGATCAGACTGATAAATTCCTGTTCTTTAAATAAAACAGGGCGCTCACTCACACCTGATTGTCATTGCATTGATTGAAAACACCTGACTAATTTACCCTTCAAATTAACTGCTAATCCTAGAGGTTCACATACTTTTGCCACTCACAGATATGTAATATTGGATAATTTTCCTCAATAAATAAATGACCAAGTATAATATTTTTGTCTCATTTGTTTAATTGGGTTCTCTTTGTCTACTTTTAGGACTTGTGTGAAAATCTGATGTTTTAGGTCATATTTATGCAGAAATATAGAAAATTCTAAAGGGTTCACAAACATTCAAGCACCACTGTAAATTAACACAAACTCAGGAACAAAATGTAGCATAAAAACGTTCTTCCCCAACTAATTACATTTTCATGAATAACACTTTTTTTTTGTGCAAATGCTCCTGTAAACGATTTGTGAATAAATTTGTTCATATCCAGAGCAATAAGAGGCCCACTGCCTTTGTTTAATTTCATGCTGCATGAAAATCCACTTTCAAAGTCGCCAGTGTTTGCAGACAGACATTCTGTGCTCACACTCACATTTGGCATTTGTTTGGTTGCAACATGAGTGGTGTTTCATTTGGACCTGTAAATTCCTTTAAATGTTTGAAGCTTACAATGCAAATCAAGATGGTTGATCACATGACATGTCCAGCCTATCGCATGTGAGCCATTGGGGGAATAAGGGTGGGTCAACCACAGGTGGGCAAATAACAGAGTTATTTTATGTTTTTTTTTTAATGTTTTAAGTGTAAGTTTTGTTTATTTTCTTTGTATGTTTTATTTGCTGCTGTGGAGGAGAGAGTATTTTGTATTTATCTGTGTGTGTTCCCTTTATTTGACCCAGTCTCCCCAGCAAACTGTACCACTTTCTCGAGTCCAATTATATCTTTTAACATGGCAGTGATAGCTCAATGGTTAAGAGGTTGGACTACTGATCAGAAGGTTGTGAATTCAAACCCCAGCACTGCCAAGCTGCCACTGTGGGCCCTTGAGCAAGGCCCTCAACTGCTCTGTTGTATAAATGACATAAATGTAAGTCGCTCTGGATAAGGGTGTCTGCCAAATGCCGTAAATGTTCTGTGTGTTCCTTCACAAACACCACAGAATGGGGTAACAAACACATTTAGCATATTATGCACATGTTCATAAATTTGAGTGGATGTGGCTAAATGGTTCTAAAACCCAAATTTTTATGTGCTCAGCCAAAAGATTATGAGGTAGAAAAAAAATCAATACTAACCATATTGTTTCAGAGATATAGTTGTTTTTGTGTGAAAAACCATGAACAGCACCCTCCAGTGGCTAATTTGAGTGAGTTGCATGGTTTACTAGTCCCGTATATACCTTTCAAGTTTTGTGTGAAACCACGCAAGCAATCATGAGTTAGATCTGTATGTGTGAATTAGTCTGCACCTCAATAGAACTGATTCTTTGAACTGAGATATGGTGGCCATATTGTTGAAAAAGTTCAGTATGTTTTTGATAATTATTGAGGTCTACACTCACCTGAGTATTTTGACATCAAGATTATGAAGATTGGTCAAAAATCCTAGGACTAGTTTGAAAAGTAATTTGCATAATATGCTAAACCTATCACAAATTTCTGTAAGCAGAGCAAAATCGGCCACAAAAAAAAAAACAAATGTTCACTGTACAATGTTCACTTATTTTCCAAGAGATATGCTTGATTTTATGTGCACAAACATGAATAACGCCACCAAGTGGCCAATTTGAGTAAGACTGCTTCAGAACCTACCATTCAATTTTCATGACAATATATCAGTTAACCCTCTTAAATGCTTGCTGAAATCTGATTGGCTGATGGCAGCCATGTTTTTTTTTTAAGTATTAAGGTCATCATCAATGGACCACTTACAGATTCACAAAGATATGCACCAAATTTCTGCTCAATAGGACTTATGGTTCCTGAGAAACAGTTATGTGAACATAGCCCAGCCCTCTCACCTATGTATGACCAAGCCCCAAACACTGCATATGACCTCACAGTTTCCAGTATATACTGTACCTTTCAGGTTTTGTGCCAATCCATGCAATTAATCATGAGTTAAAGCTGTTTGTGTAAATTTGCCTCCACCCCACAAGAATTGATTGCTATGTGACTGCCATATTGTTTACAAATGCCAGCATGTTTTGATAATTATTGAGTTTCACATTCTCCTGAGTAATTTGACACCAACTTTTTGAATGTTGGACTAGTTTGCAAAAGTAGATTTCACATATGCAAATTGTCACAAATTTGAGTGGGTGGAGCTAAATGTTCCAAAAGTCAGTTTTGTGTGGATTGTGCAAGACAATAAAACTGAAAAAGAAATGTAACTGTACACCAAATGAATCAGTGGCAAAAAGATTTTTTTTTAAACTTATGATTCATGAGATATGGACTACAACATAAAACCTTGTGCTAATGCGCCACCATCAGGCCAATGTGGGTCCCTTCATGTGCCTGAATACGGTGGGGCATACTGCACCCTTCCTCCAAATTTGGTGTTTCTATGACTTGTGGGCTTTGCTCTCCATACCATGTTATTATATAATAATAATAATAATAATAATAATAATAATAATAATAATAATAATAATAATAATAATAATGAGAAGAAAAATCCTAACAAAAACAATAGAGTTTCAACACCTTTGGTGCTTGGACCCCTAATTGGTGCTTGGACCCCTAACTGTGGGTGAGGGATTCAAAACTGTCCTGCGCACACCTCTAGTTGAGATTAATTATGAACTGGAATGATGTAGCTGAGGTTGAGGAACTGTCGGACAGACCACACTGACATTTCTAAATCTTTTTTTTCAGTGTTTTCCATATTTATTTAATCACACACACACACACACACACACACACACACACACACACACACACACACACACCTGTATTTAAATCCAAATACAGATATGAATATTTGAAGCAGCAAACATACACTCAGAAATGTAACTATATCTGTAGACTATAAACTACAGCTAAACAATATCGGTAATACGTTTAGCTCACTTGAAAACACTTCATGTCACTGAATCCCTTCCTGTGAATCCCGTCATGGTCTAAGACATAACTACAACACAGGATGTCGATATCAGTGTTCTCACGAGAGCCGTATACCAAAGTGAGTTTATGATAGATGGGACTTTGTGGAGAAAAATAAATATGTGGAGATCGTTATCATCTCCTGACGGACGGTTTCTTTCATTTATAAGCCAACGTGTGTACACCAAGCCGATGTTCCTTCAAAATCAATCATCCTGAACTTGAAGTCTTTGTAAATAAATAATGAATGAAAAGCCCTGCAATCCAAACAGAAAGGGGGGTTGAGGGGAATCAAAAAGCAGTGTTTAATTTAGTGCTTGCATGAAGGAGTTCATCAGTGAATTGATTTGAATATAACACGACGGCTGCCTGGTGCTGCTCCACAGTGATAATGTTGGAGTGGACTGCACTTCTTGCCAACTGTGAGCTCTGTGTGTGCTGGACTTTGGTGTTTATTTCTGAGCAGTTCTCTCTTTCAGTGAGCAGAAGCATCCCCTTTCCTCTCCTCTCCATCACCACCTAATCCTCCACACACAGCTGTGTCTGTAAGATTAACACTCTGCTCCCAAATACACCGATAACCAAGGGTTCGATTGAGGCAGCATCATGGCCAAAATGAATAAATAAAGGAAAGAACTGCGTGCCGGTTTGTTTTGTGGTTTGCCGTGTGTTGGCAGACTTTAAAGCATTGTGCACTGTCTCGCACTGAAGATATGATTTCAGTGGCTCCATGTTGGAAGGACAAAAAAGGGATGAAAATTGGGAGCTTGTTAGGAAAGGGCAGGCTTTGTTTTTGTTTCTCATTTCATTTTTGAAGAAAGGAGGAGAAGTTATTGCTCAGCTGAATGAGTGTATGATGGTTGCTCGTTCACATGCAGCTATGCGCTGGTTAAATTAAGCTGTAGTGCTGTCGATACGGATTTTACTACTCATATACAACTTGAAATGGACAATTATGCAAAGTGAAAAATTCACATTTGAATGTTTAAGATTGTGTGTTTTACTTTTAGTCATCTGACATACATAAGTCAATGTGTGAGTATTCAACTTAAAATTTTGAAGGTCCAGGTACATGAAATTTCTTGGCAGAGTTCCCTTTTAATACCTAAAATCATAAGTGATTAGTTTATCACTATAAATAAGATAATTTAAAGTGATTTTCTTTTGTTTCATGCTTCACGTTACCACGTTTGACTGGTGTCTCAGACTCTGAACTCTGAACTTTTTATTTTGGAATTCTCTGCCCAAACATTTTAGAACAAAAGTCAATGACGGAAATGTTACCATTTCTGAGAGAATATCTTTAGTCATGTACAGCTGCTTGTCTCTGGTCTAATAAGCTGCTTTCAGAAAAAAATAATGACTTTAAGTGCATGTGTCTGGCCAAAACTGAGGATCTGCTACAGAAGCCAAACTGGTTCATGTTTAGAAATCCAGAGTTGCTGAACTGCGGCCAGTTGATTGACTCAGCTGCAGGATTTTTTTTCAAATATACAGTTCCGCAACCAGACTGTGGTCCACCACTCGATGAATCCTGGTCTAAATAAATACAATTCTCCTAAACCTTTTGACCAAATGAGGCTTAGGGGGTTTGAGGAAAGAAAAGTCTCTAGGTGGCTACCAGAGCTTAATAACATGGCTTCTGCTAAATAGCCAAAAATTCAAATATTATCCATGAAAAAAAAACATTTATTGTGATACTAACAACATATGTGAGCTACAATTAACACAATTTTGCTGTTTTAACTCATTTTATCTATTATTATGCATTACTAGCTAGGGTAAGTGTGATGGCAAAAATATACATTGCAAAAAAAAGAAAAAAAAATGACACACACACACGTATATGTAAACACAAAATACAGTTTTTAAATGATAGTTATTTATTGAAGCGAAACATTTATCCAATAACAAATGAGCCTGTGCAAAAGTGTATTTGCCCCTGTAGTTACTAATTCCCCAGATCTATGAAACTGCATTCATAATGGGGTTCAGCTGGACTAGACACAACCAGGACTGATTACTGCAAACCCTGTTCAATCAAATCAACACGTAACTAGAACTTTTTCAACAGTATGAAGTTGGTTAAAAGGTCACTATGCCAATATTGAAAGAAATTCCAGAAATGATGAGGAAAAAGGTGATTGAAATACATCAGTCTGGGAAGGGTTACAAAGCTATTTCAAAGGCTCTGGGACTCCAAAGAACCATAGCGAGAGCCATTATCTCCAAATGGAAAAACTCTGCACAGTACTGAACCTTCCCAGAAGTGGCTAACTTTCCCAAATTCCTCCAAGAGCATAGCAACTACTCATCCAGGAAGTCACAAAAGAGCCAAGGACAACATTGAAGGACCTACAGGCCTCTCTTGCATCAATAAAGGTCACTGTTCATGACTCCACTATCAGAAAGACACTGGGCAAAAATGACATCCATGGAAGTGGTGAGGCAAAAACCACTGCTAACTCAGAAGAACATAAAGGCTTATCTGAACTTAGCCAAAACACGCCTTGATGATCCTCAAACCTTTTGGGAGAATGTTCTGTGGACTGATGAGTTGAAAGTAGAACTGTTTTGAAGACAGGGGTCCTGTTACATCTGGTGTAAACCAAGCACAGAATTCCACAAAAAGAATTCCACATACCTACTGTCAAGCATGGTGGTGGCAGTGTGATGGTGTGGGAATGCTTTGCTGCTTCAGGGCCTGGGCAACTTGCAATAATTGAGAGAAACATGAATTCTGCTCTCTGCTAGAAAATCCTAAAGGAGAATGTCAGAATCTTCAGTCCGCAAGTTGAAACTCAAGTGCAAATACTTTTTCACAGCACTGCATGTAGATATATGTACACATACAGTTGCAATCAAAAATATTCAAGCCCCATTGCAAATCAGGTTTATTGTCAAAATTTACAGACTTTCAGCTGTTTGCAATGAACAAATCAAACAAAAGCAATTGAAATAGTTCAACACAACAAATGTTTCAAGTCGTTTCCCCAAATTCAACTGAAAATGCAACTTATAATGACTTCTCCAGTTTCAAAATTATTCAACCCCCTGAACAGAATCCCTCACAACAGCACAAATATGCAATACAGGTGTTGTCTCAAGCACACATGATGCAACTAATCAAGGGCTTCAGTAGTTGCACAGGTGTGCTTGAGCTGGAACACATGAAATACCTGAACTGGCTAGGGGCAGAAAATACATGAAATACCTGGACGGGACAGAAAAAGGAAACTATCAATGGCTGCAACCAGATTTCTGAGAAGGCAGGTTGTGAAAAACACTCAAGTGACTGCAAAAGACCTGCAGCAAGACTTTTTGGCAACAGGCACTTTCAGTGAGCACAGTATGCCACGTACTAAACGCATAAGGTTTCCATGCCAGAACTCCAAGACGTACACCACTACTGACACAAAAGCACAAGAAAAGTCGGATCAAAATCATATAAATAAGCCACAGAGGTTTTGGGAGTCTGTTCTGTGGAGCGATGAAACAAAACTGGAACTTTTCAGCATGATGGATCAGCAATATGTCTGGAGAAAGAAGAATGAAGAAAGAACACTCTGTCCACGGTCAAGCATGGTGGTGGCTCAGTGATGCTCTGGGGCTGCTTTGCATCCTCTGGCACTGGAAACCTGCAGCATGTGGAAGGCAAGATGGATTCATTGAAGTATCAGGAAATCCTAGGAGAAAATGTCATGCCGTGTGTGAGGAAGCTGAAGCTTGGGCATCATTGGACCTTCCAACAGGACAATGATCCCAAGCATACCTCAAATTCCTCCAAGGCTTGGTTGCAGAAGAAGTCCTGGAAGATTCCACAGGGCCATCACAGTCACCTGACTTGAACCCCATAGAAAATCTCTGGTGGTATTTGAAGAAGGCGGTTGCAGCACTCAAACCCAAGAATATTACTGAACTGGAGGCCATTGCTCATGAGGAATGGGCTAAGATTCCTCAGGAATGCTGCCAGAAGCTGGTGTCTGGCTATACATCTCGTTTGCCACAGGTCCTATTAGCAAAAGGGTGCTCTATTAAGTACTAAAGATGCTTGCCATGAAGGGGTTGAATAATTTTGAGACTGGAGAAGTCATTATAAGTTGCATTTTCAGCTGAATTTGAAGCATTCGTTGTGTTGAACTATTTCAATTGCTTTTGTTTGATTTGTTCATTGCAAACAGCTGAAAGTCTGTAAATTTTGACAGTAAACCTGATTTGCAATGGGGCTTGAATAATTTTGATTGCAACTGTATATACTGTACACACAAAAAAACTGTGAAATATCTCCATTTTATGAGCTAATGTCGCAAGCCCTGTAGCTAGTCTCTAGTCTGATGAGCTGCTTTCAGCTAATTACTTAACATAATTGCATGTGATTGGCCAGAACAGAATTTTATAATTTATTTATATTTTATAATTAAAGAAACTGGGGTAAGTTTTGTGTATGTGACAGCATTTTATTTATAGCACAGGGTCAAGTCTAATGAATTTGCAGCAGTGCATGACCAAGCAGCACATAAATCAAAGCATGAAATATGCAAAAAAAGGCTTACTGTAGTTTGGCTACTTCACTCTGCAGGTATATTTGCATATGCATACCAGCCGGGATATGTGAATGTCAGTTAGTGAGAAATTAAGATGTGTGATGAGAGAGAGAGAGAGATAGATAGATAGATAGAGAGAGAGATAGATAGATAGAGAGAGAGAGAGAGAGAGAGAGAGAGAGAGAGAGAGAGAGAGAGAGAGAGAATGAATAACTCATTTTATGGTCATGGCTCGAGTACTGTGACTGATTAATTGTGTTTACACTGAGGTTAGTAATATTACCTGTGCTGTTATATGAGCGGCTGTGATAAATGATAAGGTAGTATACTGTTTGTTCACACATCAATTTTGTGAAACAACAATTAATCAAAATAGGTTCATAACAGGCAGCGTTAACAAATTACTGTGACTTGGGGTCAAGGGAAAAAAAACCCCACAGCATTTAAGCACGCAGCACTTATGTCCAACAAAATATACTGCTACATAATAAAAGGTTTTCAGGAGCAACATGAAAGGAAGGTCATACTGCATATTCAATCATTTATCCTGTATTCTGATTTTCTCTTTAGATATTTGTTGACACAAAATTATACAGCTATACCTGGAAATAACTTCACAATACATATGTAATGTCTGAACATATCAAACTGATTTCTGAATCAGCCTGGACTTAGCAAAGAAGTTTCTCTGTTTCTTTGAGCTGTGAATCCATATCAGTAACCTCTTTGACCAGTTGCCATCGGAATGCTACAGGGGACACGACCCCCCTCTTCAGCCACACACACACACACACACACACACAAAGCTTACCTACACGCGCACGCGCGCACACACACACACGCGCACACACACTATGGAAGAATCTCTTTTGAATGTAATATGTATATGTAATATGTAATTATTCGATGTCCAAATAGTGTGATGTTTTCCTATTTGCATATATCGTGTGTTTATGTAACATAACTATAATGATTTTAGATAGTTTAATTTAGGATATTATTTTAAATGTCTGTAACCATGTTTTACCTGTAATATTCTTTATAAGTCCATCGAATTTGGTATGTAGTTAATCGTCTCGAGATACCCTGATTGATTATGCATATCATATTGCAATGGGATACATTATTTCATGCTTTTTCTTAATCGCATACATAATACGGTTTAAACCAGCTCCTCCCAGGACATGCAAATTTAGGTCTGAGACCAGACAAAGAGAGTTCATCCCGCCAACAAATCCAACTTCCTGATTCGCCAATAGCCCAAAGAGGCGTGTGCGTTGGTGTTGTCTTTAAAACAACACCATGCTTTGAAATCACACTTCTACTAGCAACTTCTACACTCTTCTTCAGACCCTCTTCAGGTTCACTTCAGGTTTCCCTCCCCCGGGGCCACGTGCCCCGGGAAGAGGGAATATCTCTCTCTCTCTCCCGGACAAAGGATGCAACCGCCTCACGGCCCACGCCTTTTCAAACGGCACGACGAACCAGCGAACTCAACACGACCTCGCGCGAACTTTCAAACCGAAAGACAAACACCCAAGCCATGCAAGTATAGTTAATGGATCTATACATGTGTTAAGATTGTACCCCTGTTTACAGGAGATTTAAGTTCGTTGCTGGTTTTGAAAAAGGCTAACTAATTGTTGTTTTTGGCTGTTACCCTCTTCCTTTCATTACTTTCTCTCTAATCTCTCTCTTCTTGTATATAGATGTACATACGTATTGCTTGCTTAGAGTTAGTTGTGTATATCAATAGTTACCTTTAGTTATTAAAATCTATTATCACCACGCTTGATTGTCTTTGTTTTGGTCACGTGATGAGTCACTTCTACACTGCAAGACCTCGCTACCCATTCTATTTTTAATAACAAAATGGATAATCCTTCCTGCCCAGAAGGATAAACTCCCTCTTTAGAGTTCATAATTCTAAACTAGACTACAGCTAATCCTAAAAGCTGATCTAGACCACATACATAGTCATAATTAATTATAATCCGTTGTAGTTAATTATCTATATGTATATGTGCACATACATGAATTCCCTTTTATGGCTGATGTATATTTATAACTGGTCACAACACGCGTTGATTAGATATATAGATATATTTCACGCCACTCGAGCTAATTCCTTACATAAATTGGAGAATACATTTAAACGTGTTAAACATCTTTTAATTCTTTACATGAATTGTAACTGGTGGAGAATATATTTTAAACATTGCAGATTCATCTGATTTACTATATATTCTGGTAGATAATGCGGGCACGCTTTAAAACTCTTGTCTCCTTTAAAAAGGTGCTTTGAATCCAAGCGTGCGCTTCTGTTTCGTTTCATTTTTAAAGCTGATTCCTTACACATATGTTTTACAGGGTTTTATGTTCTACTTACGAAAGCTTATGCAATATTGTTTGTCAACTGTACCAAATATATCTGAGGATACATTTGGTAATACTTTAAAATAACAGTACATAAACAACCATTCACTAATAGAACGAGGAGTTAAGGCATGTACCAATCACAAACTAACCACAAGTTAACCTTAACTACAATGCGAGTCTTATGAATTCATGCATGAATAATGACCACATAACTGTAAATAAATGTTAGTACATGTTTGTTACATATAGGGGTAAACTAAATCAAACGTGCTCTATAAGAAAGAATATGAATTATACGTCCATGATTTAAATTGTTTATATAATTTATTTATATAAACACAAACATCATTGGATGGTGTTGAGATTAAATTATTGATGATTATTATTAGTGTATCTTTCTATTTTCGATAAGGAGGATCGGTGTAAATTATGAAAGTAATTCAGCGATATCCAGTGATGTTTGTGTACGCAGATGCATATGGAAAATTATATAAACAATTTGAAATTATGGATATTATAAGTATTAATTCAGGTATCAGTGCATGATTATTCATGTACTCTTAATATAAAGTGTTACCATACATTTGAATAAAATTGCAGATTTAAAAAAAAAAATTACCTAATGTTTAGTGTGTGTGTGTGTGTGTGTGTGTTTACTTGATATTAATTAGACTGTAATTTTCTTATAAACTATAAGGGTCATAATTCACTGATATTTTAACTACCTACATAGGGTACAACATAATGGTGCAGTAGAATACATATAGTGATCTATACGGCCAATCGAGCAATTCAGACATAGGAAAGCATAATTAACATCATTCATTTGGGAAATTTACTTATAAAACATAGCTTAATTCTCTTACATTTCATAACTTATTCATCTCGTCATTTAATTAATAAATGAACATGCTTTTAGTCAGGCTCGTTTGTACTTCAGGCAACAGCAAGGTTGATTTAGCTAGTTTCAGATATACGTTTTGATAGACTTACATTATGAACATAAGGTACTTACAGTAATTTATGGTGTGAGCAAAATAGTGAGCAAAATCTAAGCATATTTCAGGTGATTTGCAAAGAATAATTGCATGAATTACATCGTGTACAAACTCGGTGTAGAAAACGATATCTAAATAAGGTTTTTACATGTGCAATTTGTTCTTGATCGCCGCAGCAAGTTCAGATCTCTAAGAGAATCCCAGAAGAGTCGAACTGAAACCAAACCTCATCACATGTGCATAACTGCGTGTCAAATATAACACTGATTAAAGGCTGTGAGGTGCATAAAAAAAAAAACTGTACAAAATACAAGCTGAACAGATATACAACATTTACAGTTTAATGTTTACATGCATGGTTTGTTCCTGTTAACTAATACAGTAAGTAATGTAAGTTAAAGGAACCTGAATAAGTTAATACTAATGGTTATAGTAGAAAAATCATAATACAGTCTACAGAAATCAGAAATATCCAAGACATTCAGTGTTAAATTAGTAATAGATGGCTGTTTGGCTGCTTGATGTGTCCTTTAATTCAACTTCAGTGAGATATCTATGACCCAATACATCTTTGTTGTTCCAGCTCAAACTCAATCATGGCTGGATGAAAATATGAATGAGGAAAATCTGTGGCTCAAGGAAGGCACCAGGAAACGAACTGAATTTACCTGGTGACAGCTGATGACAGCTGATTTAGCTGATGACAAGCAATGAATATACAATAGAGACTATCTTACAATCCCCCTACATAATTAACCCTGTGTTACAAAGAGAGACGGATTGGTGGAGAGAGAGGGGGAAGTAAGGGATGGCTGAGATGTGCAGCAAACCCGGACTGACAGGTGGACTCAGGAGTATTGACCAGAGTGGATCCTGTTGTCACTGCCTTGGCACTGATGAAGTCAATCCACACGTCAAACAAATGAGGAGGAGGAAGAAGAGCTGGTACATACTACAGGTTGTATAGTAGATTATTTAATTAATACATTCACTAGTCACCACCGTGGGGATGTTGACTAGTCCGGACTGTGGAAAGAAAAAACAGCAAGGTAGAAGGTACTTAGTTAGTCCAAAAATATTAGATAGAATAGATGAAGCCAACTGTACACTGTGTAAGAATACACTGAGGAAGGTGTGCATGAGATTGTTTTTAGGTAGTCTTCACTTTTTTTTTTCCAGACTTGTGGCTGTTTGGTACATTTCGCAAACCTGCAATCATGAGTCCCGCCCCCAAACGAGCCCAGAATCAATCCCGAGTGCAGACTCATGTATACAGGTCAAGTGTGAAAACACCAAGAATTCCACTGCTGCTCATTCCCGAAGAAATTCTGACCAATCCTGCCCATTCCTATCAAAATTCCTGCGGTTATTTTTGGTGTCCCTTAAATACAGTCAAATTTAAGTACAGTCCTTGCACCATGGCATAGTGAATTCCAATCTCACGCATCTAGGTTAGAACTGAGCAGCACATGACAGCTAACTAATACAGATCCAGACTTGTGTTCGGACACTAATGAGGTGAATAAGGCAAAAAAGAATTCCTCCCAGATGCTACTGTATACATCACATTCTCCATTCAAGGAAGTCCTCTCACTGAGCCACAAAGAGGGCTCTGCTGATGGACATGAGCTTCCATGCTGTGCGCTCTCACTTCCAGAATTTCACCTGAGCCTCCACCCGAGTGCATTTTAAGAACTGGTACATCCTTAAAGAGTGTAATATGATATACAGATTTATTTATGTCCCCCATTACCAGTGTAGGATAAACAAGTATTGAACCTGGAATTGTAATTTGTAGACTGTGTGTGTCTGTCAATTGAAGTGTGCTTTGATGCGTTCTTTGCTGGCGTTTATGAGCATTTAACAGCACGTATAAAACAGCTTCAATGTAGAGACATCCTGAATCATTTTTTGCTGCAACTATGAAAAAGAAAAATTTAGTCGTGCAATGCGTAATACATACTGCATCTTTGTGCTTTGTACAGGTGTGACACATTGGCAGATCTTCAGAATGTGCTGCACTTTCTTTGTGACTCTGATGTAATAGTATTCGTGGGTGTATAATTATAGAAAAACATTCTTTCCTCATTATTCATTTCTCATCAACAGATACACATATCAAGGATCTCAAACTTTGCCTAGTTTCACTTAACTATTATCACATTTAATCAAGCAAGTCAGCCTCCATAAACAAAAACAGTCATTTACAGCTTTTCCAATAACACACAAGATGACACATCAGGAAACGAGCACTCTGTGCCTACAGGCTGTCAGGAGGAAAACAGGTCAGTAGTATTTCACCCAGTGTAATTAAGTGGTTAGAAAAGAGAAAAGAGAAAATGGATTTTCTTTGTCCCCATAGAACAAGAAGGGTGGAAAAAGCGGTTTGCTCCACATTCAATTGATCGCTCAGGCCATGTGCGTTTGTTTAAGATGGATCTACGTGGCGCGAGACAGACTATCTTGTAGCAAAAAGCAAACAAGACGTGACGATGGAGGGCCGAGCCACTTTATGGAACGCCGAGTGTGTACATAACTCTGAAACCTTCAATTGCACATCAGCAATAAGAATGAACAAATATTCCACTAAAAAATAGATCCTCGGGTTAATGAGGATTCCATAACGACTTTGAGTGTTTTACCCTGTGAAGTGTTTTAAATAAGTTCTGATGTCTAGTTGGGACAAACACTACAAACACACATTTAAAGCAAGACACTACACGTAGAAACTATTCTGGTCAATCATTTTTCAGATTTTTGGATAAATTGCATCCCATAATGTTATCAGTAATTATACCAGAACGCAAGAGAAAAATCTCTGCTGCATTCATGAAATTTTACACGTTCATTTCTCTCCCTTATTATGAGGATGATACAGAGGAATTTCCCAACATGTTGACTGTTGTAAAAAGTTTTAGATAGAACGAAATCAATTAGAACACAATCAGCCTCAGCCTGGCTTCATCATACCATCCTCAAACTGCGTGTTTTTCTTACGACAATTGGTGGCGCTGTTGTACTCTCTTCTACAAACAGAAACAAAAAAAAAATCAAACTTAAGACATTTCCGAATAATCTGAGTTGCATACCAAATATTAATCCTTATATTAATATCTCATCTTCAAAAGATAGGCAGGTTTAACCCTGCTAGCACATTCTAAAACGCGTTATTGCAGAAGTATGAATGAGCCTTGAGTGTGATTTTCACAAGGAAAACAATGTTGATAGTCAGCAATCTTCTTGCCATTAGTGTTTCCAACAGACAGGAAGATTGCATTTTCGCTGCAGAAACAACGGTGTTGATTTTCAAGGCTTTTCTCCATCTCGCCTGTTTTCTCTGGGTGAGTAACGGAATTACAGCTTTGCTTATCGTGGTTCATGGCAACAGAACAGTATGTGTTATAACTCATGTGAACAACCTGCACTGTATTTCTGTCTACCCGGCACGCTAGATACAATCCATTGCTACACTCAGGCCACTGAAGCATGACACAGGTAATACCACCGAACACAAGTTTACACAGTTCTACACACACCCTCATTTCACCTAAAACATGTAAGCACTTAAATAGCACTTTGGACCTATGTAGGAAATCATTTTTCCAACACTAACTCAGTTGAGTAAGTCTTCATGACTGGACATTTTCCATCATCAGTTCTACTAAATAGTGAGAAATTCCTGCACTGTGATTCAAACCTGTGACACTGTAAGATTATAGGATGAACCACGGAGGTAAAAACGTCACAGGAGTGGACAAATGATTTATATATATTTTTTAACGGCATGTAAAAGTTCCAGTGTGCTACCCGGTCCATGATTTAGTTATCCCTAAACCTAATTAACCAAGATAAAAACTGTTAACCTAATATTATAAACATATTGTGATCTAGTTAACTAGTCTAGCTAGTTAATGCATGCATACTGAAATTAACATGTTTATGATTATTATTGTCTACTACAATTACATTTCTTGTTGGGAGGGGCATACTCTCTCCCTCCTGTCAATCACAGTGACAGCAGCCAATTGTAGTTATCTGTGATCTACAGTATGGGGAAGAGGGCAGCCAGCACTTTCCTCAGAGTGTGTTAACGCTGGAGGCATGTGTTAGCCTTCACCAGGTTGGTAGCTATTGTATGATGTGGGTATCATCTGACTGGTGGGTGGGAATTAGGAAGACTAATTTGGGGAGAAAATTGGGAAAATAATAATAATAATAATAATAATTCTATATAATTCTAACTTCGCTGAATGGGAAACGTTCTAGATATAATCTTTTAAAGGTTTCCCGAGAAGGTCAACATGCTAGATGGAACATAGATGGATACGATCAGGTCCATTGTGCACAACGTTCATGCCTGAGACATAACTTTTTTTGCCCTACTGGAAATCTGCTTGTCAAATGTCGCCTTGAACATTGCGACACTTCAACAAACAAACAAACAAATGAAATAATAAAAATAATACAAAATACCAAATATATAGAGGATGGGCTCTATATATTTAGCGGCTAAGAGCTGAGTATTAACATAAAGGGCTGTAACTTTTCTGAATGGTAAACCATGTTTTGTAGAGTCCTATATAGTACCTTAACAAGTTAAACTGTTCATTATGCTAAATCAAACAATCAAGGCAACCAAAAATGACTGTTTCAACATCAAAAACATGAACAAAAAAATAGCAGTTTTAGGTTTTATTTAATTAATTATTCAGCTCTAAAGGCACCTATTATCGACAAGGCATAAAAAAGAGTTCCATTAAGGACCCCAAATGCTAAACGATTCTTCATTGTGTCCCTTTTGGGGAACTCTTGAAGTTACAACAGAAGGTTTTCTCATTAGCAAATTATAACTTTTAATCATCCAAAGTACCCCTGAGAGACCCTTTTTTTAGGTGCACTAATAACTACACCTGTAAAAATCTCATAACTAATAATCAGATTTGCGATTTCGGAGAATGAACTAGATAATACAGCTTAAGCTAATTCTATAAAATAATAAGTGGACATCACAGGTACAGTGTGTTGTATCTCTTCCAGAATTAATGATGTAAAGAGGATCAATGTTTAAAAGAATATTAAAGTGCTTGTTTTGTTTATTTCATGGACCATCTGGTCAAGGTAACAAGATTATATAATATTACGGCTTTTGTAATGGGAAGGAGAATAGCTTCACCCTGTGGCGACAAGACCAGGTTGTTTACTTTAAAAAAATGATTTATGCTTATTGAAATGGTCCTGATTTAATGAGAATTCTGGGGGAAAAAAAGATTGATATTTGCTCTCAAACAACAGCTGGAAGATGTGGCCTCTTGGTCAATAAAGCATCTCCCTGAAGGAAAGGCAGTTGGAGATGTAATTAGCTAATTAATGAGCAATGAAAATCAACCACCCACTCCAGCGCAAAGTTTAACATCGTCACCTGTAGTGCCAGGAGAACAGAGAAAGAACTTTTAGTACATTAACTTTTAATTCAGTTTCAGTTCATTTGGATGTAGAAATGAAATCAGAGATGAGTTTAACACAGAGAATGTTATAAAGCATGTAGTTATTAGTGCAGTGTTTTTTAGTCTCATACAACTCCATACGGAGACCTGAAGAGACCTGTTATAATGATGTCCCCTCTGAAGAGCCTGTGTGAATGTGTGTGTGTGTATATATGTGACAGCAACAGAAATAGTAAGATAAAGTGAGAGTACACGTTTCATGTCCAAACAGCAAATTAGAGATATCAGAAGCTTCCACTGGGAGCCACACAGAGTCCCGTCCAGCGCTCAGAATACAAATAATCTCTACTTAAAGGGCTGACAAAAAGCATACGTTTTGAATGCTATTTGAATTTTCAAAATATTTAAACATGAAAAAATATCTTACAAATGTGTAAGATTTACTTATTGTTATTGATTTACTTACTATTATTACTGATTTACTCAGTTTCCCAAAACACACTGCGGCCTACTAACATGGCTGCCACGGAACACACAAACTCTTATGTTCGCAGTCACCGGACCTGATCTGATCATATATAGTACTTAAACATTCACCCAATGTGAAGTAATGCTCAGTGTTTGCTTACTTGGCCTTACCAAGCCATTCACCCTGTGTATAGATATTCTCACATTTACGGCATTTGGCACACACCCTTATCCAGAGCGACTTACACTTAAGTCATTTATACAACTGAGCAGTTGAGGGTTAAGGGCCTTGCTCAAGGGCCCACAGTGGCAGGATTAGAACTCATGACCTTCTGATCAGTAGTCCAAAGTCTTAACCACTGAGCTACCACTGCCACTGTCCATATACTGTGGCTCTGTATACTGGTTTGCTTATCGCCTGACTATTCCTGTTTACATCTTTTGCCTCCTCTGTTAATAAACTCTAACTGCATTTCATTATTTGACACTCATTTACTTACCTATTTACTTATTCACTTGAAAGTGAAAGTGACATGTGAAGGCCAGTGTATGGTAACCCATACTTGGAATTTGTCCTCTGCATTTAACCCATCCAAGTTAGCGCAGTTGTGAGTAGTGAACACACACACTACAAACCGTGAACACACCCGGAGCAGTGGGCAGCCATTTTTGCTGCAGCGCCCGGGGAGCAGTTAGGGGTTAAGGGCCTTGCCCAAGTGCCCAACAGTGGCAGTGCTGGGATTTGAACTCACCTTCCGATCAGTAGCCCAACTTCTTAACCGCTGAGCTACCACTGCCCCAAAACATCTCAGCTCTGTCAGAAGTGGGATTCGAACCCATGTTCAGGACTGCGACCTGAACACAGTGCCTTAGGCCACTCGGCCATCCTGACTAAATTACATACTTACTTTTTACATTTTTAGCTAAATGTCACTTTAAAAAAATAATAAAATAAAATACATAAAAGGTTAAATATATTATTCTGATTATTGTTATTAATTTTATCATTATCATCATCTAGTTTGTTAATTCATTCGTTAGTTAGTTGGTTAGTTAGGTACATAGTGAATGTGACTTGGCATAATGTTCTTTCTAGCAGCATGGATAAATTATTAAAGTGGACAGGCGTGGGTGAAGATGGTGATGAAATTCTCCACACCTGAAAAAAGTCTATGGCTAAACTCTTTGTAGTCAATCGCTTTAACACAACATCACACTGTAATTCTGTTTCAGAAGCAAATGTGAAAAATACAGAACAGAAAATACAGAAAAAAAAAAAGCACAAACAATTTCATGGGAAATTTAAGCAAAAAAACAAAGGACTAATTTTCCTAATCAATTGTAGTGAAAATTAGCTGTTTAGGTTAATTTGATATAATCTCCACCATTTTACGTAAGTAAAAGTTAGTTGTTAAATCGAGCTATCTTTATTCTCCTCCAAAGATGTCGGAGAGATTAACAGATCAGCTCGAAAAGGGAAATTTGACTAATTTAGTATTACTGATCAACTATTTGTACAGCGATAAGTTGAAACTAGTGTATTCATTAATTATGCATTAGATATTACGTCCGTGGCCACCGGCAATAATATCCTAATCTTGAAATATTGTGAAATATAATAGTATATAATATAGTATATATATTATAGTATATATAGTATATAGTGAAATATATTTCACTAATAGTGAAATATTATTTTAAGAGCATGTAGCAGAATCGCAATTCAAGGCAATAGACACTTGTAAGCAATAAGAACACGTATATTTAATAAAAGACGAGACTTTATTGAACTACTCTATGATATAGAAACTAATCTAACATCTAAACACACACACACACACACATAAACGGGTCATAATGAAGAGTGAATGAAGTTCCGAGTCTCTAGTGTTGCATGCTATTTCACAGACCATGATCTGAACAAACAATCAACTTATTAAGTTATCTTCACTTCCTTTAGAAGGGCTCAACTTATTATAGACACCAGATTAGCTAGATTCGTGGGTACTGCGCTTGCCTTAGCTGTGTTGAAGGGATTTCCTCATTACGCCGTGGTGTCGTCAGCGATCTGGTCGGTGAGAGGCGTCTCGGAATGCTGAGTGGAATGAAGGCGGGAGGCTTGAAAAGCAGGTAGCGGCTCTCTCTGGGTCCCCAGGCCGAGGTAAACGTGATCTGATCTCCCCAACGTTGATTGGCTCTGGAGACCCTCCGCCCACCCCGTCCTTCGAAGCGTGCCAAGAAGCAAGAGATATGAGAGAGAGAGAGCGAAAACACAAAACACAAAAACTTGTGTTCTTAGGATTTTAACACTTCCTGTGCTAGCCCAGCCCAGAGTGCTTTCTCCAATCAACATTGTCTTTGGGCGGGGTGTTAGCCAGACTCTCCACCTATTATGCTAATCAGCCCACTGTCCCTGCAGATGAGTGGTTTAAACTTGAAATGTGTGGATTAAACTTTGTCCTGAAATATTGCATGTACATACCAGCACAATCTTCACAAATTTCCTTGCTCTTATGATTTAGGAAATCACTCAATGAACACATACATACCAAACAAGACATGTTTGACTATACTTAAAGTACATTACTAATATTTAAAACACAAATGATCCTCCTAGGGCTACTTACACTAATACATGCTAAATGGAGCAACTAGTGGCAACTTAATGGTGATACACATGAAGGAAATAGAACAACACATGGTAGGAAATAGGTGATTGCAGTTGTTCAAAGATGTGTTAATTCCCCACAATCGTTGCTCCTGGTAGGCGCCGATTGTGGAATGTGTGAGTCCTTGTGTAGACTTGTGGAATTGTGGAATGTGTAATCTTGGTGAGGGAGCGAAAGGGTCTCTCCTTTCTTCCAGAATTTATTGGCCTTAATGGTAAGGTGCTTTGGACTTATCTGTTGAGTAAGCAAACTGGTCTGGCCAAAAAGGCCTAAATCACTGCATTTGAGAGCAGTTTCTGTGGTCGAGAGGGTTCAGCCCTGGGTCAGGGAGGCCTTTAACGCTTGCCGTGTTGGTTGAGATAAGGCAGATGCACACGCTGGATTTAAGTGGCTCCTTGGTGTCTGGGTGTGGATTCCTTGTTTTATGGCTCCCTGAGTGGAGACATTTTGGTCCAGAGTTTCTTGTGGGTTCTCTGGCTGAGAAGGCCCATTGTTTTATTTCTTCTGGTTATAATTTTGTGAATTATATGATGCTGCTTGTGCTGAGGCATTACACAGTCAACTTTAAAAAATGAAAATCATATTCAAAAATTAATGTTCTTACAAAAGAAATATTCATTATCATTGAATAACTCAAACCATAATAACTTAAACCTCAAAATTCACACAACTTTCTGTCCAACTGAGGGCTTATGCCCGACCTCAGGGTTTACCCAAGAGGAGGTTTGGTCTGTGAGATTGAACCTGGACCCCGCTCAAGGAATTTGACAAGCCTAGCACACACACACACACACACACACGTCTCCTGTCAAACCAGCTCACTTCCCTCACCAGAGTCGGCCCCATGACACACTCGGGCTGCTGAAGCGAATCACAGCTAAATTGAAATGCCATCAAACATGAGTGAGGCACAAACTCACACCATCCTGCACTGCAGCTGTACCAGGAAACTGCTTCCACACACACACACACACACACACACACACATTAGTTTAGCCTAACAAATACAAACACAACATAATATAGGACTAGAAACACTGGGAAAACCCTTCACATGGTGAAATTTTGACATTTTGTCATACTGAAAACTACTTTCCTGAACTGAAATATTTTTCATGTATCTCAACCTCGTGCAGTTGCCATTAAACACAGCACCAATTAACCAGCTGTAAGTCAGTCCCTCCAGGAATTTGCAATCACAGAAATTAACACAAAATCAAGGAAACTCCTGGAGGAGCTTGCAATTTTTCAAAATTACCGCAGAATTTCCGCAGATTTGGGCCAAGACGTGTCATGTGGCGTCATCACAACATGCATTCAGCCAAAGTCCTCTTCGAGTCACATGTGTCGAACATAAATACAGCTAAAAGGTCCCATTTACTAACAAACATCACTGTGAAAGAGCGTGCAAAACAATTTTGTGCAATTGCAATTTTGCCAATACAAATAATTTTCCGCAAAAAAAGCAAATTTTGAAAAAAAAAAAAAAAAAAGGAGCAAAAACAAGCACTTTGGCCACAACAATCACAAAAAACTCAGAAAAATCATGTACAAACTGGTAAGTCACTTATCTTGTCTAGAGGAGTAACATACTTGGGGTCTGTAGCTGGAACAGGTCCTACACACTGTTATGATACATGGACGGAGGGAGGCAGAATGCATGCGCAGTTTAGTCAAGTCAGTTTAGTAGGAATAGTTTCCTTCAAAAGTAATGGAACATAAAAAAGGGAAACAAACCGTAATCCATAAAAAAAGTAAGGCAATAATCCAAGAGATAATCCACAAGGCAGTAGTTCAAAAATAGATAATCTACAAGGCAGTAATTCCAAAAGAGTTAGAACGTGAGAATGAAACAAAACAAAATAGAAGCAAACGCACAAAACTAGGCTATGGTCTAGGAGCTACAAACTATGAGCTACGAACTATGAGCTAAAAGCTTATGAGCTATGGTCTAGGAACTATGAACTGGGAGCTATGGTCTAGGAACCATAAACTAAGGGCGAGAGAAAGCGAGAAGGTAGCAGGCGTACAGCACATACTAGGAAGAACTCTACTCTAATACTCCACGAGGAAGCGGAAACGGGAGGAGGTTTAAATACACAGACAAATCAGAAACAAATGACGTTAAACACCGAACACCTGAAACTCATAATTAAACCATAAACAGAAAACCTATGAATGAACGGGGGCGGAGACATCACATAAACCAGAGAACCAATAAACAAAAAGGAGGCGGAGACATAACGTAAACGAAAACACAAGCACATGGTGATGTAAACAAAGCGAGAGTTCATGAATGCATAGTCCAGCGGGTTTTTGTGAATGGAGAGGCGATGCTCTCAGCAACGCAGCGCGAGGAATGCGGAAGTGTTCGAGTCAGCCACTCGCTTAGCGAGCGACTCCGAGAACGAGGGAAACTCTAACACACACACTGCTAGCTTTCCAGAGTTAGCGGATGTTTGATCTGTCCATTCAAATTGAGAGGGTACACCCCCATGTTTCGGGTATTTTTTTTTTTTTTTACAGCCAGTGGTTTTCAAGTAGGAACGCTTGCTAGACATTCTTCAATTATTCACGCATTTAACAATGATGAAGTGATTGTGAGCTGTATTTGCTGCCATCGTTCATTATCTCACCAGAAGTTTTAAAATAATACTATGCCTCAGCGTAACAGTCCATTTGTTGTGATTCTAGTCTCGTCTCCACCACCTGTATGCTGATAGTACCTCACCTGTTCTCTGTTCCACCCTTCAAAAATAATTTGTCTATTTATATCCTCTTGTGTCTGTGTATTCACGAGGTCTTACCATGAATTTTGTGTCTTCGATTGAGTTTTCGTGTTCCCCATCGTTTCTTCTTGTCAGGTTAGCGCCAAAAGTGGTGTGGGACTACAGCACTCATCATCCACATGTTCACGTCATATCACAAACAGCTGAACCACGTTTATGCACGATGAGCACCTGTTGCAAGTAGTGTCGATGTTTATTGTCCTGTCTATGCCATGTCAGTCCTTCCAGGATTTCGCAATTACAGAAATGAACACAAAATCAAACAAACTCCACAATATTTGGAGTTGCTTGCAATTTTTCAAAATTACCGCAAGTTTTTTCTGCAGATTGGGGCCAAGACGCATTATGTGACGTCATCACAGCATGCATTCAGCCAAAGCCTTCTTCAATTCACGTGCGTCGAACATGAGTGCAGCCAAAAAGGTCTCATTTACCAAACGAAAAAACATCAAAAACAATTTTCGTGCAGTTTCAATTTCGCCACATCAAGCAGTTTTCCGCAAAAAAAGAATAAAGACTCCACAAGTTGCGTCGCAAGTTTTGAAAAAAAAAGCCACAGCAAAATCAAGAATTTTTGGTCGCAACAATTCAAAAATGAAAAAAAAAAAAAAAACTCCACGAAATCCTGTATGGACGGCCATGTTTATCCTGATTCCACGCTTGTCTAGTTTGTGTTTTTGTTACATAGCCCTAGCTCTTGTTCTTGTGTGTTTCACAATTAATAAAAGACATCACACTTGCATCCGTCTCCAAACCATCCGTGACACTTTTTTACTTCCCTCGCCGGTTTTCTCACTTTTCTGATTTTGGTTCTGCCTGTTCTTTGACCCCTGATAAAGACTGATCATGAGTATTGAATTATCCTTAATAAACACCACACTGAGCATCCTGCCTCTGATTAAAACAGCCAGACTGTAGAAAAGCTTCTTCCCACATGCCATCACGGTCATTTAGATAAAAAATTGCACATAAGAATTATATGTGTGTGTTTGTTTGTGTGTGTGTGCATGCGCAGTTAAACTCAGGTAGGAATGTGTGCTTTTGTACTAGTGTGTAATGTTTATTGTCACTTATGCATACTATGAGCTACTATTCCTTGTATGTGTAAGCATACTTGGCCATTACAATAGGAAATCATAAGAAATTATTAGATGTGTTCGCAGTTTGTACTTTGGCTTGTCAGGTCTAAACAAAAAGCGGTTTGAAACAGAAAAAGTGACAAAGTTCACTGAATTGTGTTCTACTTACGGTTCTAATCCAAAGCGGTTCTTCTGACAGGTGACCGAGCAGATAAACAACTGTGGGAGTCTTCAGTTTCAACTCGCCACCGAATACCTCAAGCAGAGGCAGAAAATCCACCATCTCTCCCACACACAACACAGACAGTGTTTTACTTCGTTGCCAGATGTGTCTCTGGAGAGCTTCACCCACATGTTAACACAATCACGCCCAGTAACCCGCTACTGCGCTATCTGGCAATGCTGAGGGAACCAGCAGGTAGCCCTTTGCTAGCTTATTAACATCTCTCTCTCACACACATGACGACAAAGCTTGGCCCCGTGCTGGTTATTTTCTACTTGGTAAATATTATACCAAGCATGCCAATATTATATTCTTACTGTATAACTGTGTATCATGTGGAGAGGAAATATCGTACTGCTGGTGAGCTTGTGAGAGCTTACTCTAAAAACATAGCATGACAATAAAGCTGTATGATATGGGCAGAGCATCCTGCCACTGTACTGATACACACTGAAATTACATTACGCCTTGTAATATACTGAAATAAACTGCTGAACCTGTGATAACACTGTTAAAGACCTGCACTCGTCTGGCGTTTTCGTTTTGGATCACAGCAATGGCACCGTTTAGCAAAACACTAATTATCTGGAAGTCAATATGATCAAAGTACACAATAAAAGATTTACATTATGTGAAGAAAATACATAGGGCTTGGAAGTAAATGAAGGAAAGGGCAGGAAAAGAAAGGAAAAATAAGGACAGGAAAAGACAGGAAAGGAAATAACAGTAAGGGAAAGAACAGGAAAGGAAAGGATGGGAAAGAAAGGAAAAATAAGGACAGGAAAAGACGGGAAAGGAAAGGGCAGGAAAAGAACAGAAAAATAAGGACAGGAAAAGACAGGAAATGAATTATAAGGACAGGGAAGGACAGGAAAGGAAATAAAAAGAAGGGAAAGGAAGGGAAAGGATCAAATGGGAAAGAAAGGAAAAATAAGGACAAGAAAAGACTGGAAAGGAATTAACAGGAAGTGAAAGGAAAGGGAAGGAAAGGATGGGAATGAAAGGACAAATAAAGACAGGAAAGGAAAGGACAGGACAGGAAAGAAGGAAAAATAAGGACAGGAAAAGATAGGAAAGGAAAGGAAAGGAACGGAAAGCAAACGAAAGGAAAGGAAAGGAAAGGAAAAGAAAGGAAAGGACAGGAAAAGAAAGGAAAGGAACGGAAAGGAAAGGAAAGGAACAGAAAGAAAATAAAGGAAAGCAAAGGAAAGGAACAGAAAGGAAAGGAACAGAAAGGAAAGGAAAGTAACGGAAAGGAACAGAACAGAAAGGAAAGGAAAGGAACAGAAAGGAAAGGACAAAGGCACAAACCAAAGACATCTTTTGGGGTTATAGAAGCTTTTTTATTCCAATATTATAGGAGGAATTACAATATAGTGCTCATCTTGCATGCTCCTGGTGAGAACGTGCTCAGGTTACAATCCTGCATTAGAGAAAATGGGTTTGGTTAATGATGGGTAGCAAATCAAGATGGTAAATCGGACAGGATACTATTTAATGGCAATATGAAAGGAAAAGAAAAGAAAAAAAAAACAATCAATATAAAATGACAGCTTCAAAATGACCAGGTTAATCACCAAACTCCCCTTTCACAGAAAACAACCTCACGTGCTAATAGGCTAATTTGTCTATTTGCAAACCAAAATTAGCTTGCACTTCAAGCTCATTAAAAAAAACAGACACCTACGTTTTTCTACACATACGCAGTAATTAAAGCGAGGCCTTGACCTGGGTGAGGGTTCATTAGTGGGTATTGATGAGGGCACCGGGTGGAGGGTGGTGATGGGCGCACGCTACACCTCCGTCTCTAATGACCTGTGGGGACACGGTGCTATTTGCAGATGTTCAGTCAATTAGAGGAGCGTCAGCCCCCTCTCTCGTACACCACTCCCTCCCTCTTTTCTCCAATCTCCTCCACACCTTTATCATTTTTTTCCCCTCCACTCTAATGGAGCTTGTTTTCCAATCTGTCGGGCCTGAGGGGACGGTGGAATAAGCCACATTACACAAATGATAAACACAGAAACAGGCAATCTAATGTGGAGACAAAGACACCATCGCACCTGGTCCAGCTGGTGCAACTGTTTCAGTGTGCATATGTCCTGCTCATTCTGATGTTTAAAATCAGACACCGTGAATACTGATTGGGTTTATTTTTTTTAAATTCATAATGCACTACAATCCAAAATTCTAGGAATAATACATGCTTTTGTAAAATTATATGCAAGGAAAATGAAATGCAAGGAATAAAGCACCATGGAAATCATGAAATAAAACACTTCGGGACATGCTTTTATTGGAAAATAATCAACTTCAGCATGCTAACAGTAACTCCACTTCATCACACCAACCAGTCATTGATTATTTTCCAATAACAGCACATCCTGAAGTGTTTTATTCTTTTTAATACCGCAGCAATTTGCCAACAATTACCTTTTTTTAATTTAATAAAGAACGTCATACTTTTTATAACATTAAGTATAACTATAAACAGCTAAACAGTCATCCTCCCACTTTCTCTTTTTTCCTCTCTCATGAAGTTACGTCTGTCCTGAAGATGTTGAAAAACTTAAAGTTACAGCTTTAGTTCTGACTGTTGCAAAGCGCTGACACTGGAGACTCCTTCCATCAATGTTAAATAAACATGCCATCCTGCAGGGGCGGACTGGCAACAAAAAGCAGCCCGGGAAATTTGAACTGACAACCAAATTTGAACTGACAACATGTTTCTCGATCAACGAATCATTAATTAAAATAAAGAGAAAACACAACCACAATCTGTTCATTTGTATTGTTTGTGTTAAGCTAATATGTAAAACGATGAAACCGTGTCGCTGCAGCTAAGATGACCAATTGAATATCTGTATATAGGTTATATACTGCAGGGGTTAGGGAAAAAAAAGGACCGACCCACCGGGAAAATTCCCGAACTTCCCAATGGCCAAGCGTTCAGCGAACAAGTTCCCAGTGTAAGCTGTTACTATAAAAATGATAACATATTAGAAGGAGGGCATTAATATGAACCTGTGATTTGTAGCTGCTGTTACAGAAAAGAAAATGGAAATCTGTTTTGTAAACTAAATGTGTAATAGTTAGTAAGTGGGTAAAAACATTCACACTCAATTATATCTAAAGATTTCAATTCAATTTTAAAATCAACTCCAACAAAACTATCTGGACGTAAATTATCCAGAGTTTTTCTTCACTTTCCTTTTTTAAATTTTTTTTTAAGAGAATAAAACTAAAACTTGTCGTCAAGCCTCATATAGATGACAGGCAGCGAGAGGTCGAAGGTACAGAGAGAATAAGCATGAAAGGAGCAAACATGACTTCCTGTGCCGTTCATCTGGCCCCGTGGCCTCGGTTCGACAGCTCTGCTGTTCTACAGCACCTCCTGTGTGAGAGACGGCCCGAGGAGCTCCGTGTCACCAGGCAAACCGTTAGGACTGACAATTATGTCAGCTTGACACACACACACATCCGCATGACCCGTATTGGTTAACCTCTTGTTCCGAACTGCTTTAGTGTGTGTGTGTGTGTGTGTGTGTGTGTGTGTGTGTGTGTTCTTAAGTTTCTGCTAAGTATTTGCTAGCAGCTGTAAAACTGGTGAGATATGAGAGCCAGAACAATACTAGAGTTCACAACTAGACAATCAGCTAATTACAAACTGCAGCAATTGACACGTCATGTGATTTAAAGCAGGCATTTCTGCTACTGGAAAAAAAAATAGCAGAAATGTCCATTCAGGGGACTGTATATATGTGTGTTGACATTCCACTGAATGTCTTATCGAAGACTTATCTCTTCAATAAGTATATCCATCCATCCATCCATCCATCCATCCATGCATTATCCATACCGCTTATCCTACACAGGGTCACGGGGAGCCTGGAACCTATCCCAGGGAACTCAAGGCATAAGGCAGGAGACACCCTCGACACCCATTCACACACTATAGACAATTTAGAGACGCCAATCAGCCTACAACACATGGCTTTGGACTGGGGAAGGAAACCGGAGTACCCGGAGGAAACCCCCGAAGCACGGGGAGAACATGCACACTCTGCGCACAATGGTGGGGGCGGGAATCTAACCCCCAAACCCGGAGATGTGAGGTAAACGTGCTAACCACTGTCACTGTGCCCCCCGCCCCTTCATTAAGTATATTTCAATTGTAAGTCAGAGCTGATCAAGCTCCTCCTACCTGGTGGGAGTCAACCCAAGAGAGACAGGACAAAAAAAGGATATACAGACAGGACAAGACAACAGAAAGGACAAAAAAAAGGACACACAATACAAACAACAGAAAGGCAGACAGAGAGACAAATAGACAGGGCTAGAAGATGACATACAGTACAAAAAGAAAGGCACAAAAGACAGACAGGATAAAAATGGTAGACGGTACAAGACAGACATGTGAAGGCAAAAATACAGACAAGACAGGACAACAGACAGGACAGACGGATGCGACAGACAGGACAAGATGAGAGACAAAAAGAACAAAGGACAAGACAAAGGACAAAACAGTCAGATGAGACTTCAGACAATCTGGGATGACAGACATGACTAGAGACAAACAGAAGGACAGACAAACAAAGGACAAAAAGACAGATGGACAAAACAGACAGAATGAGACAAAAGACAGAACGGCTTGGGAGGCAGACAGACAGAAAAGATTACAGACAGTATGTGACAACAGGCAGACAGAACAAAATGACAGACAAACAGAACAGACAACCAGAAATGAAAGACACAAAGAGACAGACAGAAACACATGCAGACAGAAAGGAAGCGCAGATAACAGCTACACGAGTTGTCTCACTTCCACTCCAACTAACTTCAGCTGCCAAGCAGACAGATAGACACAAAGACTAACAAGCAAAAGGAGACAGACAGAGACACAGACAGACAGAAAAACAGACAGACAGACAGACAGGGTCCAATGCCACAAAATAGAGATGCAGTAATGCATAGCTGGACATTAAAAGATGTGTGTTGTCTTTTTTGTTGTTAAATACTTTAAAGTTTTCATAATGTGTCTCCACTGTTTTACTGCCACATTTTTTATTCAACAGAACTATAAAGATACAGTAATTGTATCATAAAATGCCCTCAAAGTTTGTGAAATATCACAAAAATAAAATTAAAAGATTCCGCCTCATCCACACAGCACAGGTTAGTGTGTGAAACAGAAACACACACTACACAGAGCATCACCGCTGGCTCCTGTCTCCTGCACCGTGGCCCTGAGCCCTCAGACAGGATGACAGGTGTTTCCCAGTCCTCTTCCTCACCGAATTCAATTTCCATAAAAAAGGAGACTTTTCTCTTTTTGGCTGCAGCACAATCGATACCTTCCCGTACTCGCTTGTTAAAAATGCTATTTCCATCTGCGTGGAGCTCAGAGACGGGCCGCGCCACATATCATTCTCCCTCACGTGCTGGAGGATTAAAAATCTGAGCCCACAGTCAGCTGGGGTTATTGACTGGGAGTGAAAATGTGATCATTTTGTATTAACTCGCCCTGCAGCGCTCTGTTCTGTCACCCGGACCCGGGGAAATTAATGCACTGGTATCGTGATTAAGAAAAATATGAGCCGCTGCTCGTTCAGGCCGCTGAAGACAAAGAGGCGTGCGGAACTCACAGCCAGGTAATGACTTTCAGAGAACAGTGTAATTCCCAGAAGTAGATTAAAGCCATTATTTAACAGGTCCTATATATATATATATATATATATATATATATATATATATATATATATATATATATATATATATAAAACCATCCTGCTTTTAAAGTATTTGTTGCTCGTGACATCTTTTTAATGAAGGCAGGATTTTACATTTCAAATATCAATTTCAAGCAAGTTACATCTTCCATTATTTAAAGAGGGAAAAGTCAACAGAAGAAAATATAATGGTCTTGAGACATACACAAAAATGTATGTATTTATACATGGATCTAAATATTAAAGGAGCATGCTGTCATTTTTTAGCGCTCCTGCCTGCGAGACAACATAACGGAACACAACATGTCATGCTATTACAGGACAATAATCAGCTATGTGCTGGTGTGATGAAGCAGACTTCATTTGTCCTCACTGACATGAATTATTTTCCTAGAACATCACAGCAGAGTGTTTTATTCTTCTTACACCACAGCAACTCGCCAGCGACATTTTAAAATGACTCATTAAAGAAAAACATTATACTCCTTATCCGTTTATAGCTACTCTAACATTGCGGAACATCGATTCATCGTGTGCGTAAAATATTTTAAATGTAGACAGAAAAGTGTATCTGGGAGGATACATGTTAAAAACGAACTGCTTACATGTTTTATATATATATATATATATATATATATATATATATATATATATATATATATATATATATATATATATATATATATATATATACACACACACACATATATATACATATATATACACACACACATATACATATACACATATATATACACATATACATATATATGCACATATATACATATACATATATATATACACATACACATATACATATATATATACACATACACATATACATATATATATACACATACACACATATATATACATATATACACATACACATATATATATACATATATACACATACACATATATATATACATATATACACATACACATATATATATACATATATACACATACACATATATACAGGTGCATCTCAATAAATTAGAATGTCGTGGAAAAGTTCATTTATTTCAGTAATTCAACTCAAATTGTGAAACTCGTGTATTAAATAAATTCAATGCACACAGACTGAAGTAGTTTAAGTCTTTGGTTCTTTTAATTGTGATGATTTTGGCTCACGTTTAACAAAAACCCACCAATTCACTATCTCAACAAATTAGAATACTTCATAAGACCAATTAAAAAAAAACATTTTTAGTGAATTGTTGGCCTTCTGGAAAGTATGTTCATTTACTGTACATGTACTCAATACTTGGTAGGGGCTCCTCTTGCTTTAATTACTGCCTCAATTTGGCGTGGCATGGAGGTGATCAGTTTGTGGCACTGCTGAGGTGGTATGGAAGCCCAGGTTTCTTTGACAGTGGCCTTCAGCTCATCTGCATTTTTTGGTCTCTTGTTTCTCATTTTCCTCTTGACAATACCCCATAGATTCTCTATGGGGTTCAGGTCTGGTGAGTTTGCTGGCCAGTCAAGCACACCAACACCATGGTCATTTAACCAACTTTTGGTGCTTTTGGCAGTGTGGGAAGGTGCCAAATCCTGCTGGAAAATGAAATCAGCATCTTCAAAAAGCTGGTCAGCAGAAGGAAGCATGAAGTGCTCCAAAATTTCTTTGTAAACGGGTGCAGTGACTTTGGTTTTCAAAAAACAAATTGGACCAACACCAGCAGATGACATGGCACCCCAAATCATCACAGACTGTGGAAACTGAACACTGGACTTCAAGCAACTTGGGCTATGAGCTTCTCCACCCTTCCTCCAGACTCTAGGACCTTGGTTTCCAAATGAAATACAAAACTTGCTCCCATCTGAAAAGAGGATATTGGACCACTGGGCAACAGTCCAGTTCTTCTTCTCCTTAGCCCAGGTAAGACGCCTCTGACGTTGTCTGTGGTTCAGGAGTGGCTTAACAAGAGGAATACGACAACTGTAGCCAAATTCCTTGACACGTCTGTGTGTGGTGGCTCTTGATGCCTTGACCCCAGCCTCAGTCCATTCCTTGTGAAGTTCACTCAAATTCTTGAATCGATTTTGCTTGACAATCCTCATAAGGCTGTGGTTCTCTCGGTTGGTTTTGCATCTTTTTCTTCCACAATTTTTCCTTCCACTCAACTTTCTGTTAACATGCTTGGATACAGCACTCTGTGAACAGCCAGCTTCTTTGGCAATGAATGTTTGTGGCTTACCTAGTGAACCAAACTGAGAGACCATTTTGAAGGCTCAGGAAACCTTTGCAAGTGTTTTGAGTTGATTAGCTGATTGGCATGTCACCATATTCTAATTTGTTGAGATGGTGAATTGGTGGGTTTTTGTTAAATGTGAGCCAAAATCATCACAATTAAAAGAACCAAAGACTTAAACTACTTCAGTCTGTGGCATTGAATTTATTTAATACACGAGTTTCACAATTTGAGTTGAATTACTGAAATAAACGAACTTTTCCACGACATTCTAATTTATTGAGATGCACCTGTATATACATATATACACATACACATATATATATACATATATACACATACACATATATATATATATATATATATATATATATATATATATATATATATATATATATATATATATATATATATATATATATATATATATATATATATATATATTTTAAAGTTGACACAATTTATACACATACCTCTATTATTTAAAATTAAGTTCAATTATTTAAAGTGTATGAATCATGTACATGACCTAACATGACCTTTTTATTTTTGGTATTGTTTTTCCTTCTGAATGAGTACATTTTCTGAAATATTCTCATGAAATATATTCTAACTTTCAATCTTATTGGAAAGACAGTTTTAGTTATTAAGGTATACACATTTGCAAAGTTGTTATGCTAAGGGAAAATAAAGATTAGATTAGAGATTAGTAGATTAGAGAAATGAAACTGTATTAAGGTGGATTAAAAAAAATTCTAATTGCATAATGGCACCTTGAATCAAAATCAACTAAAATTGTGAGAACTTTCAAATGGTTTCCACGTCGAATTTTACCCTCCCTCCCTCCCTCTCTCCCTCTCTCACACACACACATTCTTCTCACTCAATGACACACTCCTGAACTGAAGCATGCAAATGACGAGCTCAAAGGCAGACTGCAAGAATGTGTGTGTGTGTGTGTGTGTGTGTGTGTGTGTGTGTCACTGTGAGAGACAGATAAAGGAGTTAACAGCAGGATTCAGGTGGAGCCTCCACTGGCCATCACAGAGGACTGTCAGTGCCATAATTATAGCCTACAGTCAAAGAATAGAGCACACACACCACCCAAAGCCATTCACCCCCTCTACCCACACACCCTCTTACCCACAATCCTCTTCTCCTCCAGCACTGTAATAATGCATGCAGCCCCGTAGGAAAACAACCTGTGGTGTTTATTACGGAGTGGGCAAATTTTCTCATCCCGGTCCAGTTTCAATAAATCTACAGCAAGCACTCTCCTCTTCCAAAAAATAAAAAATAAAATCTATTTTAGGCAATAATGCACTTTTTTTATGAGGACGGGTGAAGAGTGCCAGCCAAAAAGGTGACACCAGGGGCAGTCGGGGATATTGTGTTCATTCTGTGCATGGCCGAGATGTGCACAGCTCATAAAAGGAAGAACTGAATAAATAACTCAGATGAATAATAAATGGACAGCAGGTCAATATTTGTAATAATAGTTTCATAAAAGATGCATTTGTGAAAAATGTAGTCCATTTCCTGCGGTGATTGAGGCACATCTCGGGAGACTGACTTTAAAATTGAGCTGGCCGGAGTTACGCATGATCTTAAAGTGTTACGATTATGGTTGTTTAGAGAACAGATATTTAAGGTGGCATGCTGTGGATGATATTACTTTATAAAGCAAAACAAACGATTAATGGCATTGAGGGGAAACTGTACGATACACCGTACAATTAAACTGTGCGGTTTATTTTTTTGTTTGGTTGTTTTTTTTTTTTGGCAATGTACAGTAACTCCGCCCACTATTTTTCAGGATGTTCGATGGAAAGGTGAGCAGATCTAAATGAGCAGGTGAAGGTTTGATCATTATTTATATGTACATTAATCAACTGGAGCATTCATTCTGACACTCCTGATGGACACACACTGCATGCAGTATATGATATAATACCCACAAATTTTACAGCAAGTGGGTGTAAAGAGACACATAGAAAGAGCTAAAAGAGACAGATAGAAAAAGAAAGAGAGGGGGAATGTGAAGACAGAGAGATAGATTAACAGAGTCAGATAGAAGAGACAGATATTGGGGGGGGGGGTACAGAGAAAGACTGATAAATAGAGAGACAAACAGAGAAAAAGAGAGAGAGAAATAAACAGACAGACATGGAGAGAGACATAGACATACAGTGGTGCTTGAAAGCTTGTGAACCCTTTAGAATTTTTTATATTTCTGCATAAATATGACCAAAAACATCATCAAATTTTCACACAAGTCCTAAAAGTAGATAAAGAGAACCCAGTTAAACAAATGAGACAAAAATATTACACTTGGTCATTTATTTATTGAGGAAAATGATCCAATATTACATATCTATGAGTGCCAAAAGTATGTGAACCTCTAGGATTAGTAGTTAATTTGAAGGTAAATTAGAGTCAGGTGTTTTCAATCAATGGGATGATAATCAGGTGTGAGTGAGCGCAGGTGTGAGTGTATCATGGCATGAACAGAGGAGATTTCTGAGGACCTCAGAAAGAGAAATGCTTATCAGGCTGTAAAAGGTTACAAAACCATCTCTAAAGACTTTGGACTCAACCAATCCACAGTCAGACAGATTGTGTACAAATGGAGGAAATTCAAGACCACTGTTACCCTCCCCAGGAGTGATTGACCAACAAAGATCACTCCAAGAGCAAGACGTGTAACAGTCCACGAGGTCACAAAGGAACCCAGGGTAACTTCTAAGCAACTAAAGGCCTCTCTCATATTAGCTAATGTTAATGTTCGTGAGTCCACCATCAGGAGAACACTGAACAACAATGGTGTGCATGGCAGGGCTGCAAAGAGAAATCCACTGCTCTCCAAGAGAGAACATTGCTGCCCATCTGCAGTTTGCTAAAGATCACGCGGACAAGCCGGAAGGCTATTGGAAAAATGTTTTATGGACAGATGAGACCAAAATAGAACTTTATTATTTAAATGAGAAGCTTTATGTTTGGAGAAAGGAAAACACTGCATTCCAGCATAAGAACCTTATCCCATCTGTGACACATGGTGGTGGTAGTATCATGTTTTCAGCCTGTTTTGCGGCATCTGGGCCTGGACGACTTGCCATCATTGATGGAACAATGAATACTGAAGTATACCAGTGAATTCTAAAGGAAAATGTCAGGACATCTGTCCATGAACTGAATCTCAAGTGAAAATGGGTCATGCAGCAAGACAACGACACTAAGCACACAAGTCGTTCTACAAAGAATGGTTAAAGAAGATGTTTTGGAATGGCCAAGTCAATGTCCTGACCTTAATCCAATAGAAATGTTGTGGAAGGACCTGAAACAAGCAGTGAGGAAACCCACCAACATCCCAGAGTTGAAGCTGTTCTGTACTGAGGAATGGGCTAAAATTCCTCCAAGTCGATGTTTACACATAGGTTCACATACTTTTGCCACTCACAGATCTGTAATATTGGATCATTTTCCTCAATAAATAAATGACCAAGTGTAATATTTTTGTCTCATTTGTTTAACTGGGTTCTCTTTATCTACTTTTAGGACTTGTGTGAAAATCTGATGATGTTTTAGTTCACTGTTATGCAGAAATGTAGAAAAGAAAGACAGACAGATATTGACAGAGAGCAAGAGATAGAGAGATAGAGAGAGAGATGGATGTCAAACACGCCATCCTTGGATGCACATAAGAAACATTTCCTCTTTTTCCATCTTGTAATAGTGTAAACAGTGTAAATGTGAAATCTTGCTACTTAAACAGTGTAAATAGCATCTATAAAAGCTTATAACTCTTTACTCTGTATAAATCGATGCTGTGAACTCATTTATCCGTTTCACTGGGAAATGGAATTGTGTGTATATTTATATTGTGAAGGCTCTGACAATAACCCTGTACATCAACAGTAACATGTACCCGGTCCTGTTTTTTCAAACCCCACCATTACAGTGCTGTTGCTGCTCACAAATCCTCCTTTCCTCCCACGCAGTTCATGCAATGCTACCCAGACGTCTCGGCACACCACCACTTTCAATTTCCCCTCATACTGCCGACAGGTGAGAACCGCTCTCCGATCAGCAATCCATCAGCGGCAGGGAGTGAATTAAATACAGCAGAGGCAGTGAGGAAAAGACCCGAGTCTGTCGACTGTCAGGTTTAAAGCGCAGTCAGGGAATTCACTACACAGCACAAGTAATATGCTGCAGCGGTGATTTGCAAAAAAATTGCTGAATTGTAAACATTAATGCATGCATGAGCAGTTGATGGGGGGGAAATAACTGGATGTCGTAAAAATAAATAAATAAATAAATAAATAAAAAGTCTGTCGGATCTGCACTTCATGCCAAAGCTGCAAAGAAAATATCTTCACTGTGTATTAATGAACCAGATTAATGGTTTAAGAGCAAAAAATCTCCAAAATAATCCACTGATGTAAAGATTTTTCTAGAAAAACAGGAGTGACGGAACACCCCAATTCTTATAAATGAATTCAACAGATTTTTATAAATAAATAAATAAATAAATAAATAGATACTGATATTTCTCTAAGTATAACTATGTTTTTATTATTATTATTATTAATTTATTTATTCACACCATTGTTGCTCACTGTAACAATTGACTGGACATTAAGTTCTCATTTTGTAAGAAATGTTTAATTTTCCTTCCATTTCCTCAATAAATAGTTTTGTAAATGTTTCTGACCATGTTTGTTTTTTAAGAGCTGGGCAATCTAATGATGCATTATTTATATTATGATAAATTCTGTGACATTTTTTTTCTGAGATATCACAGGCATTATCAGTACTGTTTATACTAAATAGATCATTTAGAAAATGCCTTAAAGTTTGGAATTAAGTTTTGCAAATACATATCAGATTACCGTGAACTAATTCTTATTTTATTATGATTAATATTTTGCATTTGGTTGTGATAATCAGCTTATTTCTGAGTAGCACTCGGCCATATGGCAGATCCAATATGTTACTTTTTATGCACAGCTCCACTCATATATCACCACACTAACTTATTCACATATTGAAATTACACTGTGACCTTTTGCATACATCCCTCCTGAACTTTCCATACAAAAGACGAAATGTTAAAAAACAGATTTCAGGGATGAGAGATTGTGACATTCAAGAAAAAACGTACTCTGCAATAACCTGGTATTTTTTTATATTGGAAAAGGCCTTACATTGAAATTTTAAGTAAAACTTCACTTAGTGTTGGTATTCATAACGCTACAAGACACCTACATATGCCCTTCATTTGACAGACTACTGACCTTCATTTGACAAACATTTGACATCCGTTAATTTTACATAGACCTCCATTCAACATACTTTCATTTGACAGACAATTGACACTGATCTCCATTTATCAGACCTTTCCTTGACGTACAGTACTGTGCAAAAGTTTTAGGCACCCTATTTTTTAGTACAAACTTTGTTATAGATTTTTTATTTTATGACTTCTACATTATCAAGTCAGTACAAAAAAACATTTTAGATTCCCAAACATTAGTTTTCTAGCACAAAATTAAATGTTACAGAAAAATGTTTGTATGTCATTAAAGAAAGCAGCATATTATGCAAGAGACACTTTTCAGACAAAAAAAAAACACAATGAAGGCTGTTGGGTTTTGCTGCAAAAATAAGAAGCGAGTGCAAAAGTCAAAGTGTCCAGAAGAACTGTGTCTGGTTCTGCAAGATGCTCAATAAAACTTACCAGCTCATTTCCTTATAAAACTGCACTAATTGTACCGGAGACTAATATTTTTTACTTTTTTTTGTCATACCAAATATTGACTTTGTTTCATTTACTACTGTTTACTGCTCTTTACTGTATTTTGTTTTATGCAGAAACATTTAATTTCATTATTTTGAAGGCATCTTTTCTTTACAGCATTTCTTTGCATGTGACTAAAACTTTTGCACAGTACTGCAGATAACTGACACAGACCTTCATTGGTCACCGTTAGTTGCCATAGACCTTCATTTGAAATAGACAACTGACATAGTCTTCCATTTAACAGACAACTGGTTTATTCTAAAGCTTATTCCAACAGGCATCAGTTGTCAAAGACTACAGTATTTTCCTATAAACAGTATGTCCTGAAATGTTTTATTCCTCTTATACCACAACAATTTGCCAACGACAATTAGAATGATGTAATTTTTAGAGTTACATTTAGGGTTGTAAAACAGCCACAAAAAGTCAATTCCTGCTATCATGTGGTATAGCAGCTAAAGTTAATAAGACAAAAAAACGCTGCTTGTCATGTTACTGAAAAACCAGAACACATACTAATATACTTGTTTGTTCTGAAGACTCTCCCAAAGCACTGAGCCTGGAGACTCCTTCCATAAATGTTAAATAACCAACTCCTTACAGAAAACGTCACCATATCAACAATGAGAAACAATTTCTTTGTTAAAAAAACAAAAAAAACACCACCACCACATTTCCAAATCAGTCTATTAACAGTCTTTGATGATGTGGCGTGTTTGCTGTACAAGTCCCTGTGAATGAGCTGTTACTATAGAAATGATATGATTTCCAGCTGCACAACTGGAAGAAAAAAATATCGAGAATTCAACATGGTTGTGGTTTAAACACAATTAATAGTTCAGATTAAAACATTTATACCTGCATTCAAAATCAAGATAAACATACAACAGGGCTAAATTACGTTCGGACAGAAACACACTGCGATAAATTACAGCATGTGTACATTATTGAATGGAAGCAGAGAGATACGTGCCCTGTTGTCAACACTTTTATCCTAATCTTAAAAAAACATGTCTTTGTGATGATCACAGATTTCACAGAACAGTTTCCTTCCACCTGGAAGTGTCACAACAACACATGATGCAACAGTAATGCAACAGCGTCACTTTATCCTCTCGCTCTCCAATGATAAAGCACCTCTGGCTCCACATTCATTTATTTACAAACATCTTTGCACGGCCCTGTCACATTACTCACACATTTGTAATAACTATTTCATTGCTGTGCAGCTAATAAAGTCATCAGTTTTCTCAATGTCTAATATCTCACTGTTAATTAGATTGAAGGAAATGACAGCTGTAGGCTGAGATTTGTTAAAGATCCCCAAAGGCCAATTAGGAATTAACAATACAACATAAGGGGTGGAAAAGTGTTAAAACTGATGTCTGCTTACAAGGTGTTTTAGAAAGTAATATTTAGATATTCAATACAAACAGAACAAGTCATAATTTTTATTTTATTTTTTAAATACAACAGCTGTTAAAAAAGACATTGTGAATAATCAGTGTCATAAGAAATGCAAAGATCTGAAACTGTTGATCTTAAAAATAAAAATAATATATCAGAAATTAGATACACAAGCACACGGCTCCTGAGGCAGATAGGGATGGTGAGGGAAAAGTGCACCGCCTTCTTCATAACAAGCTGTTTGACTGCAGCATGAAAGAAGTCCTTCCTGATAGAAACTCAACAAAATGCAACCCCTGAGCTACACCAAGCTTCATTAGAATTAAAACAGAAAATGAGTGTTGTGGTTTGATTAAATTTAATAGCAATGAACAGCATGAACACCCACAGTATGATGCTCTGGGGTTGTTTTGCAGGTGGTGGTTCAGGGGCTATTGTGAAGACAGACACCATGAATTCTTCCAGGACATTTAGCCCAAATCCCAGTTGTCTCTGCCAGGAGGTTACGATTTAGCCATAGATGAATCTTTCAGGATAATGAGCCCAAATATAAATACATACCAAGCGATGTAACCGAAAATTAAAACATTATTTGTATTTCTAAATGAATTCAAGTATAAAAGGTATATTATTCCATCCATCCATTTTCCATACCGCTTATCTTATACAGGGTTGTGTGGGAGCCTGGAACCTGGAACCTATCCCAGGGAGCACGGGGCACAAAGCTGGGGACACCCTGGACAGGATGCCAACCCATCGCAGGACACAATCGCACACTAATTCACACACTACCGAAATGGCAATTGGAAATGCCCATCTGCCTACAATGCATGTCTTTGGACTTGGGGAGGAAACTGGAGTACCCAGAGGAAACCCCCAAAGCACGGGAAGAGCACGCAAACTCTGCCAGAGGTGGGATTCGAACCCCCAACCCTGGAAGTGAGAGGCAAACGTGAGCGTGATTATCTCTAGTTGAGACCAGTTGTGAACCGGCATGATGTAGTAGAGTTTGAGGAACTGTTAGAGCTGAGGACATAGTGGACAGATTCATATTTAGTAAAAAAATAAATAAGTAAACAATTAAGAAAAAAAGAATAATAAGGCCACGCCCACTTAGGGTTTAAATCTGAACACAGATACAGTTGTTTGGAGCACTAAAAAGAGAGTTAGAGAGTTTTCATTGTCATTCTAGCCATGTACAAGTGTACAGTACATCAGAAGGCAATAGCATTTTCCAAGGCCTTGGTGTGACATTACAGAGGTCACAGACAGCAGTGTACACAATTGACAACATGGAGGGAGACAAAGTGGCAGTGAACAATAGACAATACAATAAATACAACAAATACAAATTAAATAGACACAACAAAACGGTTTAGTGGTTGGTGTGTGTGGTGAGTAGGGCAAAATCCCTGCTAGCAGCAGAGAAGTCCCTGAGTTATCAAAATAAAGTGACAGTGTTGTAAATGATAAGTAATACCCATTCCCATGTAAACATCCATGGACATACGTGTGTTACACACACCTAAACACCCAAATCAACAAAGAAATTGTTGTGGGAACAAAAAAAACAGTGTTTTCCAATGACTGTCTCAGTCTTTGGATTTAAACCCTGTTGTAAACCTGTGCTCTGAATTAAAGATGACGTCCATGTGCACAACCTTGAATATAAAAAAAAATGTTCAGCATAGAGCAGTGTCTCCAACCTTGTAACACAGCAAGAGGGTTAGTTTTGTTATTCTCTTCAGGGTACCTGCACTTGCATGAGTGCCAATAATTGTGAAGGAAAAGTTGCTAATTATTGGTTAATATATAAGAGCAATGTATAATTTTATACTTAATCTAAAAGGATATATCACTCACTGCATGTCATTCAGTGTATAGATCATTTTTTCTGCTCATTTCTAGCATTCTGGAGTTAAAGAGATGTGTCAATATACACCTCTGTGTGTGTCTACAAAGCAAAAGGGCCGACACCATGTATGCGCGAGTTGGAGCGTGTTCTTGTCTGATCATAAGTGAAAAAAGCGAAGCCTCTGAAGAAAGGCTAATTAAACAATCATTATAAAACCCCTCCTCAGAGCCCTGCACTTCCTGTCCCATTGACTTTGCCATGCTGATCGTCGACATCCACATTATCTCATCCACAAAGCCACATTCGATACAGCAGCATATGACAATTCTATCCTTTCATTTTATGTTTTAGATTTATTTGAACTTGTTTACCCACAGTAACATTTTCTTGTCATGGATATTTAGCTCCATTTTGCATTCCTTAACCAGGGTTTACACAAAATAAAACCCAAATGGCATCCAATCCACTGCATACAATGTATTATATGTCCAGTAGAACGTTTGTTGTCTGACAAGGTTAGCACGACAGTATGCTCTCTAGTTTCATCAGGATTAAAATAATGGCACTCTTGGCTTTGCTTGGGTCACCATTACTACAGGAAACAAACTGGCTGTGTCCCATACTCTCTTAGAATTTAAGGTACCAAACTCCAAACTGTACTTTTCCTTGGTTGCTGGGGTTCCATCAAGGATACACCTTTTGTACCTTTAGTATTCATCCTGAACCTAAAACTGGGAATATAATATACTTTTAAAATGTACATAACTGGACTTTAAGAACTACTGATGTACCTTTAAAACTTTACTATAAAAGTCAAATACAAAGATACATGTAAAGGTACAAGAGATGTACCTTTGGTACCACCCCAGTGACAAGAAAAGTATGGTTTGATACCTTTATTTCTGAGAATGTAGAGTAAGCTACTGAGCATGGGACACAGCGAATTTATCATCTCCTGTGTGGTGGTGAAAAACCAGAGCAAAGCCAAGGGTGCCAATATAAATCAAATCAAGAAAATATTTAGTGCAGCATGAACATTGACATTAAATTACCTATGTTTTACCTAATTTGATTTTCTTTGTTATTTAAAACAAAATCAGTTTGCATCAACATGAATCTACAGTCCATAACCTCCAGAAAAACTTTCCCTACTTTCACGAGTAACATTATTAGACATAAAATTCTACCAGGGGGCGGATAGTTCTGGATTAGCAATAATAAAGCACCTTGCCATGCTGCGCTGTTCGGTGGAAAAGTGCAGTTAGAGGAGGGAAATCACCGTTTTTAGCATGAATGCATGTTCGTACTGCCATTATCAGGAGACCAGAACTTGGGTATTGTGAAAATATGTACAGGTGAGATACACTGTGAATGCTAATTTGGTTACCTGCAGAAACGTACGGCCAAATTTCTACAGGCTTACGTGATGCCGAGGCATTCGTCATCCAGGAAACTGTCACAGATGAGTACACGCTTGACATTCTTTCTCACGGCATTGCAAAACAACAGATGTGTTTGGTTAGCCTGAAGGGAAAACAAATGACACATGAGCCACGTATGCTGTTGGATTGACGTTGGTATGGGTCATATTAATGTCCATCTGAGCTTTGGCCACGCCCTGGCAGCTGTGACACGTGGTGAAATCTAAAGGGCTGAAGGAAAATGTAGTAAAGAGAACTGGAAAGAGAGTTAGAAGGACAGAGAGACAGAGGGAGTGGGATGTAGAGGGAGGCACAAAAGCCGTTCATTCGCCCTCGCCACTCAGGATGGATGTGTCCCATCATGCAGCTCAATCAGCCGACCAATGATTCATTTCACAGACACTTGGGTATAATTATAGGAGTCGACTCCTCACCAGCAGGACAAAACTGTTCGAGAGAGAGAGAGAGAGAGAGAGAGAGAGAGAGAGAGAGAGGTACAAGGATGGTGAGAAAGAGAAATTATGAAGTGCAGAAGGACAACTGAGTTAGAAAAGACATGACACACGGATGACAAAGGAGGCAACAACAATATAGCAATAGAGCGACTAATAAACTCTCTAGCCTCAAACAGATAATAGCTGGGTTTTTAATAAAAAAAGTCAGATTACCATGTTGTTGTCGTTACCACGATACATGGCCATTTTCTAATCTTATCTGCTTCACATGCTCTGTAAAAGATTGAAAAATGCAAAATAATTGAGAAGAGAATGAGGAGGAAATTGGCAGATGATGAGGGAGAGATGGAGAAACAAAGACAAAGAGAAAAAGCAGGAAATGCCGAGAGGCGGGTGGGCGAGAGTCGGGGACGTGGAGATGGCAGGGAAGACTGTGGGAAGATTTAAAGATATTTCAAATGTAAAAGCGCCCCCTGTTGGTCCTCATTGCACACGTTTAATGTGATGGTCTGAAATAATGAACTGCTTTCGATGGCCATAGACGGAAAAGGCTAGATTTTTATGTAGCATGTCCACTCGCACCCCCACCTCAGCCCTGTCTTCAGATACATCATGGGATTGTAATTGTTATGATGGTGTTTCAACTGTGTTGTTTAAACTTAATGAACACCCACTGACCAGAGATGGTCATAGGCGTATACTGTACTGCTGGGCCCAGGGGTGCCGATATTTATAGATGGATAGCATGTAAATGTATTTACAGTAGATAAGGGAATGACAAATGTGTCTCTGTATACAAGTGTGTTATAGGAGTTTGTACAAAAGTGCAGAATGAAGGTGTGAGTGTCCAGTGTGCGTACAATAGCACTAGTGAAAAGGTGCAGGAGTCCGTCTCGTGTGTGTGTGTGTGTGTGTGTGTGTGTGTGTGTGTATGAGAAGTGTCATAAACTATAATTGTCTTAGCTCCAAGATGAGCAGTTCAGGAGAGTGACAGCTACATAGAACAAGGAGTTCTTGAGCTTGCTGGTTCTGACCCACAGGCTCCTATAGAGGCTATCTGAAGGTAAACGGGTGAACAAGTCATGGTTGGAGGCATCCTTAGTGATGTTCTGCACCCGTTGTAGACATCGCTTGTCCCAGATGTATTCAAGTTTCGAGTTTGCACGACTCTTTGCACCGGAACAGTTGCTATGCCATGCTGAGATGCAGTTAGTCAGGATGCTCTGAACTGTACAGCAAGAAAAGTTTCGCTGGATCTGAGGGGACAGGTGACGTTTCTTCAGTCAGAATGTAGACGCACTGATGTGCTTTTGTAATCAGGATCGAGGTGCTGAGAGACGATGAGAGGACATTTCAAATCTGAGACATGTTTAACTTCAGCCCTGTTGATGTAATTGGAGGTGTACAGATTTTAGCTGTAGTGTTTACGATGTTCGTCCCTTTGCTATGGCAACATCTGGTAACTACACATCTCTGTGTACTTCCGTCTTTCCATCTTTCGGTCCTTCTTTCTGTACTTCCTTCTTTCCATAAATCTCTTTCCTTCTTTCCATCTTTCCTTTTTGCCTTCAACATTTCCTTTTTTCCTTCTTTCTTTCTTTCTTTCATTCTTTGTCTTTTTGTTTCTGTATTTCTTTCCTTACCTTCTTTCAATATTTCCTTCTTTATGAATCTTTCTTTTTGTTTTTTCCTTGTCTATTTTGTTTTTTTTGTTTTTTTTTCTTGCTCATCTGTCTGCCTTTCTGCATTTCCTTCTTTTGGGATTTCCAACTTTCTGTCATTATTTCTTACCAATGTTCTCTGTATTTCCTTCTTTCTTTCATTCTTCCTATAGTTCATTCTTTCTGTCCTCCTTACCATATTTTTCCTTTCTTCTCTGTATTTCCATCTTACTTTCTTTCCATCTTTGTTTTCCTTTTTCCTTCCTTCTTCCCAGATTTCCATCTTTCCCTTCCTCTTTCCACATTCCCTTCTTTCTGCACTTCCTTGTTTCCTTACTTCTTTCCTTCCTTCTTTCCATATTCCTTTCCCTTCCATATTTCTTTCCTTATTTCGTTCCACATTTCCTTCTTTCCTTCCTTTTTTCCCCATATTCCCTTTTTTCCTTATTTATTTCCATATTCTTTACTTTCCTTCCTTTTTTGCATTTCCTCCTTTTTTTCCATATTCCTTCTTTCATTCTTTGAAATGAATGAATGTGTCAGAGCTAACCAAAGCCCATTTTATTGTAACTTTAATAACTTTCACAACCCTATAGTTTATGATTTAATTATTATTATTATTATTATTATTATTATTATTATTATTATTATTATTATTTTGCATTGCTAGAAGAACAGATGGGATCATTAGTATTGATCATGATAACGGTGATAAATGCCTGTACTTTATAACTAGTGGCACCAATCTGTACATCATGGCAGTCATGTATCTACGAGCTGCAGGACTAAAATGAGTGGTCATTGATTTTAGCGCCGCTTGTCGCCGATTCACGACAGTGAAATATTCATGACGGCGGCTTGTTAAAGATCGAGCCAACAGTCTAATTCAGTTCGCTGGACTGTTTAGCCATCGATTGCACCACCGTAGAGAAAACAACACAGCCATTAAAGCAGACACGGCTCTTCCCCGGCCCTACGGAAAGCACAGCATCTGCACAATGCTGCACTTTCATTTATATCACATTTCCAGACTGCAGTATATGACAAGGTCAACAGAGCCATTTTTCCTACATGGCCCAGGCGAGACCTGCATAAAATCTTTATTCTGGATAAAAACAAATATCCTCTTAAGGCATACCAACAATGTCCCACATGTGAGTGAGTGAGTGAGAGAAAGAGAGAGAAAGAAAGAAAGAAAAATCTGCCAGCCAATCAGAAATGAGCCAGTCAGAAAAGAAGAGCAAGCAAGCAAGAAAGGAAGGACATCCATTAGCCAATCAGCAGTGAGCAATTTTCCTACGGAGTCCAGATGAGACCGGAACAGAAAGGTTTATTCAGAACAAAAATGACTATCCTCTTCGAGCCAAGAGAATATAACATTGTCCCATGTGTGTTATACACACCACTACATTATGTTTATGCTACACGGGTCTATTGTATAGCTGTGTGTATCTATAGCGAGCTCTGCTCAGAAGTGGATGCGTCGTTTGACGTGAAATTACACTGAACACATTACATGATGATAAGATCTGTTTTGTTTCATTTTCATCTTTCTTCTATCAAATTGAATGTACATTGGTTGCTGATTGGAGACGAAGGTGAACTGATTAAACAAGTGAAATCAGGTGTGGCTTCTGCTTGGTTGGCATGAAAGTCTGCAGCCACACCGGCCCTTTATGGATAAGACTGAGGACCGCTGTTATAGATGATGTTCTAGATGATGCTATAGACCACTGATACTCAATAGTTGGACTATGAAATGCATTTTTACTATGCATTCATTCAGTTTCTATGACAACAAACATAACTGAGACAGGCTGTTAGTTTAATGTGTTCATCGATGTGCTTCATTTGTCATGAAATCATGGCCATTGTGAAGATCGGTAACGTCAGGCGCCACTATGAGGCCAAGCATGCAAATTTCAAACAGAGTTACCCACAGGACATGGAGGTAAGAACCACAAAAATAAACCAGGTCAGATCATCATATCAGGTTGCAAACAGAATAATGATGAACACAGTGCAAGAGCGAGCAACAGAGGCTTCACAGAGTGACACGGGTCTTTGGCGAACACAAGAAAACTTTGATTGCTGTAATAATGTGTATGAGTGCAGTGACACATGATGGTAAACAAAAACAAAAACTTTTTTTTATAGCAGAGAAGATAAGTCAAATTTGTTTGTACATCAGCCTTGTTTTGTACTTCGTCGGATGCATGGAATTTCTTTAGCTTTTTTGTCCTCCATGGACCTTCAGTTCTGTGGAAATCGGGTAAGTGGACCTCCAAGAATGATATTTGAGTACCCCTGCTATGGATGATGCTATAGATGATATTCTAGATGAAGTTTCAGATTTTACTATAGATAATGCTATAGATGATGTTACAGATGATGCTATAGATTATGCTGAAGATGTTCTAGATGATGCTGAAGATTATGCTATAGATGATGTTACAGATAATGTTATACATGATGTTGCAGATGATGCAATAGATGATGTTATAGATGCTGTAGATTATACTATAGATGACATTACAGATGATATAGATGTAACAAAGGATGCTGTTGATTACAGGTTCCCAACCCTGGTCCTGGAGAACCCACTGACCTGCACATTGATGTGTTCGTGTTGGAGCTCAGAAAACACGAAAATGTGCAGGTCAGTGGGTATATATAAATATATACGGTTGCAATCAAAATTATTCAACCCCTATTACAAATCAGGTTTATTGTCAAAATTGACAGACTTTCAGCTGTTTGCAATGAACAAATCAAACAAAAGCAATTGAAATAGTTCCACACAACAAATGCTTCAAGTGGTTTCCCCAAATTCAACTGAAAATGCTACTTATAATGACTTCTCCAGTTTTAAAATTATTCAACCCCTTCATGGCAAGCATCTTTAGTACTTAGTAGAGCACCCTTTTACTGTTATGACCTGCTGCAAACCAAGTAACTGGTCATAACGTCAGCAACTCGGCACTGACTCCTGATCGGTTTCCCTCGCACTGTGGAACTCGTTCAATAAAGTGTCAGGAAGGCTAATACATCTGCTAACACACACACACACACACACACACACACACACACAAATACAAACATGGACACACACATCTGTGTGAGATTAATTTACACATACACGCTGCACGACTCAGCAGTTACAGCCTTCAGAGCTGTAAAAGGAGCTGTGTGTTTGCAGTTTCAAGCCATTTAATTACTGCTTAACCTCTGCAACGTGACAACGTTCATAAATTAAAAACAATCACTGCAATTTAGTGTAGCTTAGCGTAGCAGTCTCGGGCAAGGCCTGTGCTTGACACTCTTCGTGGTGACACAGAGGGGGTGTAGAATTGAACTAAAAACACATTTCTAACTTAGAGTATAGTTTCTGAGACATGTCATGCTATTTCTGGTTAAACACTGAAGCACAAAATAAAAAATGCAATTCAGTGAAAATTACGATATAATTACAATACAATTACTAATACAAGTTTAATTTCATTTATGAATATTATTTATTGTACTATTTAACATTAAACAACCATAAAGTTCAGCTTTAACATATCAAAAGTAAAGATAAAGAGGTAATAAGCAAGGAATTATACACTCTGCATCGTTCTGTTACAGGAAAATAATCAACAACAGGGTAAGCTGATGGAGTGGAGTCACTGTTACAACCCCAAAGTTGATTATTTTCCTATAACAGCACACCCTGACGTGTTTTATTCCTTTTACACCACAGCAGTTTGTGAAGTATTTTTCTAATTTTGTTCCTTTCTAAAAAAAAAAGGTAAAAAAAAAAAAAAAAAAAAGATTCCGCAATAAGGGTGTGCAAACTTTTGCGCTCAACTATAAATCTGCTTGCTAATGAGCCATTTCTCTCAAACTAACAGATTTAGTGACAAGACTCAGAACACAAGAATTGTAGATGGAGTTACAAGAATCAGTTCATGCTAGTGTTAATATTTTAATAGAATACATGCCCTTTGTTTCTACTTTTTTAGTTTTTTAGTGAAATATCAATAGATCAGAAAGAACAACCTCGGATTTAATATTGAGATCAAGATGCAGCTCTAATGAGGTCCTGCATAATGAAGGGAGAAACAGACAAACAGTTCAGCAGGATATGAGCTTTTCATTAGCGTGATAACCGCTGTGCTCTGGTCATTTATTCCATCCTTAACACTCCACTTTGTAGAAGCTTTAATACAGTGATCCTGAGCGCTGCAGGAAACTCACTACAGTGTAATGAGCTGCACTTTACTCTCGCAGTTACACCACTTCTAAAGGTCATTACTCTGATTTACACACTGTCTCCATCCATATACGGGAATTAACACCAGTTTCCAGATCAACACCACAGACTGGTGTTTCAGGAATTGCGATGTACAGAACTTAAAAAGGAAAAACAAATTTAGCTTTAAAGTAAAATAGGCTCGGTCCTTGAGAATTAACATGAACATTTGTGAAAAAATAGAGCAAGGACATTGAATCCGAATATGGAATTTTAAAGTTTAATACGGTGATACTAATAATTACACCACAGTGCTGTTGAACTCTTGATTCTGATTGGTCAGAAGGTGTTGATGAATATTCTAGAACAGCAGCTGTTAAATGACAAGTTTAGATTAACGCGTTCATTCAATTGTACAGCAACAACTTGCACAAGGACATGTATGGCGGACCCTCCACATAATACCTGCTGTTGTCAGCTTCCAGGTGGTGCAACTGGAAAGCATTTACCCCCCAGGTGAAAGATCATAAGATCAAATCCCAATGATGCCACAGATATCAGTGACCGGGAGTAAAGAGAGTAAAACTGGCGGTGCTCTCTGTGGCATTCTCTCTCTCCAGTCGGTCACAAAGACACCAGTCGATCATGAGCATCTGTGAGCTCGTGTATGCAGAAGAGGGCCGACAGAGCTTTTCCTCAAAGTGTGTTATGCCACCCTGTTATGCAGCATGAGCAGCAGTTCTTCCAAAAAATAAATAAATAAATAAATAAATAAATGAGGTTGACTGGCTTCACATGTCTGAGGAAGCATGTACTAGTTTTCACCCTCCCAGGTTGGTAGCTGCCATATGGTAGGTGAGTGGGGGTGGGGTGGATTGTTGTTATTTATCAAAGAAAAACTTATAAACTATTGATGTGGTGACGTTTTCTGCCAGGAGACATTTATTTAACATTTTTTGGAAGGAGTCTCCAGTGTCAGTACTTTGTATCAATCAGAGACATAATATTTAAAGTTCTCCACCATGGGAAAGTCTTTAGGACAAACAAGATCATGATAACAGGGACTAATTTGTGGACATTCATGGATGTTACATAATATTAAACGTTACCTTAAACAGATAAAAGTACAATGTTCACTAATAAATGAGAAATTGTTATTGCTGTGGCACGAGAGGAATAGAACAGCCACAAGTGTTACAGTTATTTCTTACTTCAAACAACATTTTCAAAAAACACTGACCAATCCGGATTCAGGGGGAATCGACTGCTGTTGGTCGACTGCAGGCTACGTGAGGAAATGAGGGCTGGCATAGATAACTCCATCTGCTGTAGGTTCTCCACTAAAAATATGCACAAAAAGTAGGTTGATGCAGTATCCGGGTTCTTCATACTGGATGAGCTTAAATGACAAAGATACAGATCAAAATAAAAGAAACGTTGTCTGAGAGGAGGTTTCCAAATCTGTAGGTGTTCCTGCTGAGGTAGGTAGAAGTCGTTTGAGCTGCAAAAGATCATTAAAAAAAAATCAAATTTGCTTTTAAAATCAATTAAGATGTGCATAATATGAATATATAGGTGTCCTGACTAAACACAGCACTGAAAATACCAAAAACTATTTTTCAATTACGAATTTTCGGTTCAAAATTAGTCACAGCGTATTGCAACTGGACTTCCAATCACAACAATGTCGTGCTGTTTATTTACAGCCGTTTGTGCTCAGCTCGGCCGCTGTTCGAAACGATCAGGAGCTCGACCGTGTCCCCGGGAGCGAGAGAGGACAAAAACGGCAGGAGAGATGCTCGACACGGCTCAGGGACACGAGGGTGGATATGAACAGTCAGAGCAGCTGGCAGACAGACATGATGTACAGCCCGGCATAATCAGCTCACACACACATTAATCTCCAGCCTCTCCAATGCTTGATAAGTGTGCGATGCATTTGAGACAAAAGTTCTACTCCTGTGTCACCCTGGAAATACTAGGAGGTGTTTTTTTTTTTTTTTTTTTTTTTGGGGGGGGGGGTGGGGGGGGGGGGTGGGGCGATGCTGTTTATCAGACTAATAAAATAGTAAACTTAAATTCTCCAGGGGCACTGATCTGGAATGTGGTGCTAGTAATCTAATGCTACATTGTGTAGGAATATCAGTACATGAAACTGAAACAACATTTAACTATTAACATGAAGCTTCTGCGCAGATAAAAGGAGCTAATACAGCTAAGTACTTCCTTATATAGCTCTGCACATGTATTGTCCATTTATGGTATTCAGTGTCACTGCTTTGTAACAGTCAGATGTCAAGCTATAACCAAGTTTTGAACAGAGGAGGAGTTTATGTTTTACGGTTTCTCTGTAACATGACAAGCTGCGTTTTTTTGGTCGTATTAACTTTAGGAAAGGAAAATGGCTGGTGAGGGAACGACCGTTTACAGCTGCTATAACACAAGTGAGGACAGGATCTAACTTGTTTCACAGATGGTGCACAACATTCAATGCAACAACATTCAACAACATTAACTGCTGTGATATAAGAGGATTAAAACACTTCAGGAAGTGCTATTATAGGAAATATCAATTCTGATACCTATTATAATGCAAGGTTGCATGCATCCTTAATAATATTTACGTTCAGACAGACAACGGCTCATTTTGAAAACGTGAGTAGTAAAAGCATGAAACACTTCCCGAAAGCTGAGGACTAGATGCTAGTGAAAAGGGCGCACATCTCAGCCAATCAGATCCCTCTACTCCCCGGTCTCAGGGGAACCAAAAGTGCCACAGACGGAGGCAAAAGGTTAAAGGTCAGCACTGAGCTTTTCTTCTGTAATTGTAACATTTCCCTGAGGGTGAGCCATATCAGTGGCAACATGTTCCATCATACTGCTGTGTGTTTATCTGGAAGAGGGAACGTGAGCGCCAATCAAAGCAGCTCCATTAGATTTAACCAACACGTTCTGGGTCAAGAGGGAGGAAGGGAAGTTCTGCAAGGATTTAAAAACCAATGCCATTTCATATTTCCAAATGGATATCAGGGTATATTTAATTACACAGGGAAATTGTACATCCACAGGAGTTCCACATACTCTCTAGGCTTGCAAGGAACAATTACTAAAATTCTTTTTCCCCCCATTAACAATAACCCGATATGAAATCCTTTCCATTAAATGATGAGGTACACGTTAACCATTAAGTCACTTTTTTTTCCTCTCAAGGTCATAAAGCAGAGCCACTCCACAAACCAGACTTTTGCTTTTACCGAGCAGAACAACTACTCTTTTCATTTATATGGAAATAAAAATGAGCATTATCACTGACTGAGAAACCGAGACCCCGGTGCATAACGAGTTGGGGAAGAGTTAATGGGGCTTGAAGAGGGATGCTGAAGTACGCTGGGTCATATCTCCCACAATCCTCAGCACAGCATCCATAATGTTTCATGAGCCTTGCTACTGCCAAGCAGAGCTGCACAGCTGTATTAGCATCACATGGCTCAATAAACCCAAGGCCTTACACAACCTTAAAGACAGTAGACGTCTTATAAAAACAGTTTTATATAAACTAAACAGTTTCTTGAGACAAAGTTAGAGACAAGGACTGATATGGGCTTAAAATTCACAAATCAGCATCAAATCAGATCTCACATACTTTTCATTCAATGTTCCTTTCCCTTTTAAAAATAATATTAACATTTTTAGTTATTACGGCTCCAAACTTCCTGGAATTCCATCCCTGATGACCTGAGAGGTCTCGATGATCTGGACACATTTAAGAGGAGACTTGAGTCTTTTCTGTTTTAGCATTTAATTCATTTTTATTCATGCTAATTTTATCTCTGTTATTTAATGCATTTTTTTGTGTGTGTGTGTGTGTGTGTGTGTGTACCTTATATATACACACAGTGCCCTCCACCAATATTGGCACCCTTGGTAAATATGAGCAAAGGCGGCTGTGAAAAATTGTCTTTATTGTTTAACCTTTTGATATTTGGATATCAAACAATTGCAAACACAACACAGGTTTATAAAAAAAAAAATCTTTGATAAGTATAGGTGTGCAACAATTATTGGCACCCCTATAAATTCATATGAGAAAAATATATTTGTTCAACCATGACTTCCTGTTTCACAGAGGTATAAATATGAGGTAACACATAGGCCAAATTTCCTTAGTCATTCATAACAATGGGTAAGACCAAGGAATATAGCTGTGATGTGCAGCAAAAGGTTGTTGAGCTTCACAAAATGGGAAGTGGCTATAAGAAAATAGCACCAGCATTGAAAATGCCCATTTCCACCATCAGGGCAATAATTAAGAAGTTCCAGTCAACTGGAAATGTTATGAATAAACCTGGAATTGGACGTGTGTCTATATTGTCTCAACGCACTGTGAAGAGGATGGTTCGAGTGGCCAAAAAATCTCCAAGGATCACAGCTGGAGAATTGCAGAAGTTAGTTGTGTCTTGGGGTCAGAAAGTCTCCAAAACTACAATCCGAAGTCACTTACATCACAAGTTGTTTGGAAGGGTTTCAAGAAAAAAGCCTCTACTCTCATCCAAAAACAAACTCGAGCGCCTTCAGTTTGCCAGACACTACTGGAACTTCAAATGGGATCGGGTTCTATGGTCAGATGAAACCAAAATAGAGCTTTTTGGCAATAAACACCAGAGGTGGTTTTGGTGCACACAGAGAGGTAGCCATATGGAAAAGTACCTCATGCCCACGGTTAAATATGGTGGTGGCTCTTTAATGTTTTGGGGCTGTTTTTCTGCCAGAGGACCTGGACATTTTGTTAGGATACATGGCATCATGGACTCTATCAAATATCAACAGATATTAAATGAAAACCTGACTGCCTCTGCCAGAAAGCTTAAAATGGGCCATGGTTGGATCTTCCAGCAGGACAATGATCCAAAACATACATCAAAATCAACACAAAAATGGTTTACTGACCACAAAATCAAGGTCCTGCCATGGCCATCCCAGTCCTCTGACTTGAAACCCATAGAAAACCTGTGAGGTGAACTGAAGAGGCGAATCCACCAGTGTGGACCTCGAAATTTGAAGGATCTGGAGAGATTCTGTATGGAGGAATGGTCTCAGATCCCTTGCCATGTATTCTCCAACCTCATCAGGCATTATAGGAGAAGACTTAGAGCTGTTATCTTGGCAAAGGGAGGTGGCACAAAGTATTGACTAAAAGGGTGCCAATAATTGTTGCACACCTATATTTAACAAAGATTGTTTTTTGTTTTGATTGCAATTGTTTGATATCCATGAGAGCAGAGTAATTTTGTGATTTTTTTTTTAAACAAAAGTTAAACAATAAAGACAATTTTTCACAGCCTTCTTTGATCATATTTACTACGGGTGCCAATATTTGTGGAGGGCACTGTATATACTGTTGTCCAACTACTACTACAAAGAAGAAGAAGAAGAAGAAGAAGAAGAAGAATTGCTGAATTTGATTTACTTTTCATTCTGACCCTCGGCATATTTTGAGAGAAAAGGGCTGGGGTAGGGCTACAAACTGGATAATACTGTAATTTAATAACAGACTGTCTTCTCTCTGAGGAACAGATCCTCCTGAACAATTTTTCTACACCCAACCTTGTGAATAGCAGGACGCTGGTGCCCTTTAGTGTTTATTCTGAGTCCTGCACCTGCTCTTGTGATGATTTGGTGAACAGTTGTGCTTAAAGCCAAGCTCAGAGCAGGGTTAGATTAGAGCTATCAAAGCCACCGGATTCAGGGACACAAATGCACAATTAGTAACTGCAACTAACATTTTTATAGTCGCTTAATCCACTCACTTTTTTTATTCTGATAAATCGGATACTTCTTTTTACATCTTTTTCCTTCCTAAAAATTAAAATTAGCACCAGTAAAAGTTGTAAAAGTGTTTTACAGGAAAAATAAGAATGTAAAAGCTAAATGATGCTCAGATCAAACAGTATGAAAAAGTAAATATAGATAGATAGAAATACACATACAAACAAAGACATGACTTAAAATGCAGATTTTTTAAATGTATTTATTTTTAACACTGTAATGATTAGAAGTTGATAAACGATGTGGTTTTAAATTCCTGTCTTGGTTCACATAAACAAACAAGACTACGTCAGCATAATTTTATATATTTTACTAAAAAATGAATCAAATCAAACAAGCTTTACACCTGTTAAGACATATCACAACAATTCCGAGGAAGAGGATCGTTTTTGGGGAATGGAACAAAAATCTAATCTTATATGCACTGCGATTCTCTCATGAAATATTCTGCATTGATTCAAGAAAAATCTGAACTTTACATATGTTTATGCATTTTTAAGTCAAAAGTGATGATTTTTGTGTATTGTCAAGCATCTGTTACTTTATAACTCCACTGTTACTCAAAATAGAAAGTAGCTTAATTTTTTTCTTGTAATTGTTGGATGATAAACATACATCTCTCTACCCATCGTAAATTGTTCAACAAATATATTATTTATAACCAAGTGTAATAAGTAATTGCCTGTTGTTGTTGTTGTTGGGACTATGCATTGAAGCTTCACATAATTGTGGCTCCACATGGAACATTTTGGGCTGTTTTGCAGTCAGACTACCACTAGAGGGCCTGAGTGGACTGTCTCTGGTTAAGAAGTACTCATACTGCATTTACAAACGTTGTGTGTGTCACACCCTTTGATCATTTTCACACCTTCCTCGTGCACTGCCACACTTTTTTTTCATTTTTTCTATACACCACATATACACTGCATGCACAATTATTAGGCAAATGGTATTTCTCAGCTTAAATTTATTGGTGAACAAATACAGTGGTCTCAGTTGATCCAGAATGTTTATTTCACATCAAAATAGAAATGTTTAACAAAGAAAAAAATTAATTAGTCTTTCTCAGGGGAAATTATTAGCATGCACAGTTAAGCAACTTTCAAGTACTTAACAAATAACTAACAAAAATAACACGTCAATTAACAAAAAGCAATTTTAGCCCTTCAAAACTTTTCATTAATGAATATAGCCACCCTTCTTTACAATAACTGCCATGAGCCTTCCACCTATTGAATCTGCTAGGTTCTTGATCTGTTCACAATCAATTTTAGCTGAGGCAGCCACCACAGCCTCCCAAATGCTGCTCAAAGAGGTGAAATGTCTTCCCTCACTGTACATCTCACACTTGAGAATAGCTCAGATGTTCTCAGTAGGATTTAAGTCAGGTGAGGAAGGGTGCCAGGTCATCATTCTGTCATTTTTGATGCCTTTGCTGGCTAGCCAAGCAGTGGTGTAACTGGATATGTGATAGAGCATTGTCCTGCATAAAGATCATAGCCTTCTTGAATGTTACTGATTTCTTCCTGTACCACTGCTTGAAGAAAGTTTCTTCTAGAAACTGGCACTAGGTTTGGGAGATGATTTTCCATCCATCTTCTAGCTCATCATTAATGATTCCAGCCTACAGTAATACCCCTCCTCCACCTTGCTGGTGCCTCAGTTGAACTGGTACTCTGTGCCCATTAGTGATCCACCCATGGGTCCACCCATCTGGTCCATCTAGAGTCACTCTCATTTCATCGGTCCATAAAACCGTTGAGAAATCAGTCTTCAGGCATTTCTTGGCCCAGTCATGACGCTTCAGCTTGTGAGTCTTATTCAGTGGTGCTCGTCTTTCAGCCTTCCTTACCTTAGCCATGTCTCTGAGCGCATGACACCTTGTACTTCTGGACACTCCTGGAAGGTTGCAGTTCTGAAATATGGTGGCACTGGAGGCTAAATGGTAACCTCACATCTTTATTCTTCTTAAGTCTTCTTTTTACAGTCAACTTGCACCCTTTCTTCTCTACACATTTGTTGCGAGCCTGTTGAGTATTCATAACAAAGCGTTGTGATTTGTCCGGCGGTCACGCCTCAATAGCTTTGCAATCTGCAGTGTACTGCATCCCACTGATGGGCATTTTACAATTTTTGACTTTTCAGTCTCGGTTAAATCTCCTTTATGGCCCATTTTCCTGAGGTAGAGAAGCTGCCTAATAATTTAACACCCTATATAAAGGTGAGCATATCACTTTAAGCCACACCCTCCCTCATTAAACAATTAACCTTCACCAAAAAATAGTTATACCCAGTTAGCATTCAGGTTTATATGGTTTAATATGCATAGAAATAATGATCAGATCATAATACTGACTTCCCTAATAATTGTGCACACAGTGTACAGTTTGTTTTATACCACCAGCTGATTTTCTCATAAGCTCATTTATCCCACATTTAGAACAAGACCTCAAAGATATCAAAAGGAGCAGGTGAAGAGATTTAAAAAGACCTTGTGTCCCTCACGAGCAGGACACTGGATGAAAGTTTAATGGTGAAGCAACTGAGAGCAGACGAGATGTTCTGAGTAATAGAATCAGTCTGGCTTCTAGAAACATCAGTGTCCTCTGGGCCAAGTGGAGCCGTCTCTCCTGCCCTTAGTGCTCATACGCAATTATAAAGACAAAAAGACATCGGGGAAGCATGGAGTACTGAATATACTCAATAGCCTGGTAAAAATGTGTCGGAACCTTACTGTTCTGCTTCGTTAATGTCTTTAAAACCAAGAAATCAACCATTATACAGGAATAATGTTGATGTCGCACTTGGAGATATATACAAGATAAACAGTAGCTGCTGTAAAATGTCCGCCATCTTGGATTTGGACAAATTCTATTGCAAGCCAGTGCATGTCTATGAAGTGCTGCAGGTCTATTTTGACAAAATCGACTATTACTACTTTTATGTTTAAACGATTTTTAGAAACATTACTTAGACTCTATACATCATAACTTTCTACATACAAATTGAACATAAAAAAAATGCCAGTCTACAAGTCTATTACTTCTGTAGACGAATTTAAATCTACTACATCACCTATCAAACAAGACTGTAAGAATAATAAATGAGTACAAATCCCAAAACTTTTTTTTTTATACTACACATTACAGGAACATTAGCAAAAACTCAAAGTACAAGATTCATATATGATTGTGTAAAAAATACCTTTACCAAAAACATATTATTAAATTTAGCAATTAACATAATGTAGCTACAGATAATCTGACCAACATGGTCTCCAGATTACTTTAGCTATCAAAAGGCTGATAACCTGATAAATCGGGATAAACACACCAAACAAACTAAAATCAACAATCCTCAAAAACAAGCCCACAAACTAATCTGATAATTTTAAAGGTAAATCCTAATTGACCCTCTAATATCTAAGTCCAAGACACGATCCTCCAAGATGGCAGTGCTGTCGTGTCTGGCTTGGCATAAGGTATTTAGCTTTTTATAGCTATGGATATGGCAAAATAATATCATTGAGATGTTCTTTCACAATACACTTTACTGACAGTATTCTGGGCATTTTACAACACTTTTACAACAACTCTGTAGCTGATTGGATGCTGATGGAAGATTTCTCCCTTGTTCATTTTTATATACTTTAGTAATATTTTTAATTTTTCAGTGACATTGCAACTTTAACCATGTGAGAATGAAAATAACATGTAACAACAATAAAAAAAAACTGTTAAGAGGACGATATTAAACGGCTTGTCAGGTTGTTAAGAAACAGTGAAACTAAACATCCTGTCACACATTGTGTATTGTAAAACCATTTTTACCCACGGCCAAGTATATTCCTATTCTCTTCCATATCTGCAGCCTGTGTTTGTGCATTTGGCCGTTTCCATCAGTCAAGCCGCCTACGTGGCTCATCACACCACACCGGCTGGTCACGCTAACAAATGTCCTGAGAATCAACTCATTATTCGGATAATGTCACACTAAATCTGTGAAGCAAAACAAAATGAAAGCTAGAAAGATGTCGGGATCAGGAGTGTTATTGAGACAGGTCGAAGTTTGTCAGCTGCTCCACACCAGGTCAGTGTGACGATCGATAATAAATTCTAATTACACACATTTCTGTGTTCTGAATTATCCATAAGCATCAATAAAAAGGTTTTAGGGCCATGGTGACTAATTGTTTTTCATGACCTCATAGTCTATGCTCCTTCTAGCTCATAGTCCACAGCACTGTTGAATTTGCGATACTGATCTCGCCCGTTCTAATCGTTTCTGTAGTAACAGCTCATTCACAGGGACTCGTACGACAGACGATTTACAATAATCTAGAACCAACAATAATTATTGTGATTTAACAAACAGATATCACTGATATTGCAAGGATACTTATTTAACATTTATGGATTGAGTCTCCGGTGTACAGTGCTACGTGAAAGCCAAAAGTCTTTGGCACAGAGGAGTTTCTGGACTCTTGGTCTTATTAACTTGAACATAGAGAAACAAAAACTTTAATGTAGACTGGATAAATGCATAAAAATCATTCTTTAAATATAGCTGCAAGCAGCAATGGCAGATTCCTCCTCAAGATTGCAGACCATTTCAAAATTGACATGGTAGAGAAATGTATCCCACAGATACATTTCAACACATTTGGATCAATGATTTTTGTCAATTTAAACAAATTATCATCCCAAGACAAACAGCGCTATCTAGTGGACGATAAATATATTGTTAAACATAATACAACAGATATTACGATAAATTATTATTCCTTGTTACTAATGTCATTGTTTTTGGAGATATTTTGCCATCGCACATGGTAACATACTGTAGTGTCCTCTTTGTGTGTGGCACAGAACATGTCCATAGGTTAATGTTCCATTGCTTTATGGGCACAAGAAATATGTGCAACAGTTGTCAATTAACCAATATGTAAATAGTTCGGCCAATTTTTATTTCATTCCTTATCTCTCATCACCCTATAGGAAGGCATGTATCCCACACATACAGTACTGTGCAAAAGTTTTAGGCACCCTATTTTTTATTTAGCACAAACTTTGTTATAGATTTTTTACATTATCAAGTCAGTACAAAAAAACATTTTAGATTCCCAAACATTAGTTTTCTAACACAAAATTAAATGTTACAGAAAAATGTTTGTATGTCATTAAATAAAGCAACATATGACATAAGAGACACTTTTCAGACACAAAAAAAAAAAAAAAAAAAAAAAAAAAAAAAAAAAAAACCACAGTGAAGGCTGCTGGGTTTCGCTGCAGAAATAAGAAGCAAGTGCGAAAGTCAAAGTCTCCAGAAGAACTGTTAATCATTGGCAAGTTATTGTAGTACTAGAGAAATAACAGCATGTCTTAAACCCCACCAGCCAATTCCCAGCCACCAGTCAGTTCTCCCCATCATATGACAGCTACCAACTGGGGACAGTGAAGGCCAACACGTGCTTCCTCTGAGACACGTGAAGCCAGCCAAAGTCATCTTTTAGTGAACTGCTGCTCATGCTGTATCACAGTGCGGAGTAAAACCCTTGGAGGAAAGCGCTATCCTCTCCCTTCTGCATACATGAGCCCAATAATTGGCTAAGTCATAGTGATTGACAGGGGAGATAGAGTTTGCCCCTCCCACCCTCCCTGGAGCCCATAACAGCAGGTTTTGAAGTGTCTTATGACATCACCCAGTCACTGGCTGCTTTCCTATAACAGCACGTCTTAAAGTTATATCTGCATGGACACAACATGTTTGGTTTTTAATGGAATAACCTACTTTAAAGTGTTTCTTTGTTAAAATGTCTAGGAAACCCAGTGGAGCAAAACCTGCGGACATGATTTCACACGGGAATAAACCATTCCCATGTGAAATGCATCAGCTCAGTGCACAAGTCACCACCTGCCTCTGTTCTGTTCTTGCTCTACCACAGCGTGGATCTGGCTTGCCCTGGACTCCGCAGGTAGCCGCCTCCACTCTCACAGATGGCCAATTATCAGAAATCAGAAAACAAATTTCCCGTCGACTATGATTTAGTTAATATGACTCATTGCTCAGAGAAAAGAAAGAAAAATCGGCATGTTGTGACGATAAACTATTTGGCTTACCGCTTCTCAGTCACTCTTGTTGCGAGACAGAGCTGTTTAATTTGAGATGTATAAGTCAGATGAAGCCATCAGTGCAAAAACGCACACTGATAAATGTCCATGTGCGGCATTAATAACCGGAGAGCACTACTCTTTACAAATTGAGCCATAACGTGCGTCAGACGTGCGCCAGCCGTATTTAACTCCAGTTTGTTTTCGATTGCTATTGCTCAGCGGTTTCTGGCTCTAATATCAATCACAGGTCCATTTATTTCTGCGAGAGAGGAGGGGAGACTGTTTAATGGATGTCTGTGAGCAATTTCTATGATGAATCCAAGAAATCTTCTCAAGACAAATTAAGGAATGCTTTTGCACTAGATTTATCCCGCAGTAGCTACATTGACATTTAACAAAACACTTATACTGCACTTTATCTTGCCACATACAGCTCTACGTTTTTACTACAAGAATGAAATACTGGCTTAAGCAAAAACAAATCTGTGTACACTTACGCACATTAGATACGTGAGGGGAATAAAACATTAGGTGTTATGCTGTTATAGGAAAATAATCAGAGACAGGATGTTCCTGTTACCAGCCCTAAATTAATTATTTTTCTTATAACACCATGTCTTGATGTGTTTTATTTTTTTTCCTCTTACACCACAGCAAATTGCCAATGATTACATTTTTTTATATGTATTAATCAATGACATCATACTTTTTATCCATTTAGTGTTGCGGAACATCCGCAATCTTGCAGTTAATAAGAGAAATACATTGAATTGTCATGCTACCAAGGAACTGGAAAGTGTAAACTCTTCTGTCCTGAAGACTTTCCCATGTCAGAAAACATAACACTTTGTAAGACTCTGAGGTAAAACTGTAACCAACACTGGATCACTTCCATAAATGTTAAATAAATGTCTCCTCACACACACACACAAAACAACTTTACCATATCAACAATTAAATGTTTAACAAATAAACTTAGTTGTTGTTTTTTTTTTTTTTAAATGACTTATTGTTAGCCTTACATTATGTTGATTGTCTACAATGGAAGTCCCTGTGAATGAGCTGTTACTATAGAGACACATACTAGAATAGATATATTAATAGAAACCTGTATATCGAGCTGCTGTTGTATCAAAACATTATAGCTTTCCACTAGATTTTGGAGCATGGCAAGAGCATTAGTGAGGTCAGGCGCTAATGTCGGATGAGGAGGCTTCAGTTCCAGTTCATCCCAAAGGTGTTCAGTGGGGTTGAGGTCAGGGCTCTGTGTGGGCTCTGTGCAAGACACTCAAGTTCTTCCACTCCAACCTTAACACTTAACACATCGTGTCTTCACGGAGCTCGCTTTGTGCACAGGGGCATCGTCATGCTGGAACAGGTTTGGGCCTTTTAGTTCCAGTGAAGGGAAATTGTACATCTACAGCTTACAAAGACATTCTATACAATTGTGCGCTTCCAACGTTTGTGGCAACAGTTTGAGTGAGAACCGCATATGGGTGCGATGATCAGGTGTCCACATACTTTTGCCCATAAATTATAAAATACAGATTTTTACCTTCATACGGCTTGTTTTAAATTTGAACAGATTCATAATTTGTTTCATTTACTTATTCATGCCATCACCTACTATTTCTTTTAAAATTGATTTGTTTGTCCTTTATACATGATCAGTTCCTGTCATGAATGTTCAGGGACCAGGGCTGTACTGTCGTCCAGCCATCCATCTATCCACCCATCCAATCAATTGCTGGTTTTTCCATTTCCCAATTAGAAATAAGCTATGAGTAAACTTATCCTTGAAATACAAGCCAGGAAAGCTCTTTAAATATTGAAATAATATATGCATTCCAGTCCATGATTATTCGAAGCCAGGCCACCAAATGTATAATCTGAAAAGTAAAATTCTGTCTACCATAAACATGCAGTCAAAGTCTTTGAATACTTTGACCTCAATATAGGCAATACTTAGTACTAAAGCCAAGTTTGCTGTCAGTTCCATACGAACACCTTGACTGTGTGTCATCTTCCAGATGGAGGAGGAGAAAGAAAGAGCGAGGGAAATACAGAGGCTGGTGAGCAGATGGGACAAATAGACACCACATCCAGCCATGTCACAGCAAATTAGCTCCTTTTAAAACTCTGGGCACGTAACAGATCACACATACTGTACAGTACGCCAAAGAAGTTAAACTACTGAGCTTAAACATACAGCTGTATTTCAGGGACTTTGTAAGCATTTTGCTAAACGTATTAAAGAAATTCACTCACAACTGTTATTAAATTCAAAAACAAACTCTCGTATCGGACAGATCTGTAACTAATCCAAACCCAGAATGAGGAGTATCCTGGTTGGGTCCTGAGGTAAAACGGTTTCCTCTCAGTGCTGTTAAAGTCTCAGCTGAGGTGTTGATTCATTTTCTACGACATTAGTGTAGCTGCAAATCACAGGTTCATATCATTTCTATAGTAACAACTAACACAGCTACTTGTATGGCAGATACTTCACATAATCCAAGCCTAATAAACCTATTAATTTGTTAAATAACAGCATGTTGTTATGAAGAAACAATCAACGATTGAGTGGTGTGATGAGTATTCTAAAGTTGAATATTTTACTCTGACAGCAGGTCTTGAAGTGCTTTATTCAACTAATCACAACAATGTGCCACTGATTTTTTTTTTTTTTTAATTTATTAAAGAATGTTACATTATACTTTTGTCCTTTTAACGTCGTGCAAAGTCTGCAAAACAACTTCGTTCTGGCCATCATTTACATTATAGCAGCTACAAACAGCCTCTTTTTTCTCTCTTGAAATTTAGAACACAAAAAAGCACAGCCTGTCATTGTTACTGAGCAAACTCCTCAATCGTGAAGACATCCCTGCGTCAGAAAACCTAAAGTCACAGCTTTACCTCCGACTGTTACAAAGTACCGACACTGGAGAATCCTTCCACTAATCTCCTTACAGAAAACCGTACAAATAACAACTAGAGATCGACCGATAATCGGTTTTCCCGATATTTAAGCATTTTTCCATAACCGGATATCTGTTTTGTAATATCGGAGCCACCGATAAATGGCGCCATCGTTTGGGCGTTTTGAGAACTGCGTGCAGGACCGCCATTGCAGTGCCATTGCAGCTGAGGGGAGACGAGTCAGCAACGGTGTGCACAGGTAAAGTAGACTTGCTTTGCTTTAATTAATAAACTTTATTTAACATTACAGCCATTAATCCACAAATGAGATGTGTTACATAAATGCTTGATATGTAGTTTAAGCAGCTTGGCGCTAAGAAATAGAGACAAACTCATGTAACCTGTTTACCTCATTGAATCTTTTATTTTAAAAAATTAATTAAAAATTAAATTAAAAAAAGATACTTTAGTAACAGTGTACTTATTTATTTATTTTTTTGCACTCTTTCAGACCCCTCTATGTATTGGTTTATAAATAAGAGTTTTGTTTTGTTTTGTATGCAAGGAGGAAGTGAAATTGACAAAATTGTTATAAATAAAAGTTTGTTCAGTTCAGTGGTGTTATCATTGTGTCAAAAACAGAAGTAAAACAATAAATAAATATCGGTTCTGCATATCAGTTATCGGGCGCATAAGCATGCAAATAATCCTATGAAGTGTCTGCTCTGCAAGTCTACCATGTGTAAGTAGTTACTATGGAAACAATAATTACGATGAGCACATTAACATAAACCTGTGATTTGCAGCTGAACTACTGTCAGAGCTGCTGTTGTAGAATATTAATCAACACCCTCTGACCAGCATGCATACCTCAGAGAGCAAGACGGAGAGATGAAAAAGACAGAGTGAGAGAGTCTTAATCAGGGCCCTGTAGAGAGAGGGCATCTGGCAGGACAACTGTTTGCAGTGTGGCAGTAATTCCTTATCACGCTGAGTTCAGATAAATCAGAGGTGATGCAGCTTTACAGGATCTGCGTGGGCTTGGGGGACTCGGTGCAGGTCGTACAGAGAGCCTCCAGGAATAAAATACAACCCACTGAAGCATGTGTGTATCAGCAAAATGAACCCATTCACACCTACTCAACATGGATATGTCATTTATTTGCTTGTAAATTATAAAATCCAAGCAGTGTGGCTCTTGAAGTATTTCCTTAGCAGAATGATTTAGCAGTTCGTTCTGAAAAGGATTATAGCAGACAAGAATGAAAAGTCTCCAGAGGTTACAGATGTGTCCTACAAGGTCCCTTTCCAATTTAGACTTCAAAGGGAACTTAATTGGCATAGAAAGTGTACAGTCAGCCTTTTAATTTCAGTACATCTCATCAAAACTGTGTATAGTATATGAAATAAAGACAGATACAGCACAAGGTCACTCGTTTAATCGTTATTATTAATGAAATATTCTTTGTGGATGAATTTTAAGTGATAAGGATGAATTGTACACAATCTGACCAAGGACATGGGCTAATGAACAAGGTAAAAAGGGCCATTTTGATTACAGTTTGTTTATAAATTATGCTCTGTTCCTTTAATTTGGAGGGGAAATGCTGCTATTCACTGCATCTAGTTGTACTTGCCTGTGGATTCAGAGAAAATATTTACAGCAATCATGACAGATGCGTCATGATTGATGCATTGGAAGATTTTCTTAGAAAAGAAAAACCATGTCACATCACTGCTTTTGACACAAACATCTGGGCTTGTGGGGAAAAAAACTGATAGAAACTCACTCATCCAACGCAACAGTTTTAGCACAGAGGAGATGTGCACGTATTTTATTACTAGCCTCACACTGAATAACTAATCCATCCAAATAGAGCAAATGCTGAATTGGATAATATAAAAGTTACACAAATTCTAATCTAACCGTTCAGATTTTAGTATTACTTATAGAAGTGGCCTGAATTTTGTGGATATGAGGAACAAAAATCAGGTCGCCTTTACCTGGACTGTGTGATGTACCATGTACAGTGCATTTCATAAATGTTCACCCCTCCTAAACTTTTCCAGACAGGGAACCAGAAAGCCAGGGGCAATGCTCAACATGATGCTACCACCATCATGCTTCACAATGGGGATGGTATCCTCAGGGTGATGAGCACTCGTGTTTCCACCAAATGTAGCACATTTGGTCCATGTTTCAACATGTTTGTCAAGTCTCAAACATGCCTTGTTTGCAAACTCCAAATAAGATTTCATATATATGATATGATGGGCTGCTCCTCTGTAATGCCCAGCTGACCAACTTCTCCCATCCGAGCTGTGGAAATCTCCAGTTAGTTACTTGCCCTCTTGTCCTCTGGGTTGCTTCTCTAATTAATCCCCTCTTTATCCATTCACTAATTCTGGTGGACAGCCTCCTCTAGGCAGAGCCGCAGTTGTGCCATATTGTTTCCATGATTTAATAATGGATTTAATGGTGTTCCATGTTTAGGATATTTTTGATAACCAAATCCTGATTGATACTTTTCCAGAACATTGTCCCCGATTTCTATTTATTTATTTATGTATTTTTTAGATAGCTCCTTGATCTTCATGATGCTGAGTGTTTAGGCAGGTTCTCCAACAAAATTTGCTGGAACAGGTGTATTTAAATTGAGATCATGTGACACTAACCTCATTCAACTAACTATGATGGCAACTGGTTGCACCAGACCTAACCGGTTGTTGCACCAGACAACAGGGGTGAATAATTCAGTTGCAACTTCTATGTTCATTTGTAAATAATTTTGAATGACACTGAACCACCCCCCTCCCCCCCTTCAATAATATGGGCACGTTTGTGTAGATTCATGACATCAAATCCAAATTTAGTCCATTTGAGTTCCAGCTTGTGACACTACAAAATGTTTAAAAGGGGAAGGGGGTGAATACTTATTTAATCCATATATATTGATCACTAAATAATAATTATAAAGAATACTGCTCAAAATAATCATGATTACTTTTGAAGACCACTGAATGAGCATGTCCTACAGCCCAGGCCCGGTGACCATGAGTAGTAGACAGACACAATATACTCACTATCCAATTTTCTGCCGCTGAACGAGCACTTAGTTCAGCCTCGTAAGGGAAAGATGTGCACCGAGTGAGTGTGAGTGTTATAACCTGTAACACAGACGTGAAACCTGACCTGAAGCCACAGAGGAGCCAGTCAGGCCAGTAACGAAGACTGATGTTCAGTAATGCAGTTAGCGTCTAGCCACAAGGACAGAGGCAAGATTTAAAACAAAATTTAAGAACAAAAAAAAAAAAAATCTGCACTATTTCTCCAAAACAGACGACACTACATAGCAGGCTATGTATGTTCCAGGACCCATGACGTCCAGAAAAGTCTCTAAAATAAAACTACAAACACAGAGCAGGGAAGGATATCTAGCTTGAGAATACACTACACAATTTCACTGAACCCCAATCATCAATCTGGCACTTTTCATAATCATGCCACTGTCCTAGTGAAAGGCAAACTTCAGAAGTAGAACAGCTGAAGGTTTATGGCTTTACGGACTCGTCTCCTGTCACACTGTGCTGGTGTTCATCATCAGTCTCTGCCTATTCCTGTGAATGAGCCAAAATGGAGGCAAAAGCAGAGCATACAGTACAGTGGCTGTTAAAATATGTTTATGATCGTAGAGAAAATGTAAAAATGAAATAGAAGATTGATGTGTTGTATTTTCTGTATTTCTGTAACAATCAGAGCAAGAAGGGCCCTTCACCAGAACACCTGGTGTGTGCAGCTTTAACGCCTTTTTATGCATTGACTGTTTTCTAATTGCTCTTAAATATGTTTAAACTGTATCCTCCGCCACATCCGTTGTCAAGTATTGGACCCAATATACACTAATAACTAATATATTCGGACATACTACCCCTCTGGCGTCCTGCTTTTCGCCTACCGTGTAGTAGGGTAGTACGCAATTTCCGACTCAGCCCATGTGTTCATTATGTGCCATACAGTACAAATCTGGGGAACATAGGACCCTGAGAACATAGATACACTCCCCATTTCAAATTAAGATGTCACTTAGAAATCCTGTCAGTTTAGCTTGTGTTTGCTAGCTAGCAACCATTATCAGTAAAGATTATGAACATTTTAAGTCTCCTCAGGTTAGCTTATGTTACTTTAGGTTAGCATTAACAGAGAGGCTTAAGAATAGCCTTTAAACGTCCTCTTAGGTTAGCTCTTGATTAGCATTAGCAGCTTATATTTATTATTTATTTAAGATTGCGTTTTGGAACTGGACTGTTTTTTAAATTAATCATTAACCACTAAGCTTTTTTTGATTAATTTTATTAGCCATGGTGATGTATTTTTACACAAATTTAGCAATGAAATTAGCAACACGCTAGAGTTAAACCAGGAAGTTACACTTGCACCAGGATTTAATGAGTCCTAAAGATTTTTTATTTTTTTAAAAATATTGTGTCTGGCTTGTCATTTTGTCTCGTCCCCTTGACTCTCGAGTACATCTTTTGGCATGCGCCACACTCGAATCTCATTAATCACACCTGTTTTGCTTGAATGAAGGCTGAAAGTCAAAGAGTTGCTCCATTTCTCACCGTCTACCATCACAACAAGTGCAGAATTAACCTTCTGTTCCCGTCTACAAAGACTTGGCAATGAAGGCAAGTGAGGAACTTCTCAGATTGTTTTCTGCCTCAGCTGACTGAATGAATGGCTTGCTGTGTGTGTGTGTGTGTGTGTTTGTGTGCGTGCGTGTGTGTGTTCTATGGCCCTGCTATAAATAAGCCTGGCCACAGGGGAAGGAGGAGGGATAGAGCTTGGGGGCTGACAGCAGAGGGCAATGTGGCCTTGTCTCCCCAGGAGATGCCAATTAAGAGTGGACCCAAACTCAGGGCTCACGACTTTCTCTGCAGCCGCTCACAGGTTGAGAAATGAGACGTGACGGGGCACATGCGGGAGGCTCCCAAAAGTTCGCTCAGAATAAACACCAGCCCTCATTGAAAAATCGTGATCGTGATTTATTAAGGTTTTGTCATTCAGACATCGACGTCACTGAAGCATGATCAATTAACAGTGAAATCAGGAGTAAATGTGATTGCAGTAATAGGTGGACAACAGTCCAGCAGTCGGAGATTATTTACAATCAGTGATCACTTTAATAGGAACACCTGTACACCTGCTTTTCCAATTATCCAATCATGTAGCAGCAGTGCAATGCATAATATCATGCAGATACAGGCCAAGAGCTTCAGTTACATCAGAATGGGGGAAAATATGTGATCTCCCTGATTTTGAGTGTGGCATGGTTGTATTTCAGAAACTGCTGATCTCCTGGGATTTTAACACACTAGCATCTCTAGAGATTACACAGAAAGTTGTGAAAAAAAGAAAAAAAACATCCTGTGAGCTGAAACGTCTTGTTGATGAGAAAGGTCAGAGGAGAATGGTCAGACTGGTTAAAGCTGACAGAAAGGCAAAATAACAGTAACTCAAAGAACCACTCTTTATAACCATGGTGAGCAGAAAAGCATCTCAGAACACACACATGTTGAACCTTGAGGCTGATGGATTATAAACAGTGCTGCAGTGTGCACAGGCTCACCCAAACTGAACAGATGAAGATTGGGAAAACATGGCCTGTTCCCCCCCCCCCCCCCCAATCATCAGCTGCTCAGTTTCAGTGATTTCAGTTATTTGAGTTACTGTAGCCTTCCATTCAGCACAAACCACACATTGTTAAATCTACATTACAACAGACTAACAATTTAACCCAACAGCTCTATATTTAAACTTATAATAACTAAAATTAAAAGATTTCTTTTGATAAATGGGACATCGTTTATACAAATTATAAATGTTTATATAATTTCAACAATTGACAGGATAAATATGAAGCACAGAGAAGAAAAAAAAAACAGAGACCAAATTTCAAAGATAGATTTGTGGTCTATAAATCAAATATGAAGTACAATTACTACGGAAGAACATAACCATCAACTGTTGGGCACAAATTAACCTCAAACACTTTCTAGTTCATGCCTTCCAAAACAAAGCCGAGATACAAAACCACCGGCAGTGAACATGGAACAAGACATCACATGAAACACTCGATCACAGCAGAATCACAGAGTCCAGTGGCTTAGAAGATAAATAATTACTGAGCAGACCCATAAACCACACAGAGCCGTGTGGTTTTAAGAAACACACAGAGACTTACCCTGACCTTGTGCATCCACTAGCCTGAAGAGGAGGATCCACAGGAGAGGAAGAGTGATGAGGTCAGGGGGTCCAGCTCGTAATGCAACACACCCCAGTCTGTCTGAGACCACGGCCATGACACCATCGGATGCTGAAATACAGACCAGAAATTACTCGGAGTTTAGAAGAACAGAAAGTGAAAACACAGGACGATACATTTTGTGAAGAAAAAAAAAAAAATCACTTGCATTCATGTGTAATTGAGATCACACCAAACAGAATTATTTTATTTGCAACATGTATTAGGAATTTTTCATGGTGTTTGGTCACAACACGATACATCGAAACACAGTTTGCAACACACACACACACACACACACACACACACACACACACACACACACACACACACACGCCAACCATGTAAAAGTTCAAACTTGTGAAAAATCATGGGGAAAATAAATGAATCTGTTGTTCAAACATACACTACATGCGAAGAATAAAGATGTAAAAAAAATTAATCATTTGTTTAAAAAAAAATGTGAAAATCAAGAAAAAACACCTAAAATTAAATGAATAATTTGTTTAGTTTAGTTTTTTTTCTTTTGTTTTAAATCATGAACATGAATAAATAATGTGGGGGAAAATCACTAAACATGCACTTCCTATGAAATCAATGTGTAGAAATAAATGAACAATTTAAAAAATAATAATAATAAAAACATCATGTGAAAAATAAATGAATTTTGTGAACAAATCTCAACAGAAATAAATGAATATGTACTGCATGTGATAAAATTGAAAGATTGAAAGAGTAAAAAAAAAAGTGAAAATGACATTAAACACATGCACTTACTGGTGTAAGATATAGCATGCGAAGGGTTTTGGATTAAATTGTTTACTACCCAAGTGTTCAAAACATTTGTCAATGTCAACGTGAGTCAAATACCTGCTCAACTTCCACTTTAACTCACACAACTCACCTTCAGCTCACGTTCAGCTCAAGGTCTTTATTATTACCATTGCCGTTATTATTGTTTGTCTCTTTTTAATCTATCCCTCTTTCTATATGTGCAGTAATCAGATAGTTACAATAAAAGAGAGAAGAAAGAAAAATGTGCAGACCCACACTAAACCACACCCACACTAAACCACACCCACACCTGCATTATTAGGGGTTAGGGGCGGGGTTAGCGTTCATAACATTCATATGACCCTGTTTTGGTTGGTGTAGATAAAAGCATAATATCCTGGTTTAACACAGACACATTGCTAACTTTGTTGCATGAAGGACAGATTTTTTTTTTTTTTTAATTCCATGAAGAGCCCCACCCTGTAGCCACACCCACTTTCCACAGTCTCATCCATTCACACCACTCCTGTTGTCTAATTACACACACCTGTTATCAATGAACTCATTATCCTCTGTATGTTACCTCAGACATTTTACCTTTTTTGCTAAGTCCTCTTTGCATTTTCTTTCTCCATTTTTCCATTTCTGCCATTTCGGTCTAATAACCCTTGTTGCCTGGGTTATGTTGTTTCATATTATTGACCCCTGAACATTTTTTTTTAAGCCTTCACTATTTATTATTATACCACAGCGCTGTTGAATTCTTGATTGTGATTGGTCAGAAAGTGTTGATTAATTTTCTATAATAGCAGTTAACACATTTGGATGATGATTTTATAAAAAATAAAAAATAAAAAAACTTACAATTGAGACAGGACACAATGGGGTAGTTGAGGGTTAACGGCCTTGCTCTAGGACCCAACACTGGGAGCTTGGCCATGCTGGGATTTGAAGCACAGTGTTTTGTTCATTAAATAAATACAAATTGATCTGGGATAAGAGGAATAAAACACATTTGGACATGCTGTTATAGGAAAATAATCCACAACGTGGTGGTGTGATGCGGCCCAATGTGAAGAGGAGTTACTCTTACCACCTTGAACGTGTCGTGTTTAATTCCTTACTTCATCAACACCTTATGACCAATCGGAATAAGGAACTCAACATATGCACTGTGGTATAAAATAGTTTCATTTACTATTTTGGTACGATTGTGGTATTTTATCTCCAAATACCTCCGGTTTCTGGATTTCTGAAAACTAGATTGGACTTACAGTGTAGGTAACAAATGAATAGTTCATTTTTAATATAGATATCTAATTGTATACATTTATATCAAGTCTGGATTTTAATCAATCTTTTCCTGTGTCTTCACTTTCAACAGTTTCTATTTGCTAATCAGACTTAAGACACTGGACTTGATTTCCTTTAGAGCCGAGATTACTCTTAAGAACATCTAAATAAAAACTTCAGGATTAACATAATCTCTGCCTCACTAATGTAGTACCTTTATAAAAAATACATGCCATTTTGTACAGCGGTAAGTCAGCCAGCATGTAAAATAGCCGAGCATGATTTAATTCACTGAGTGTGTTGGTATTAAATATTACTCTCTGTTCTGCGAGGCTCGCTCATTTAATATAAAGCTTTTATGAACCAACAATTCATCAAAATCTATTGATATTTTTGTAGCTCTGCATTCGGGTCATTATATTTATGGAGTTATCATTGCACATAATGAAGTATCATTTCTCTGTGATAAAAGTGAATAAAAATAGCCCAGCGGTCATAGAGTGCAGTTTAAACAAGGACTCAGCATGTTTTCCAGACCAGAAATATTGGTGGGTCAAATGTGGAGGCTTTCGTATGTAATACATTACACATTGTTCAATACCACGCCAAATGATCTACACAGACCATGTGCATGTGCATATTATTGCTCCTGCACTACCATCCTTCACTTACATATTGATTTTACTTAATATTTACATTCTTCTTTAACCATTCTTTGGTAGAACATCTTGTGTGCTTAGGGTCGCTGTCTTGCTGCATGACCCTCTTTCTCTTGAGATTCAGTTCATGGACAGATGTCCTGACATTTTCCTTTAGAATTCGCTGATATAATTCAGAATTCATTGCTCCATCAATGATGGCAAGGCGTCCTGGCTCAGATGCAGCAAAACAGGCCCAAAACATGATACTACCACCACCACGTTTCACAGATGGGATAAGATTCTTATGCTGGAATGCAACGTTTTCCTTTCTCCAAACATAAAGCTTCTCATTTAAACCAAAATTTCCAAAAACTCATCCATCCACAAAACATTTTTCCATTAGCCTTCTGGCTTGTCCACGTGATCTTTAGCAAACTGCAGATGGGCAGCAATGTTCTCTCTTGGAGAGCAGTGGCTTTCTCCTTGCAACCCTGCCATGCACACCATTGTTGTTCAGTGTTCTCCTGATGGTGGACTCATGGACATTAACATTAGTTAATGTGAGAGAGGCCTTTACTTGTTTAGAAGTTACCCTGGGTACCTTTGTGACCTCATGGACTATTACACGTCTTGCTCTTGGGGTGATCTTTCTTGGTCGACCACTCCTGGGGAGGGTAACAATGGTCTTGAATTTCCTCAATTTGTACACAAGCTGTCTGACTGTGTCTGATTGGTGGAGTCCAAACTCTTTAGAGGTGGTTTTGTAACCTTTTCCAACCTGATGAGCATCAACAATTCATTTTCGGAGGTCCTCAGAAATCTCCTTTGTTCATGCCATGATACACTTCCACAAACACGTGTTGTGAAGATTAGACTCTCATAGATTCCTGTTTTTTAAATAAAACAGGGCACTCACTCACACCTGATCATCATCCTATTGACTGAAAACACCTGGCTCTAATTTCACCTTCAGATTAACTGCTAATCCTAGAGGTTCACATACTTTTGCCACTCACAGATATGTAATATTGGATAATTTTTCTTAATAAATAGATGACCAAGTATAATATTTTTGTCTCATGTATTTTATTAGGTTCTCTTTGTCAACTTTTAGGATTTGTGTGAAAATCTGATGATGTTTTAGGTCATATTTAAGCATATATATATATATATATATATATATATATATATATATACAGAGAGAGAGAGAGAGAGAGAGAGAGAATTCTAAAGGGTTCACAAACTTTCAAGCAGCATTGTATGTTCCAGAATGCGGCCTTTTCAAATCTGAGAGGTACCAGATCCTGTTCTGAGATGATCCGGCAAAAATTAAAAATACTGGTTAAAACCCACTCCGGCAGAATTTGGACAAGAAAAAAAAAAATCAGTATTATGACCAAAATTGTGCTTTTCTGCCAGTGATATACTTCCTTGTTCCATGTTCCTGCGCCATCACATCACATCATCATCAAAACATAGAAGAGCACACACTCTGTACAGATGACAGTTTTAAAATGTTTAACGGACCTGCCTAATACAAAGAAATTAATAACAAGAAATTCATCCAACAGAACAGAAGTGAGTGAATGAATAATCAGCAATTATTTCTGCACAGATGTTAGCGTGAAGAAAAATCAGTGGAGTGAAGAGACGACGATGAGGCTCGTGTTAAAACGCTGCGAGTGACTTTTACCTCAGGTGATGAGACAGAGACTGACGGTGCTGGATGATGCTGATCATCAAAGTGAGAACTCATTTCCTGTTGTAAACTTAAAATCTTTACAATTTGTATTTAGGTTGTAAATGTAGGCAGTAAGATATAGGCAGGGAGTCTTTCAGTGGAATTGGAATGAAGTCATTAAATGTGATTTTCTCTCGTTTCACTTTTAACCAGAGTTTAAAATGCTACAACTTTGTTTCTGGTCTAGATACATGCAAAAGAAAAACAATTCTGTAGTTTCTTCTATATAGAAGAAAATGTCAAAATACAACCATGTGAAGGGTTTTCTACAGATTTAATCACACACACACACACACACACACACGCACACACTGTTCACAGATGCTGAGTTTGATCCAGTCACTAACCCGAGTCCAAGAACTGTTGTCACTCACGCCAGCATCTCACACCAGCAATGTGAGAGGAGGTAAAATCAATAGCCTTCCATCTTAAATCACATCCATTCATTTCTCCATCAATAACTGCTTGGCTAGAATTAAATGCATTCCCATTTGCATAGATGGCTAAACCGTGCCAAGATGCAGCAATGCTGAAAGAGGGATGACTGGCATCTTCACAGCTGTTAAGCACACGAGCTGTTGAAATGCTATGGAACAAACCAAACCATGTTTATGAAAGATGTTAAAAGTGTTAGTTGTGTATTAAAATCCTATAAACGCTTATACATATTATGTTTTCTGCATGTTTTTTTTTTTTTTTTTTTTGGCTTAGTCTTATTATTTCTGGAAAATAACATTTTATACTATATCATGGTTTCAAATAAATTCTCATCTCAAGATAATCCTGTTATCTTGTAATCGTGATATACATAACTCAAGATCACAAAAACAAACAAATTTGCTTATGCAACAGTGCTGTTGAATTCTTAATCCTGATTGGTCAGAACTTTCTATAACAGTTTATATACATTCAGCTACATAAAAACATAAAAATGTATAATTGTTATAATTGTAAAAATGTATAATTGCTGATGTGGTGAAGTGCTCGATAAAACGTCATTTGTTTAACATTTATGGAAGGAGTCTCCAGTGTCAACAATTTCTTTAGAACAAAGTCTTTAGAACAAAGGACTTTACATTTTCTGTTTTTCTTTTTTTTTTCCTTTTTGTAAAATGACAAGCTTATTAACTTCAAGAGACAGAAAAAAACGGGGCTGGTGAGGGGACGACAGTTTATAGATGCTATAACGTAAGTGAGAACAGGCACTAACTTGTCTTGTGTATGTTCCACTGCTATAAATTAAATGTAACTATAAATGGATAAACAGTCACAGTACACCTCCAAATGTTTTATTCCTTAATGGTTACCGTAGGAAAATTGAGTAAATAAAATAAATGCTTAAGTATTTTTAGTTTTGTTAGGTAGAGATTAGGTGTAGGGTGCCATTATTTTTATAACTTCCACTAAATGTTTTCTTTAAAATGCTTTAACATGTTTAAATGAACTCCCACTGACTAAAAAAATTTGAAACATGACATGTTTTTCAGCTTCAGTTAGTTTCCCTCCATATTCCCCCTACAGTTTAGAAGTTAGTGGTCAGTGACTTTGCTAAGAGGCCAGCCCAGCGCGGTGTTGGCCGCAGGCCCAGTAGTAACAGATTGGAGTGACACAGCCGTCTATAACCAGGCGTCTGAGTCACTCATAGCTTCACCTCCTCCTTCTGGCTGCTCGCCTCTGGATCAACATTCACTGCTCCACTCAAACACGGCAACCTGTTTGAGATTAGCCGTCTTGTTGTGCTCTGATTTAACAGCTGCGCAGATGGTTTCACTTTTTCACATCATTCCTTGCTGAAATACTGTCCAAGGTCCTGAATTTTCAATCACTTCAACAGCTTGTATTATAGAAATGCTGTCTTTTGGTCTGAGAAAACAGTCAGATCTTGTCTAACGAGCGCCTTTGAATGAGAATGTGTGGCAAAGCAGTTATGGCATCTATTTCCATCTATTTCCTAAATGTTACTAAATATCTGCATGCTTAGCAGTTCGTTTTTTTTTTTTTCTTGTAATGCTTGATAGCGGTTTCAGATCAATGAACTCAAGTTAATAGCAAAAATACACAACACTGCTGCACTATATACTTTACACTATACTATCCTTTATGGAGAAATAACATATATTTCATCTGATCATATGTTTTACTGTACATACATTTGTATGTGAGTAATACGTAATATTAAATATTAAGATATTTCATAGTAATATTAAGGAGATTTGTAGCCCCTTACCATACGTTTACACCATCAAGTGATAAAACAACAGTTTATTTTCAACATACTATGCAAGCAAATCGAAATGACTTTCTCGAACAATTCCTCAGACCAATCTTATAGTATGTGTGTGTGTGATCTGACATTTCTTCAGTTGTTCAATTGCTTAAGTAGTCAGCTTTAGAAGCTATATATAGGTACTACTGTTTCTCATCACAACTAAAAAAAACTAAAAAAAAACTGGACAAGCCACGCCCACAAGTGACAACAGTATCAGTCAATACAGTCCCACAGGAAACAAACTACAAGCAATATGAGTTAGTGGGAACATTGGGTTAAACTCTGAGGGGACACTAACCCTTGTTTAATCTTGCAAGCGTACCCAAATTCATCTTTGGCATATCTATACGATCAAACCCACATCTGGTCAGGGTGAGTATACATTTAAGCATAACATTTTAACAACCTAAAAAATGCATGATCGGTATCCTCAGTAAGTATAGCAAAGATAGTAAGAAGTGTAGTATAAGTACTTAAAAATGGCAAATAAGGTTGATAATCACAACCTCATACAAAAATACAAGTAATGGGGCCTTATTAACTTCTGGAGAAAACTTTCCTGTGGCAGAAAACATTCCCACTTTACCTTGACTGTTAAGAAGCGCTGACGCTGGAGACTCCTTCCATGAGTCCAATGTTGGGGAAAAAGCATTACAGAAAACTTCACCATATTAATTAAAGTCCCCATTAAATCAAAATTAAAGTTTTGTGGTTTTTAATATGAATATGTCAGCCTTAAGGTTATCTATAAGCTAGTGCGCTCCAAAACAATGACAAATTCGCATTTAGAAGATACACGCATTCAAAATGTCCAGTCTCTCTGTACCACCGATACGGATCAACAATTTTGATGACATCATTCTGCACTTCAGCTTCTCATCAGAAGTGTCCCGCCCCCAACATTATAAAAATCACCTTGTCGAAGTTGCCGTTGTTGAGAGAGAGGAATCATATCAGCAAGCATGGGTCATAAACTTGTCTTTGGCTGTTCGAACGCACCTGTTTTATTCAGTTTTCCCGCTGTAAGTTGGTTAAGAAGGAAATGGCTTGAATTCATTCACTTTGAAGCCAGCTCATGACTTTGTGACAGGCATTTAGACCAACTTAGCCCAGGCTATGAGGTAACCTGAACACTTTTGGTTATTTAAAAAGGGGGAGGAGCCACCCGATATTTCCCGCACTGACTTCCTGTTTCAGTGGAAATTACATCAACACATCGAATAACGTCGTGTGTTTCAAGGCATTTTGCGGGGACTTTAAAGTTTACAGTTTTTTCTTTGTTAAATAACACAATGAAGTGATAAAAGCACTGACACCCGATAATAAGCCTCAGAAAAGTGTATCATGATGTTGAAATATAACATCAGTATCATGATAAACACACTGTGCTCTGTCATGCTTTGTTAATTATAATTGTATAAAAGCAATACAAACATTTTAAATCAGTTTTTATTTGGTGGTGCAGCAGGTAGCATTGCTGCCTCACAGCTCCAGCGTCTCTGGTTTGATCGTAAACTGGGGTTAATGTCTACGTAGAGTTTCTGTGCATGTTCTCCCCATGTTCACGTTGGTTTCCTCCAGGTTCTTTGGTTTTGTTCTACCTCACAAAAACATGCCAGTAGATGGATTGCCGCTAGATGTGAATGAGTGTGTGAATGTGTGTGTATGAAGCCGTGCAATGGACTGGCAACCCATCCAGGGTGTATTCCCACCTCACACCCAGTGTTCCCGGGACTTGCTCCAGATCCACTGCGACCATGACCAAGACAATGTGGTTACTGAAAGTGAGTCAGGGAATTTTAAAGCCGAATTTCGAATCAATCAGTGTTTAAAATGCACTCAACATTTACATCTGGTGTGATAATTCAGTGAATTGAAACATTTTATAACTCCGAAGCTGAAGTATTCATGCCGTTATTCAGGACAACCTCGGATTTTAGTAACTGTACACTGATTAAGTTTATTGTTGCCTCGTCGTTTAAATATAAATCACATATGCATGAATTCATCACACCACTACAATTTCATAGTTTAAACAATATCATATGTGTTTATATGAGATTCCAAGATGACAGCCAAGGTGGTTTATATGAGGGACATGAATTTGTTTGATTAAACTGGGATTATTTTTATGTACAGTAAAATAAGGCTCATGACCAGAAGTTAAAGTCCCACCTTAAGATGTGCTGGTCCTGTGACCACCCACCAAAGCACACATACATACATACACACACACACACACACACAAACACACACACACATGTTCACCTTACCTGTATCTATGTCCTGTAGCACCACAGGCTGATGAATGTTCGTGCTGTATTTCCTGCTCAACAAGAAGACAAACTCTCCAAATAATCAGAGCTCCGCTTGAATTCCTGACCACTCACACACTCTCTCACACAAACACACACACTCCCAGCAGCACAGCCTAGATCTCAGCCCTTCTGCAACACCAGCAATTGAGAGAGAGAGAGAGAGAGAGAGAGAGAGAGAGAGAGAGAGAGAGGGAGGGAGGGAGGGAGGGAGGGAGAGGAAGAAAAATCACTCCGATAATGCAGATTGTCATAAGAGCGCTGTATTCCTGGTAATCCAATACAAGTGAAGTAAAAGCCTCTGTGATTTCAACAGACTTAATGAGAGTGATCTGATTATGGGGTCCTTGCAATCACATCGCTCCTGCCACATTCATTGTTTCTCATTTTCACTTGTGTTACCCTCTCTGAAATTTTTGACTCACATTTTAATGGCTTTAATGCTTAAATGTTGCACTTTTCTGGGTTTCTCTAAAAGGCAAATGTCTAGATTTGTAGAGAATGAGTAGAAAATACGGGAAGAGCCTTATCCTCAACGCAGTACTGTCACAGAGACCCACATTAACCCAAGTTAACCCAAGTTTTGCCAATAACATAGCGTAAAGTGTAGAGCAGAGAAGAATAATAGATCGTAATCATAATGCTCATGTCATCTGAAGGTCTGCTTCATATGGGCACTTAGGACAAACAAAACCCAGAGTCAGCATAATGTTCGAATCAGTTAGTGTTTTGTTGAAACAGTATGCACAAATGTCAGTGCTGAAAGGAGATAAGTAAGGAGTAAATGGAGTAAAACACTTTGTGTTATGTTGTTTTGGGAAAAATAATCAGTGACTGGCTGGTGTGATGAAGAGGAGTTACTGTAACCACCCCACCCTGAAGTTTATTACTTTCCAGTAACATCATACACCGAAGTGTTTTATTCATCTTATAACACAAAAAAAATTTTTTATTACATTTGGTACAACTCACTAATCAACAGCACATTACACATTATATCCACTTAAAGTTGCATTTAATGTGGAATGTTTAAGAACTCCTCTGTCTTTAAGATTTTCCTGTATAGGAAAACTTCACCTCTGACTGTTACATTGGAAACTCCTTCCATGAATGTTAAATAACACCTCCTAATAGAAAATTTCAGCATATCAACGACTGCACTACTTTGTATCTATTTATGTGGAACGTCTGCCGTACAAGCAACTTTTTAAGTTGTGACCACACAAAAAAGAACGTATTACAACGAGGGCATTCTTACTATAAACCTGTGATTTGCAGCTGCACTACTGTCAGAGCTGCTTTTATAGAAAATGAATCAACACCTTCTGACAAACTGGAATCCAGAATTCAACAGTGCTGTAGTATAATTTGTTCCAGCCGAGGACATTTGATTACAGTTGCAGTAAATGTGGGATCAAATCGCTTTGCAACTAACAACATTTACATCATTTAGCAGACACTCTTTTCCAGAGCGATTTACAGAAATATTTTGTAGTCTCTATCACAAAACATATCTTCGAGTTAGCAGAGTAGGTCAAGGTCTGAGAACTGAGAACACCATTAGGCTAAAATCCATCTAGAGAGGAGTTAGTGTGGGAGTTAGTACCTCTATGGATACAGAGTGCAAGTTGAGGTTTCTATGTGAGTGTTTCTATGTGTAGAATCAGTGGTAGCTTCAGCGCTTGGTGAAGAGGTGAGTCTTCACAGGCAGTGGAAGTTCATTCCAGCACCTGGAAAAAAGTCAGGACAGAAAAAGTCTTGATGCATGTCGTCCTTGTACCTTGTAGGATGGTGGGTCGAGTCGAGCCGTGCTCGTGGCGCGAAGGGAATGTTTTGCAGTGCGGGTTTGATAAGTGTCTTCACCTGGGACCTGGCCTGTTTTTTTGTCTGTATTTTAAATCTGATGTGGGCAGCTACAGGAAGCCGGTGGAGAGAAGAAAGCAATGAGGTGATGTGGGAGAACTTAATAAGACTGAAATGAAGGGACAAGACAAGATGACTAGGGACCGAACGCTTGAGTGGCTCTGGAAAAGTCTTAACACTCCAAGTTAAGTCAGAAACTTTGATCAATAAACAACTCAAAATATGTTCTTGCACAAATCAATAGGTAACATTTAACATAAAAATGAATTCATGTTGAATTCGAACTGGAAATTCCAACTCACGTTAAGGTGGCACATTTCCTAATCTGAGATTTAGTGGAACGAAGAACTGTTATATATAAGCCTAGAGAGGTAATTGATGTAATTTGCATAATAGAAAAATGTCTCAGACGAGTATACGCAACTAAATATGTCACCTTCCCCAAGATACAGTTATAAATCTTCACTTGAAGAGACAGGGGGAAGGTGATTCTGTAATTGAACACAATATGAGTCAGGGAATGTGTTTAAGTTTATTTAAGCTCTATCTCTTAATACCAAAGTCCTGGGTTCATGTAAATCTTTTACAATCCATTACTCTCATTACTATTCACAGGCAGCCAGGACCCTGTACTACATTTCCAAAGGATTTTGAAGATTTTTTTTTTTTTGTCAAACTGTAGTGGATAGTGCAGATAAAGCATAGAATGTTTAGGTGACTTCAGCATTAATACAGAGAATAGGAATGAATAGTCAGCATGTCACATGACCCATCAGTCAGAGCTATGATCATATCCTACACTTGGTTTTGTCTGTTGAAATTGAAAACATATTAGCCTGGTAATTATCTGTTCAGCTTCTTTCTATAGGAACACTCAGATAAAAATTCTAAATGTAGGTTAATGGATAAATTCCCATAACTATCCTTGGTTTACATAAAGGTGGGGTTGCAGATTTTCAGGTCAAAGGACTTTGTAAAGTTCTCCTTACATTCCATTAAAATAATATGTCTGGTCAGATCAGGAATCCCGGTCACTGTGGAACCCCAAGCTCTGTAAATGCATTTCCAGTAAAATAAATGAGCAACCACTTCACGATGCACTGTGCATCAGCTTTAAGTAGGAACACTAATGCATTTGAATTAGACATTAATTATATATATTATATTAACGTGGTGTTCTCATGTATCAGTGAGAAATGCAGCTTAACATCTGACTCTCATACATTGCAAACCACTTAATTTCACCTCCCACACTTTTACCATTTAGGGGTAATGGAGAGCCTATACAATTACCCTTCCCTGAGGTGCTACGTAAATCAAAACATAAAGTAATTACACATAGTTAAGATGACGGTGAGGCTACTGAATCCATTATTCAATAGATTTTAGTTATCACTTAAAAATATCATTCATAGGCCACACACAGGACCAACAAGTAACTGTTTTTTCCTGATATAATATCATTAATAATAATTTGTCTTCACTTGAAGCAAAAGTAAATTAATCAGTAACTGCATTTATGGATGGAAACCACTGAGTGGACGAACAATTTACAGCACAGTTGTGTAGGCTACAGTTGTGAAAAATCCATAAATAAGTGAAAATCAATAAATCCACCTGTTATAACTGGATCCTGTGCAGCCTGTTTGCTTTAATAACTATTCAGACATGATGGACAGTTAAACCATGATCAGCAGAAGCATATTATCGTGAACACATGTTTCTGATATTATCAGCAGATTTATACACTGAGCAAAATGTCCAGCCATCAGGTCCTGATGAATGGCCACTCATTAGAATTGCAAAGGCAGAGCAGTGCGGCAGCACCATATTCCAGACTGAGAACAACAGGGCCGCTAGACTCCATCTGTGAACATAAAGTGCGGACATAAAGTGTACTTCTCAAAATAAGGCTGGTAAAATGTGCCAAAGGGTCGTCATCAATGGTTTAAGATGACAACTGACTTGTGAGAGAAACTGTGGCTCTCTGCTTGTTTTTTGTTTTTGTTTTTTTGTCATTAGAACAATTAGTCTCGAATGCTGGTCTTAGACTGGCATTTAAATTGAAAAGAAGCATTAGGCTCCATGTGCAGTGATTAATTATTCAACATCCAAACTCTTAGTCAGTAAAAAGTCCAATGGTCAATACCAGTAAACACTTACAAATACAAAACCCATCAGGGACAATCTTAGATCGTAACTTGAGGTAGGAATAGCAGGATCAAAACACAGACAAGGCAGAAACAGGTCTCAGGACTTACTCACTGGATACATAGGCAAGACTTTACATTATTGTGTGTGCGTAAAATGCTTATATAGTCCATGAACAAGAAGTACAAACAGGAAGTGATTAAAAAGAAAACTCTGGCAAAGACACCCCACTGTTGATAGGGAAGGGTATTGTCCTGGATATTTGTGACAACCAGTGGCTTAATGCTCCCATCAGGGCTACTTTTGTTGAACAGATTTGAGGGTGGAGTTCAGTCAAAGAGTCATCCCAAAGATGTGTATTAAATGTACAAAAAATACTTAATTACCCTAATTAAGCTTACCAGGACCTACCCCTGGGGTGGTGTCTGCAGGCCACCTATAGACCAGGCCACCAACATAACCTGGCAACGTGGAGCCATCTCCTGGGGGTCACTACAAGATAAAGGATATGTGTCAAGTCCAAACCATGTCATATGGCAGGCATTTGATGGCTAGTCTTAGACAGGCTAGACCTTTGCAGTAGAAGCTTTGGGAACATAGAATGTCACTTTGCTAGCAATGCAACAGCCTGAGTTAGTGTGATAAAAATGTATGAACTAGATATCATATACCTCCTTTCACAGTATGGGCTCTGATACCAAACCACTTGTCTCACAATTGGAGTTTTTCGAAGTGGACAAGAAGGTTGCCTCTTTGACATTTCAAATCTCAGGGAGGAAAACAGACTTTTTTGTGCATATGCACCAAATAGCAGTTCAGATTATTCAGTCTTCTTGGAGAAGATGGTGCAGGTCTTCAAGAGAATATCTTCTACTGATTCCATAGTGTTACTGTAGGACTTTAATGCTCATGTTGGGAATTACAGAGACTTAGAAGGGAGTGACTGGGAGGAACAGCTTCCTGGATCTGAACCACAGCAGTGAAATATTACACTTCTGTGCAAGCCATAGATTGTCAGTAACGAACACTTTGTTTGAACACAAGGTTGCTCATGAGTGTAATTGGTACCAGATGATAGTTTTAGGTGAGGGGAGAGAAGTTGCTCCTGGTGGAGGAAGTTAAATATATTGGGATATTATTCACGAGTAATGTTAAAAAGAACGTGCGACATTGACAAATGGATCAGGTCAGCGGCATCACTGTTACTGTGTGTGTGGGTGTACTGGTCTGCAGTGGTGAAGCACATGCTCAGTTTCTGGACAAAGCTCTCTCTCTTTCCCATCAATCTAAATTCCTGCCCTCACCTTTGGTCATGAACTGTAGGTAGTGACTGAAATAATAAGGTCGCAAATACAGGTGGTGGAAATGAGGTTCCTCCACAGGGTTACTTGGCAATCCGGGAGACCCTTGGCATAGTAGGAGCTGTTCTTCTAAATCAAGAGGAGCCAGCTGAGGTGGTTCGGGAACCTTACAAGGATGTCTTCCCACTAGTGCAGTCCTTCTAGGCATGTCCCACTGGAGGGAGACCCCAGGGCAGACCCAGGACCTGGTGGAGATATTAAATCTAATACAATTGGCATGGGAATGCCCATGGATCCCCAGAAGGAGCTGGAGTCTGTGGTCAGGAATGGGTCTGGGCTGAAATTATCAGCCTGTTGCCACTGAGTCCCCACCAGGAGAACTGGAGCAACTGCCCGAGTTAGTGAGTCAATGAATTAATAAGCTTTTTGGTTCTAAAGTAATTGTGCAGAAATTTTGTGAATGTCTAATGAAAGAAGTTCTTTAAGGATCTTATCTGTAGCAGTGACTGTTTTGAACTATTGAACTGTGACTACATGGTTGTTTGCTCATCTTGTTCATCAACAGATTAAACAACACTTTTCAGTGATTTAGAGAAAACTGAGGACTACAGTATCTGATCCATGCCAGAAAGATTTAACATTGCCAATACACAAATAGCCTGACTGACTGTTGGCATCAGTGTTTAAGTGTTGTCTTTCACACTTTGAGCCTGAGATTCAGCTCATCTGCTACCAAGTTTGTGTCCTTTATTTGGTGCGAAAATCTCTCAAGCTGAAGGGCCAGAAAGACAACATGGAGAATGCAGGCATCACATCAAATCAAATCAAAAGTAACTGTTGTCTTTATTATATTATTTGCAATTTTATATTATTTTCACTTTTATGTAACTGGATTTTGCTATAGCCTGCTCGTTCACCTTTTCCAGAAGCAGGGACCTTATGGTACTCTAAGGACTAGATGGTGTTACACTCTGTATCTTCACAAATAAAGTGAAAACATTATCATTATTACATCTATTAAAACAGTGGTATTCAAAGGTGATTTCAGACTGGACTTTAATGGTATTTGATACTGTTTAAAATGTTGCTATTTATAAATTTAAAGTGTTATCATTTTCAGAATATATTAAAATATTGAGTATACATTTTTTATTAATCATAGACATATTTAATACATAAAACAGGAATTTAACATTCAGTAGTATTAAAAAAATGTATGTTAAGACCATGTAAATGAGTTATGGATAAATTTCTGGTAACAAGTATCAGAAAGCAAAAAAAAAACTGATTCAATTAATTGTTTTGCCCTTTTTTCCTCCTTGCATATGCATTTAACATTGTTTCCACCTCTGGGGATTGAACCATTTGTTATTCTTTTTATCGACAGTGAGAGTAATTATTGTCTGTAGGACTGACAGTGAGAAGCCAAAATGGTCTCAATTGCAAATTTATTTCAATTCTCAAATTGTTTAATTTTTTGAAAAGATTGAGTTTAAGTTTAAGGTTAGATTAAAGGGCAGGGTTAGTGATCATACATTTTCTGTAAAACGTCATTAGTACGAAAAAAAAAAAAAGTTTTCAAACACAAAAATAAATTCTGTCAAGTCACGTTATTATGAATTTATTAAAAGGCATCAAAAATTAGCCACAAATTTAAAAAGGCTCTTTTCTGTGCAGTTTTTTCAGTGTTCCGAGACCTCATGCTTGAATGTCCTTCAGTCTTCTGTGTTTTCCATGTTTACTCAACACTAGAGATGCAGCTCATAGGCAGTTAATCCCAGCAGCAGATCAGAAAGCACACACACACACTCCTTAAACATTCAGGGCACATGCAAATCTAAACCCTAATAACAAACAGCACTGAACCCCCCCCTCCACCTGTATGTTTACTGATGAGAAGATGTGTGTAAATGGGGGTTTATATTGTGCAGGTTGTATTAATTAGGAAAAGTGCAGCTGTGTACATATACATATTACTTAGCGAATCACTATAATTAGCTCTTGGTTCTTGGTCATTAAAATACAATTCTCTTCTCAAAGACTCCTTATTCTTGTTTGAATTGGTTGGTTCTGGTTGGACAGAACAAGTATTTATAGCTGGTATAATGTACGTGATAATAGGAACTACTTTGTTTAATGGACTATAACTATGAATGCAACTATTAATGGATATAAAAACATATGTCATTAAATTTAACAAATGTAATCGGTGGCAGACTGCTGTGGTATCAGAGGAATAAAACATTTCAGGATGTGCAGTTATAGGAAGATATTCAAATTCAGGATGGTAACAGTAACTTTGTTTCTTCTTTGATGAATTCATAAAATCAGTTCTTAAAATGTCAGTGGTCAAGCTCAGAAACCTAAAGACAATGTAACAGTGACAATTCAAAAACTCCTAAATGTCTTGTCTATCAAACCGTGATGAAATTAAATCCTCTTGGTTTCTCTTCCTCCATGTTCGTTGGTCAGTTTCTCATGCGGTTTGCCACTAACGCTGTAAGCCACTCAGTCCGCTGGAGTCTCGTCCTGTTCTGGTGCTTCACTGCTCTCGGTTGATGCTGAGCTCTGACGGAGGATCACAGGGACGAGCCTGAAAAAGGTGAGAGTAGCGACAGCAACCGCCAAGGCACTCAGGAGCTGTAACGATAAAGAGGAGCATCCACCATAGATATCGCTGTGAATGAGCTGTTAATATAGAAATGATATTAGAATGAGTGCTTTAATATAATCCTGTGATTTGAGGCTCTTCTATTGTCAGGGCTGTTGTTATAGAAAAAACTGACCAATCAGAATAGAGAATTCAGCAGAGCTGTGGTATAAACATGATTCAAGCGCATTATGGGTTTCCTTTGTAAAAAATAAATAAATAAATGACTAGTAGAGTGGCATGGAGGGAAATCCATCTGGGAATGTACAGACCTTCACAGTAGCAGGTCCAAGTGTTTGTATGGAGTTTAAGTGTGTAGCAAGCAGAGCAAGTGTACAGGGGAGGTACGCCTCATCACTGTCAGAGTCTCGGCATCTGTAAAAGAAAAATAAGGAATAATAAACAATATTTTTCAACAAGTTGTTACTGACATAAAAAACAACAAAAAAAAAAAAAAAACATTAAATTCTCAAGGGAAGTATGCATAGATTAAATGCAACATGGATACAATTTGCACAACGAAAGAGAGCATCATTCAGAGCCTGCCCAAAAGTTACATCAATACTTACACAGGGAAAGTTATTTGTATTCAGACTCAGCTTACGAATCTGCTTAAGTCCATTTTATGTTTAAACCATTCAAAAATGCAAATCACCTGAACGCAGTTCAGATATTTTCCCACATATAAATACAGCCTGTTGGCAAAATTATTGTTTACTCACACAAACCCTTAACTTTTAAAGTTAGGATTCCATGAACCTTTTGAGTCTGGTGACTATATTGTTCTCTGAAAACCTTACTGTGTCACCAGTTTCAGAAAGTGCATACACTTAAAAGCAGAGAGCCAATCAGATTCGAGATTCTGTAGGTTGTGACCAGAAAAGTGCACAAATGATATCAGATGCTCTGTACCCTCTGGTCTGAGCTGAGACTAGGACATAAACATACCTGTGGTACAGGCTGATAAGAAGGGTGTATTTATCCGAAAAATAATGTTGCAGCAGCTTTAGTTCTGAAAGTACTGTGGCTGGTAATCTGTGACCTTCCTGAACAAGCAGCCCCAGACTGTACCAGCCCTGCAGAGAATGTGAACAAGAAAACACACACACATACAAATACAAACTGATCATTCTGGTATGGACAAAATGAAAAAGACTTCAGGACATTTGGAGGATGTTTAGTATTCCACTATGCGGTCTTATGTCATATCCACAAAGTACATAAGCTGTTAGTGTCAATAAACGGAATAATCTCATCAGGACTAATACAATTTGACTGTTCTGGCCAAACGTGTGGTACCTGTGGGTCATTTTTGAGCGCTGCTTTTTTGTACATCTCAGCTACATCTGAAAGATCTCTTTTGCCCAGTGTGTGTTCCACATGGAGCAGGTCTCCCAATTTAACCAAAGCTGAAAAGTTTGGAAAATAAGGATAACCAAAGTAGTCATGCTATAATAGAAAAAGTCAAATATATCTTTGCAAAAGTTAAATAAAATGTCATGAATTACTTACCATAAGGTGAAGGATCTTGGCTCTGAATGGAGAGATTGTAGTATCGTAACATACACTGTGTTATAAATGCTGGATTCAAGGCTCCATGCTAATAGTGGAATATTAGTTGGAAAACAAACACATAAGTAGCATTTTTAACATTCTCTGGCTCAAAAGACAATATAAAATATTATGAAAAAAATTTGAATTATTAATGCATAATGCCTTTGACGATTATGTAAATGAACATGTCGATCATGTGACTCACGGGACTGTGTTCACACAGGAATGCTATGTTAAACTGAGCTGCTTCAAATCCACACTCAGCACATATCAGGTAATGAACCAATGCCATGAACCTGTCAAAGACAACCAAATTAAGCATGTTCCTTTCCACTAATCTGAACATTTCAAAATGTAGAAAATAGAACAGTACAAATATGAAGTGCACTAATCCATAAGTGTTTACCAGTTCCCCTTAAGATAGGCATTTAGGCCTTTCCTCAAGGCTGTACCAAGATATCCATTCTGCTCGGATGCCCACTTCACCCACCTACAGATGAAGCACAAACAACTAATTATAGGATCTCAACATTCATGAAAAAATGTACCAGACAATTTACTTATAAAACTGCATGACGGTGTACCAAAGAAAATTGATACAACTGTTTACTCTTTACTGCTCGTTATAGAAGCTTATATATGTATAAACATTTAATTGTAGTATTTTGAAGGCATCTTGGCTTTCTGGTAATCAGAATGCTTTGTACAAGTTGCCCTCCAACTTACAGAACAGCATCTGATGGATGTCGCGCCACATAGCCAGGAATACCTCGACTCCAAATTTCGGCTAGTTCAATGCCTCCATTTATGTGGCCTCTCTGGGCTGATTTCAGAAAGTACTTATACGCCTTAACCTGAAGACAGAGTAAAGCAATAACATGCTTACCCACTGTTTTTGTTGTTGTGTACTTGTGTGTAGCTTATTGCTCTCTGTTCTGTTCATGTGTCCCCCAAGCCCAAGTCATTTGTTACAATATTTCTGTGTGAAAGAGCTTACTCAAGCAGAGAATAATAAATGGATGGATTTTGGTTTAATCCATCAGCATTTAAATTGATTTTGAGAAGTGGGAATTTCAAAGCAAGTTTTTGCTGCTGAATAGTATAATGTAATTGGTATATATATATATATATATATAAAATCAGAAGGTCTTTAGATGCATTGCATTTTCATTGAAATATTACAATAAAACAATTTGGTCTTTTATATTGTCGTAAAAAAAGAACATTTTATTTGGATAGTCTTGTTTATGCACTCAGTATATAGAGTGTCATGAAACAGTATATCAACTGATTCTCAAAATATCAAATAAATGTTGCAGCATGCCAGAAAATACAGGGTGTCTGAAAAGTCAGGAACCAATGAGAATAAAACTACACATACTTAATTTTGTATTTATTATTTACAATATACAGTATGCTGTACATATTCACCTTTACACTCTATGCATTTACTCACCCGCTGTATTATGTTTTTGCAGATTTTGCTCAACGTGTTTGCTCAACATATTCCCATTGGCTCCTGACATTATCCATATGGAGTGGAAATGAAATTGTGACAGCATTAGGGACAAGTTGATAGTCTGTAGATGATCTACTAATCATCTAGAGCCATAATGTGGACTGTTCAAATAAAGTGAAAGGAAAAAGGAGGAGTTGATAGTCTATAGATTATGTGGTAAACTGTAACAGTTATATATTGTTGACATATTGTTGAGAATTAGTTACTAAACTTCTTCTTGATAGCCATCTGATAGGTTGTCTATACTGTAAATAGTTCTCTATACTGTAGATGGTTTGCTCACTGTTTGTAGAGTGTCTAAAATGGACTATCCAAATAAAGTCTTAACAAAATATCACATACCAATCACACACTCGTTTCTGCAAATTCAAAGCTTGTCTGAAAGCAGGACTGCCCAGGAGACACTGGGATAGTTACAATTTGAAGCACAATCACTTAATAACACAACCAACCAAACAACCATCCACTCAAACATCCAACCAACTGGCCAGCCAGCCAAAAAAACGACCGACCGACCAACCAACAAACCAACTAACCAACCAACTGACCAACCAACCAAATAACATTTAACCAAACAACTAATTAACCTGTCAATCACTCAACCAACCAATTAGTCAACTAATCACTCAAACAACCAATTACTCACCTGGCCACCCAGCAATCAACCAATCAATTAACCAACCAATTACAACAAACCAACCAGACAATTAATCAACCAATCACTCACTCAATCAACCAATCAATTAACCATTCAATTAATCCAGTAAATAAGTAAATGTTTGCCCAAACAGACTTTGTCAGGTGGTTGTCCAGGATAAAGGCCTTGCAAGTGAAGGACTCCTAGATTCATAGCAGCATCTGGATTCTCCAGCTGATCAGCCTGTTCCCAGAGCTCAGCTGCTTGCTCATAGTTCTTCTCAAACTGCTCGTAGTACCAACCCAAAGCTGTAAAGGCTGGAGCAAAGCCCTGCGGTGCACAGCAAAGCACATTTATCAACCATTCAACACACACATTATGCACTTCATAACCAGATAAGAAGGGAACAGGGCTAATAAACCAGAATCAGGAAAAATAAGTTAATGACTGTTTGCTCTTTATATTATACGGTAATATTTGGAATGGAGAAATATTGATTATGGCTTGTTTACAGCTTGTACCTGTTCCATTGCTTTTTTCAGGAAAGTGACAGCTTTTGGCACATCTTGTGGAACTCCTTGGCCCTGAAAAGTGTATGAAAATGGGTTGTATTTATATCTCACCCTTCTTCCAGACAGTCCATTAATACCTTGTACTCATACGCTTAAGTATGTCCAAAGGTTCATGGTCATGCAGCAGTGTCACAGATTGCAATTATTTATAACAGACTAATTAGGACTAGCTCTTCTGACCGTGAGCAGAACGATGGCGTAGTCGTACATAGACACAGGGTCCTGCAGTCTGGTGGCACCTCTCTCATAGTGTCTCACTGCCGTCTGGATATCTGGACTTACACCTTGCTGACCCCAGAACAGCATCCGAGCCACTGCTCGCTGAACAGCCAAATGTTCATACAAACATGAACTTCAAGGAAAATGTACATTCTGGTAGTAAATTTACTGTGTACAGTGTTGACGTTCATTACCTCCGCATCTGCTACCCCACTGCGTGCCTGGAGTTTGAGCCACTGAAAGATGTCATCATCCTCATTGGTCTGGGCTTTCAGGATTTCCTCATCATGTAGGTGTATTGACTCGACAAACGTCTACAACATGTACAAAAAAATATTTAAGAAGTTAACTTTAATGCTGTTTGTGGTATATCTCTAGGGTCCACACCCATTTATTGTAAATCCCAGGCCATTATGAATTTGTTCATTTGTCAACTGTTAAAAAATTACTAATTCAACAAACATATGGTACCTCAATAATTTGGGCATATATCCTTTGGCCACAAACCCATCTGAATGAATTCATTCTGATCACATATTTTGGATAAGCTGTTTATATACAGTATATCCAAAACTGGCCACTCTGTGGGCAATTTCCATTTATATGCACCTTAGATGTAATCCAATCTAAAGTTATGCTTGTTATAGTTATATATATGAGGAGAGGGGTTTAATGTCCAATGTAAGTGTTCAAACTTTTACCCAGATGCAACTTATTCTGGGACTTCTGTGTTGATGGATGATCTACATAATCTAACATTAAGAGTGAACAGATTAAAAATGGAGATATGGTGAAATTTTCTTTAAGGTGACACTTACTTCATTCCTAAGTTTCTCGACATGGTAACAGTACCATGACTGCGTTTTTTGTCTTATTAACTTTAAGAAAGAAAAGAAGAGCGGTAGTGAGGGAACAACTTTATAGCTGTAATAAGTGATAACAGGAACCAACTTGTTTCGCAGATGTTCCACAACTTTAAACAGATAAATAGTATGGCATGTTGGACTTGAATTAATAAAAAATGTAACCAATGGCAAAATGGCTGTGATATAAGAGTAATAAAATATTGGGCCACATCACACCACTCTATCAGTGATTATTTTCCTCAAGCATTTTATATCTTGCATATTAAAGATTGTTTTTGATATTGTTTTTGATATTTTGATATTAATATACCCATTGGTACAGCAGATATCTTGCCTTTCTTATTTTCCAGTGTTCCTAGTGAACATTAAAAGCTAGTATCTGGGAATAATTGAAGAAGAAATATCCCTGTCCATCCCACCGGACAATATCTTGTATATGTATGAATGTTAAATATAATTTACCTCATGTCAGAAATGCTACAAAAAGCAGAAAGCTCAGTAATATTCATTTAAATATACATATACAAGGAACAATAGCTCTAGTGTTAGATGCTAAATTAGACGCTATACCTGTTGTGAGGAACGATTGAGACGGTCAGCTGAGGTTTGCCTGGCGATGTTGGAATAGTAAGCATAGGAGAGGTCAGGGTCTGCTGCCACGCCCTGATCACCGACACGGTGCAGGTGCCCCAGCCGGAGGAGAGCTAGCCTCCAGTCCTTCTGAGCTCCCAAGACTGATAGCAGCCAGGCCTGAGAACACCACACACACACACACACACACACACACACACACACACACACACACACACACACACACACACACAAAGTATCTCTCAGATACTGAAACTACTTTTTTTTTTAATATACAGTATCTTTACCACAGATAACACACCTTGTAGGGCTGCTTCTTAACACCAAGTCCACTGCTGTAGAGCACAGAAGCGAGATGGAGAGCTCGGTTGTCTCCTAAACACCCTGCTTGTAATAGAGAAGGCATCAGCCTGCTTACTGTCTTCACGCTCTCTTCTGTCTCCATCATACGCAGCACGGCAGCATACAAAGCTCGGCCAACGGCTGCTGGACTCACAGAGCCTGAGGAACATTTGAGATGTGTTATTTATAATGCTATCATTGTATACTAATAAGAAAATGTGAAATAAATCACTCTATATTGTGTGATGAAGCGAAGTTACTGGTACTACCCTGAAGTTGATTATCTTCCTATAACAGCTGTGGTTTATTCGTCTTATACCACAGCTATTTGTCAAGTAGTACAGTTTTTAATGTATTAACGTGTTTAAAGTATGACATAATGTTTTGGAACGTCTGCAAAACCAGTTAGTTCCTGTTCTCACTTAAGATACATCTATAAACAGTCATGTCATCACCAGCCTTATTTTTCTCTTTCTCTTTTAAAGTTCATAAAAATGAATAAATAAAAAATCTTGTCATGTTACCAAGAAACCAAAAAGCATAAACTCTTCTGTCCTCAAGATATCAAAAAACAAAGCTACAGCTTTACATCTGACTGATGCAAAGCTCTGACACTGGAGACTCCTTCCGCAAATGTTAAATCATACGTTTTTTTTTTTACATCTGCTTATTATTAAATGTATTATTAGGTGAGCATCCATAGTCCAAGCCGTTAGTACAGAAACAATAATGCATTAGTAGGAGTGCATTAATATAAATATATGATTTGTAGCTTCACTACTGTTACAGAAAATTAATCAATAGCTATTGACCAATCAGAATTAAGAATTCAACAGCACTGCGGTAAAATGCTACTATTGATGAAAGTGCTTCCCTAAAATTATACTTCAGGTGGGTTTCCTTAACAAGGATTAAAGAGCTAAGAGTGTGAAAAATTGTATTTATTATTTAACCTTTTGATCTTTTGTTTAAAAAAAACAAAAACAAACAAAACACAGGTTTATCAAAAAAAAATCCTTGTTAAATATATGTGTGCAACAATTATTGGCACCCTTTTAGTTAATACTTTGTCACTTTTAGTGATTCTTGCCAAGATAACAGCTTTCTCCTATGATGCCTGATGAGGTTGGACAATACATGGCAAGGGATCTGAGACCTGAGGCTTTTTTCTTGAAACCATTCCAAACAACTTGTGGTGATGTAGGTGACTTCAGATTGTAGTTTTGGAGACTTTCTGACCCCAAGACGCAACTAACTTCTGCAATTCTCCAGCTGTGATCCTTGGAGATTTTTTTGGCCACTCGAACCATCCTCTTCACAGTGCGTTGAGACAATATAACAATATAGACACACGTCCAATTCCAGGTTGATTCATAACATTTCCAGTTGACTGGAACATCTTAATTATTATTATTATTATTATTATTATTATTATTATTATTATTATTATTATTATTATTATAATTATTGCCCTGATGGTGGAAATGGGCATTTTCAATGCTTGTGCTATTTTCTTATAGCCACTTCCCATTTTGTGAAGCTCAACAACCTTTTGCCACACATCACAGCTATATTCCTTGGTCTTACCCATTGTTATGAATGACTAAGGGAATGTGGCCCATGTGTTACCTCATATTTATACCCCTGTGAAACAGGAAGTCATTTTTGAACATTATTGAGTCATTATTATTGAGTCGTTATTTCCTGTTCCTAGTCACCCAGGTGTACTAAAATAAAATGTAAAATACACAGCCCTGCATCAGATTTTCTGGATGTAAATAGGATCTGATAGTTGTTTCTTACTAATACTTAGATGCTGAGTCCAGATATGCTGTTAGTTTTGCTCTAGAACATCACAACTTTTCACAAAGCCTGATGTCCAATGTAGAGCTTTTTTGCCTAAGATGGACCATAAACGTTAGAGCTATTGCCAGATACACTGCCACCAACACAGGAAACACTATGTTTATGTACAATAGGTGAGCAACATTTATCACTTTTCCTCTGATTAGCCCTTATATGAATGCTAGGCACACTTACATGCACACAACACTCCTGATTTCAGGGATTTATAATGACCAGTGAAAGACGGAAATGCAAGCATAGCCCAGATGATTTCTGCTACATCTGTGGGTGTTTTGCAACATCCAAACAATGGCAGAAAATTACAGACTTTGTAAAAAAAGGCATATTCTGCATATTTTGGAATGAGGCTGGGTGACCAGGACAAACCATGGTAGATGGAATGTGAACATGATGGCTGACTACTGCTGGTGCCTTCAGAGAGATTGTCAAGAAGTCAGCCATTCCAGAAAATCCCTCAAAAGGAAGTTCACTCCTTAAGCATTCTGCATATTATTATAATGTTCGTCTTTTGAAATAGCTTTATTTAGAGATTTTCACAAACATTTCACAGACTATTTGTCTGCTGTTCATGTTGTAAACAAGTGTTATGTTTTGTGTGCCTATTGTTGTAATTAATAAATAATAATAGTGAAATTTGACAGCTTCTGCCAATTTAAATAAAACCCAGAAAGCAATATAAATTTAGCAAAATTATTAAAAACTTCATTCTTGTTTTGTGGGAAAACAGTACGTGATAGGGAATTTTCAGTGGCATATTTGAATTCAGCATGACCAAAATAGGTAAAAACAAGTGTGATTTGCAAAACAGCATAAACTTTTTTTTCTACATGCAGGGCGGTGATATCAGTGGGAATATACTTAAAATATATTTTTCTCATATGAAGTCATAGGGGTGCCAATAATTGTACCATACATACATTTAACTTTTTTTTTTATAAGCCTGCGTTGTGTTTGCAATTGTTTGATATCCATGAGAGCAGAGTATTTTTGTTATTCTTTTTTAAACAAAAGATCAAAAGGTTAAACAATAAAGACAACTTTCCAAAGCCTTCTTTGCTCATATTTACCGAGGGTGCCAATATTAGTGGAGGGCGCTGTAGTTCATCTAAATTTATAAATAATTAGTGAAAGCTTAAAATGTTAATTAAAGCTCAGTGCTTGCTGATGTAACCCAAAAATAAGTAAGTAAGTGAGTAAGTAAGAAAGTAAATAAGTTGATTAATCAAATAATTAATTAATTTTAAATATTGTAAATATTTCTGCTGAAGGCCAAGAGAAATACTCTTTAAAAAAGATTATATATATATATATATATATATATATATATATATATATATATATATATATATATATATATTTTATATTGTAATATTGAAATGACACAACAGTTTTATATGTCATTGACATTCTCATCGACATTGTACAACTGTGATACTTGCAGATTGTTTGGTTATTATACCATGAATTTCCCACAGCAAATTAATTATATCCTGTTTTGTTTTAAATAAGAGATGATGCATTTGTGATTTTGTCACCCTCACCATATTTGTTGAATATTATCTCAACCAGCCGAGCCACAGGTCGTCTCTGAGGACTGTGCAGTGCTTCATCGGGGCTGCACTGTGTCCTTGAGGATGCTGGTTTGGTTTTCAGTGTCAGCTCTGTGTAGACATCCACACATCTCTCTGGAAAAAAGATATGGCAATCACTCAGATTGAGGAAAGAGGATGCAATTTTGTAGGAAAATACGCCACCTTGTGGACAGAGTCACACACCTCCCTGTGTCTTTGCAGCAATTTCACGTGAATACTCGGATATCCTGTGTTCAAGATCAGTTTGAAATTGCCGACAGGATTGTAACCATCCAGATATATTCACCATCCGTACTGTCTGAGGAAGCTGGAGCTCAGACTGTGAAGAAAATCAGAAATCGTTATTTTTTATTTGTGTTATATTAATACCAAAGTGCCTATCAGGAGTATTAAGGCGTATAAAGGTAAATCTTACCATGTTAAAAGATGGAGTTCTTGTTCTGTAATACGTGACTGGACCATAAAACCCTTCAATGCCTCTTATAAATTTACCTCCACCAACCACAAAATATCCGTCTGTATCATCCAACTTTACTGTCGAACTAAACCTGTTCAAAACAACAGACAAAATGTATTAAAGTGTTCAGTCACATGATTTCAATAATCAACAGAATATAAGTATATGAAGAGGTGGTGATATGGACGGAAATGTATTTCATCATATGTCAATATTTTATACTACACAGACCATGGGTTCTTAGCCATGGAAACTTTTCATTGTTAAATAATAAACAAACAAACAAACAAATAAATAAATACTACTACTAATACTACTACTACTACTACTACTACTAATAATAATAATAATAATAATAATAATAATAATAATAATAATATGTGACAAATGTGCGCCATTATATGCCTTCAATGGAGCTTTTTATTACTTAACTATCCACACACAGATACATAGTTGACATGTAAACAAGACCTTTCTTGGTTTTTAATTTCAATTTCATGTACATTGAAGCTGACATTACTTCTCTTTACTTTAAACTGCTGAGCTTTAGATTAACCACATACAGTTCAATTAACAGTCGATTGGGCTTCTAACAATAGCAACTATGGCTATAAAAGTCATAGCTCACATAAAGGTACAGCTGTGAGCACCGTGGATCCAGATAATAATTATACTATAACATGCCATTCTAAAAAATGAAAGAAAGGAAAAAGTGAAAAAGGGAATAATACAAAATTATTATTATTATTATTATTATTATTATTATTATTATTATTATTATTATAAAGTGGTTACTAAAGATGAATGCATTGTTGTTGTTGTCTTGACTTGTAAAGTCAGAGACAGTGTTGCAACAAATGTAGCAAGTTCTCCCAAGCATCCTGGAACAACTTCCCAGCCAACCTACCAACATTCACTATGTTTTGCCCACTAGAGGGCAACAAAACAGTGAAATGGAGCCCATGAACCATAAGACAAACTTTGCTGAAAAAAAACCTGCATTACACATAGTAGCACTAACTGCAAGAACATCTTGAGCACCACTTTATAGTAAAAGATGTTTTTTGTTGTTGCTGTTGTTGTTGTTCCAAATAAAATCTCCTTGTGCTTTATTGGGTTGTCATTAAAATAAACACTAGTACTAAACTTAAATGAAAACTCCACCCTGAACCACTTGCAAGTGGCACCTAAGATTTATCTTACAATGAAATGAGTTTTTTTTGTCTAAACTTCTTTCATCAACAAGTTTTCTAGTGGTCTAACCATTTCCTCCATTACCCACAATGCCATTCAGTGATGCAGTGGGATTTAGCCACTGATCTACATATATATATATATATATATATATATATATATATATATATATATATATATATATATATATATATATATATATATATATATATATATATATATATATATATATATAGATCAGTGGATTTAGTCCTCGCTTCATTACGATTCAGCAGCACTTTAGTCCTATGGCCTGTCAAGTTCTCTCACCTCAGTCTCTTAACATTCTGTTCAAACATTTCATGCTAACACCACCAACACCATCTTGCTCATCATTTCATAGATCAGTAACTAGCCGAGACGAGTCTCAACTGCGTTGTGTATCTGAACTGCATTCTGGGACTTGGAGTCCAACGTTTGCACCAAAATCTCCACTACTGCTGCGCTGGATTTCTCATTAACGTGATGCCGCTGGAAAATGGTGAGTGAGAAAAGAACCGCTTGCTCTTTTGTTTTTTTTAGGAGCCAACAGAGAAACCTGACCATTATTCCTTTTGTTTGAGATTTGAGTTTACTTTTTTTCCCTCTCTTAATAAATGCCATTGTAAATGTGCTAGCAATAACAATGTCCCCCTGTGACATCAGAGCTGTACACAACCAACAAATTAGCGCCAGAATCACTGGTCACTTCACAAATATTTCAGTATAAACCTGTTTAATGTGTTTGAGGGTGGAGGTTTACTTTAACTCTCACAGATCAATATGCTTTGGTGTCTTGTTACTCATTGAGCAATCCAGCATGGAGGCCAAACCCTCAATGACCAAGCAAACAAATTCTGCCACTCTTGAAATAAGCCATGTCACCCCAGTTGACACACCAGCTCTTACCTCTCTATGACCTCTATTACTGTATTTTTTTTCAGTTCTTACACTTGTATCTAGCTCTTGTTGATGTAAATCATAGTAGTAGTATACCTCTCATAACTACTTATGTGTATTCTGATGAGGTATTTATTACCAGATCCCTCCAGACTCTCAAGTCAATACCATAATGTTATTACAAGGATATGCATTTTGCACCAAATCAGATATTCTCCTAATGCAATGATGCTCCTAATGCGTCTTCACTTTATGGCTTAAAACTTCTTAAACCAAGTCCATAAACCTTAAGAACCAATCAACATTTTCCTTCATCTGTTTTACGGGAGTATGATTACTAGTTTTCTGGATTACTGAGCTGAAATGAAACAGGTCATGCAGAGACAGGCGTTTACAAGATCCTCCGTCCAGTCGTCTGACGTTCTTTCTGCAACCAAAGACGTCTTCGGTTTTATTGAAAAGGAGGCTACGGGAAGGAGCAAATAAGTGGTGGCCAATGTTGGGGTTAATGCAGTACGAGTACTAGCTCCTCCACAGACAGAGGTTTGTTTTTTTTGGTTCGTTTAATTATATGCAATGTGAATCAACCCAAACTGAATAGGAAAGTATCAATTTCACTGTGATTTAGATTCGGTAAATGGACTAATAGCTGTGAGAGCATGCTAAGCTTTAGTTCATGCACATAATACTACACAGCAACACTGGCATTGTGTCTCCTGCACTTTAGGCTTAAACCATTATATCTCTCATACCTACTTACATGTAGGGCAACAAAACAGTGAAATGGAGCCCATGAACCATAAGACAAACTTTGTTGCATTACACATAGTAGCACTAACTGCAAGAACATCTTGAGCACCACTTTATAGTAAAAGATGTTTTTTGTTGTTGCTGTTGTTGTTGTTCCAAATAAAATCTCCTTGTGCTTTATTGGGTTGTCATTAAAATAAACACTAGTACTAAACTTAAATGAAAACTCCACCCTGAACCACTTGCAAGTGGCACCTAAGATTTATCTTACAATGAAATGAGTTTTTTTTGTCTAAACTTCTTTCATCAACAAGTTTTCTAGTGGTCTATTTTCACTAACCATTTCCTCCATTACCCACAATGCCATTCAGTGATGCAGTGGGATTTAGCCACTGATCTACATATATAATATATATATATATATATATATATATATATATATATATATATATATATATATATATATATATATATAGATCAGTGGATTTAGTCCTCGCTTCATTACGATTCGGCAGCGCTTTAGTCCTATGGCCTGTCAAGTTCTCTCACCTCAGTCTCTGTACATTCTGTTCAAACATTTCATGCTAACACCACCAACACCATCTTGCTCATCATTTCATAGATCAATAACTAGCCGACCCAAGTCTCAACTGCGTTGTGTATCTGAACTGAATTCTGGGACTTGGAGTCCAACGTTTTCACCAAAATCTCCACTATTGCTGCGCTGGATTTTTCATTAACGTGACGAAGCTGGAAATGGTGAGTGAGAAAAGAACCACTTGCTCTTTTGTTTTTTTTAGGAGCCAACAGAGAAACCTGACCATTATTCCTTTTGTTTGAGATTTGAGTTTACTTTTTTTTCCCTCTCTTATTAAATGCCATTGTAAATGTGCTAGCAATAACAATGTCCCCCTGTGACATCAGAGCTGTACACAACCAACAAATTAGCGCCAGAATCACCGGTCACTTCACAAATATTTCAATATAAACCTGTTTAATGTGTTTGAGGGTGGAGGTTTACTTTAACTCTCATAGATCAGTATGCTTTGGTGTCTTGTTACTCATTGAGCAATCCAGCATGGAGGCCAAACCCTCAATGACCAAGCAAACAAATTCTGCCACTCTTGAAATAAGCCATGTCACCCCAGTTGACACACCAGCTCTTACCTCTCTATGACCTCTATTACTGTATTTTTTTTCAGTTCTTACACTTGTATCTAGCTCTTGTTGATGTAAATCATAGTAGTAGTATACCTCTCATAACTACTTATGTGTATTCTGATGAGGTATTTATTACCAGATCCCTCCAGACTCTCAAGTCAATACCATAATGTTATTACAAGGATATGCATTTTGCACCAAATCAGATATTCTCCTAATGCAATGATGGTCCTAATGTGTCATCACTTTATGGCTTAAAACCTCTTAAAACCAAGTCCATAAACCTTAAGAACCAATTAACATTTTCCTTCAAAAGGAGGAAGGAAAATGATTGAAAAGGAGGCTACAGGAAGGAGCAAATAAGTGATGGCCAATGTTGGGGTTAATGCAGTACGAGTACTAGCTCCTCCACAGACAAAGGGTTTGGGTTTTTTTTGGTTCATTTAATTATATGCAATGTGAATCAACCCAAACTGAATAGGAGAGTATAAATTTCACTGTGATTTAGATTCGGTAAATAGACTAATAGGCGTGAAAGCATGCTAAGCTTTAGTTCATGCACATAATACTACACAGCAACACTGGCATTGTGTCTCCTGCACTTTAGGCTCAAACCATTATATGTCTCATACCTACTTACATGTATTCTGATGAGTTGATAACTGGTTCTTCATGTCCCTCAATACATGCGACGGTGATTTTCCCCTACAGTCACAATCATTAATATCAGGTGAGATCTCACGTAACATATACGTCCTCATTTCTACCAGCAAGTGATAGCTAAAATTCTGACCGTTCTTCCTGTCAGCTCCAGACTCAGAAGGCACCAGTGGTGCAAAGGAAGTGTGAAGGAAGACAGAAACGCTGAAGGCGACCCGTTCTCTAATTCCAGCTGCACGTGGATGTGACCTACAGGCAAAAAACACAGTTGTATGTACAGTATATGCTGCATGTGACTGAAGAGTGATGAAACATTTACTCACCAGTACGTGTGAGAAACAGAGATGGACTGACGTAATTCTCCTTCGTGTCTATGTGGTGTAAAATCCCACACAGACGTTCTTTACATTGTCTGTCTAATAAAACCCAAAGAGAGAAGGCACACCTAAAGAGAAAGGCATTATTATTTCAATTCCCACACCTCGTTTGATGCTGACCAGAATAAATCATTTTTAAAATCAATTACCATGGATATGTAATGGCTTTGAGGCGTCGTCCTTCCAGCAGTCTGTTCGTGTACGGATGGAGGGTTCTAGTGATGCCAAAGTTCTCCCCAGTGGACCCATAGAGCGAGGACAGCAAACTGGCGACTTCTAGATATCAGAATCAACATCACTGATGAATCAGCACACATTCAGCTAAACATCTTAGCATGCTTTCACACCTATTAGTCAGAATAGAAGTGTGAAGTTGAAACTCATTGGTTTGTTTGCTATTTGGATTGTGATGTGTTCACACTGCACATAATTACACGAACCAAAAAGCAAAAAACTTTGTCTAAGTGGCGTGAATATGTCCTTGTAAAATTCTTTAACTCATAAGAGTCAGAAATCCGGTCACGGAAATGACAAAAATCACCCCATCATGGAGAACACAGAGCAGGTGCTGAATAAATGATTATATAATTATATCAGTAACTAGTTTAATCATTTTATGTGTTGCATCCAGTGTTTATTGTCTCATGTCTTTGGAACTCAACCGCTACATCTCTGTCCTTTGGCTCAGTTTGCACCTTGTGGATCAGTTTAGCGATCAGTTTAATGTATTATAATATGTTGTTATCCTCAGTCAAAGCCGTCTTCGATTCACGTGTGTTGAACATGAATACAGCTAAAAGATCATGCAATTGCAATTTCTCCAATTCAAGTAGTTTTCCGTAAAAAAATTTTTTTTTAAAAACGCAAGTTGCATCACAAATTTTGAAAAAGCCGTGACATAATCAAGCATTTATGGCCGCAACAATCACAAAAAAAAAAAAAAAAAAAAAAAAAAAAAAAATCGTGGGTGGGGGCACGGTGGCTTAGTGGTTGGCACGTTTGCCTCACACCTCCAGGGTTGGGGGCTCAACTTCCGCCACCACCCTGTGTGTGCTCCCCATGCCTCGGGGGTTTCCTCCCAGTACTCCAGTTTCCTCCCCCAGTCCAAAGACATGCTTTGTAGGCTAACTGGCATCTCTAAATTGTCCATAATGTATGAATGGGTGTGTTAATGTGTGTGTGATTGTGCCCTGCGATGGGATGGCACCCTGTCCAGTGTGTGTCCCCTGCCTCATGCCCTGAGTGCCCTGGGATAGGCTCCAGGTTCCCCACCACCTTGTGTAGGATAAGCGGTACAGAAAATGGATGGATGGATGGAAATTGTAAAATGTTATTTTTATAGATTAAAAAAAATCTTAAATCCTTTTCCATGTTAATATATGTTTGTACATATTAAATAACTGTATCCTCCAACTAATTTTAAAGGATTATTTTTAAATTCAACATTAGTGTTTTTCTGGAAGTTTGTTCGAAATCGAATCACTTTCTCACTGCAATCAAACTGCACTGAGTTCACGTGGAAGCGGACCGTGATGACAAGGCAATGCTTCGGTGCAGTTCTTCAGGCAGGTGAGAACACACCAGAACACTCAGGTCCGAAGCAAAACAACCTTGTCAGAGAGCGTCTGAGCGAGGTGGTCTTAGTCTGCTTCTATGTGAACCCTAGCTTGGACTAATAAGTGTGAAAGCACTCTTGAAGCGAAGCTTGACAGACACACCGTTTTCCACTGGACACTCAGATTTCCGAGCTTTCCAAAGCATCTCTGTCTCCCAGTTAGGACACAGCAGGTGCTCTTTAAACGTCCGACTCAGAGGACCGAGGACGGTGAAAGTTTCCACTACACTGGCCAGAGACTCCCGGCTCGGCTCAGACGATACACTGCTGCCCATCCAGACACGGACAAAACAGCTAAGCACCCAGTCAGACATCGGTATCCTCCAGTCAGGCTGATAAACCAACCAGTCAGGGAGATGCATCTTCACAACACGGGTTCTGTGGGCACCAGGAGAACACTCCCACTGTCTCTGGAAGATCACAGACGTGGTTCCGGTGTCGAAAGAGACCAAAACCTGCAGATGGACCATCGCTGAATCACTGCAGGAGTACTGGACCCACAGCGGGTGGACTGAGACTGGAGATTCATGAGGGTTTACGAGTGTGATAGCACCTGGGCTGCTTTGGCTGAAACTTGAACAGGATATTACCTGAGAGAGAGAAAGAGAGAGAGAGATGCCAGAATTATTGGCACCTTCATGAAAATGAGTTTCGGCTGAAACTATACACATAGAGTAAAATGATCAGCACCCCCACAATTAATATTTGGTGAATCATCCAATGGAGAAATTAACATGTCCTCCTGTAATGTCTAACAAATTTGGAGAAACCTGTAGAGGACCCTCCTCTATGCAAAACATTTTAATTTCCTTTACATTTTTATTTGTAATGTGGATGCCAAGCCAATGCATAGTCCTAATCCAGAGACTGAAATGGCCATTGCAGTGGAAAAAGTTGTAATATTAGTTAAAAAAAAAAAAAAAAAAAAAAAAAAAAAAAAACCAGTATGCCAGTCAGTAATGTAAGATGTTAAGTTAAGATGGCAAATTTTTGCATTAGGATTGGGTTGGACACATTCATATCCATCTTATAATGCGGTCATAAGGCATTATACTCTACACACCATTGTAATTATTTATTTAAAAAATGCATTACACTTTATAGCTATCTTTTTTATGCATTATGAATTAGTAAGATAGTATATCATAAGTATTGTTCACAACACACCAATAACAAAGAAAACAAGCACCTTTGTATAGAGCATCACAAGACCTGTCTGAATGTTTTCTTTTTCTTTTTGAATAATACCAGAGAGATGATCAGAAAATGGTAGTACACAACTTTACCACTTCGGAAAGAACCGGTCAGTGTGTCTACAGCTCCACATAACCAAAGCCTAATAATGCATTATAAACCCTGTGAACTGTAATTCCTTTTCATAAATAATTTTAATCATCTATATTGGCTTATGAATGCATAATAAAAGGTTATAAGTCAAATAGGCCTACACAGTAGTCAAATTCTAACAGCTGTGGTTCATGTGGCCATAAACTAACAATTAAACAAACAAATAAATACTTTAAAATATAAAAGTAAGATTTTATAAGGAATTTTGTAATAAGGTTTTTTTTTGTTGTTGTTGTTTTTTTTAAGGTTTACTTCATTGTAATGTTTACTTTATTCCACCAACTTATCTTTTTAAAACGCTGCTCATATTTTTGGACTTAGTCTAAAAACTAATAATGAATGCTTAAAGTTTTTAAAATGTTCAATCTAACGCCATATTTCATTCATTAAAACTTGTAAGTTACTCACAAGAACACCGAGCTGAAGTGACAGCCTCCAGCAGATCTGCTGCAATTCTCCCATTTCAACAAGTGGGGTAAAAAAAAAATAAATCCTGTCAGATTAATAAAGAGTTACATTTAATCATGACTAATTAGATCAGCTCGCATCTTTCACATCAAATTAGCTTCCACGTGCCCAGCATGACAGCAGCGTTTATACGAGTCACTTTACAGAATCGATTCTTTTAAACGATTCGAACTACAGGAGGTTTGACTCTTTTCCATTCATAACGCGGAGTGTTGTGAAGTGTCATTCTATCATTTCTTGTCCTTCTATAGTTCCATATGATCACACTGTATTCCACATTTAATAGCCTAATTTCATGTATAACAATTAAACTAATTAATCTACGTCACAGCATCCAGGTAGCCTACATTTTGAGTGAATAAAAGCTTTCTGTATGCTACACCACCATTTCTTTCTTTAAAAAAGTGATGTTCTACAAGATAAACATATTTTCAATAAACAAAAAGACATCTGATATAATAAAATAATCAAAATCATCTAAATTCATTTCTGCTTCCGAGTCAATTCGCCCGAATGATCCACTTTAAAGAGTCATTTTAAAAGAACCGATTCATCTCGCTAATCAGTATTATTTATATGAGGAGTTTTCTCAGGCGGAAGAACATCCTGTTAGGTTCAGATGTAGGCAAACACAAAGCTGCAGCTCCACCCGCACATGCAAACGCAAAGGCAAAGGCCAGGTAAAAAAAATCTACATTTTACACCAGGTAGATAAAATTAAAATGACATGGACCTGGCTGGAGTTTGGACTGATTCTTTAAAAGGAAACAGTGAAAAATGCCTTTAAATTCTACCTGTGCAACAATTCCAAGCTGTTTCAGCCTAAACAAGCAATTTAATTAACTCTAGGATATCTGCTATTGAATTTTGATTAATAGAAATTCTAATAATATTCTAATAGAATTGTTTTTGGCTAGTCATATGGCACCAGTGATTTACACAGAACATACAATTTAATTTAATTAATTAGAAATCCAGCAAAATATAGCAACAGTTACATTTTTACAAGCAGACTTTTGGTGTTTTGTGGTTGTTTATTGTGTGATTTTATGTACTTCTATAATAAATAAATAAATAAATAAATAAATAAATAAATAAATAAATAGTTTTTGCTGGCCATCTTGACCAGGACTCCCTGGTAGAAGAGATACTGTATCTCAACAGGACCTTCCTGGTTAAATAAATTGCAGGAAAAAAATATATAACAATAATAATAATAATAATAATAATAATAATAATAATAATAATAATAATAAAATAACATTTTAATTCCAGATGTCTACACTGTAATTTTGACTTGTAACAAATGAGCTTTATATATCTATAAACTACATTTTTGACTGTTAGACTATTAATACTTCAAGATAAAATTCAAATTTAATTTTATGCCGCACTCACAACCTTGCACAGTACGACGTGCAGTGAAATGGTTTTTATTGACTGTACATGTCATAAAATAGAATTGACATAAACCATGATTTACTTGTATACAAGTAGAAAAGGAAAAAATATAAAAATATAAGGGATATAAAAGATTGATGACAGCAACAGTATGACTACAGTTGGAATAAAGTGCAGATATGTGCAGTTGTTATCTGTGCAATATAAAGCTGTGCAGCATCAGGCTGAGGTAGTTGTAGTGAAATTACCAACATATATAATAAATATTTACAAATTACTAGAGTCCAAGCTCTAGTCCTCAGTGTTGTCCCGGTTGAGGGCCCAAATGGTCTGTGGAAAGAACCTCCTCCTCATTCGCTCTGTGTTGGCCTTCAGGGAGCGGAAGCGCTTCCGTAACCGCAACAGAGAGAAGAGTCCATTGTTCGGATGGGTTAGGGTTAGGTCCTTCACTATTTTCCTGGCCTTGGTCCTTGCAGCACCGCTTGCTGAAGGTCGACTGCAGGTCAGCGAGCTCAGTGTGGATGGTGTGCTCAGATGATCGCACCACCCTCTGGAGAGCCCGTCTATCCTGCATGGTGCTGTTCTTAAACCAGGCTGTGATGCTTCCTGTCAGGATGGTGCAGGTGTAAATGTTCCTTAGAGGGCAGTTTAAAGTCCTTTAAAGTCTAAGGTGGTAGACACACTGACGTGCCTTTCTCACCAGAGTGTTAATGTGACAAGACCAAGGCAGGTCCTGCGTGATGTGAACACCAAGGTATCGGAAACTGTCCACTCTCTGTAGCTCCTCTCCTGCTTCGTCCTGAAGTCCACCATCAACTCTTTGGTCTTCCTGACGTTCAGGATGAGGTTGTTCTCCTGGCACCAGTTCTCCAGGCTTTTAATGTCCTCCAGGTATGCCTTCTCAATATGTCTAACAGAATTATAACTTGCCATGATGAGTATATAAGATGTGTGTAAAGATTTTTAGGGTTACGCTAGATATAATTACTACAAATGGTGCACCGAAAAGGAAAATTCCTGACCCAAACCGAACATTTAGGAGACACTAGGCCGAAAACATGCTGAGGGCTGAAATTTGGGTAGCCAGGAGCTCATGAACGTGAGCAGCAACTACCTGTGCATTTCTGGTAGACATCTGAAAAAAAAATAGCACCTACTACGCACTGTGTTATGAGGCTTAGTAGAATATATTATAGCATGTTGATTCATTTTCTATAGCAGGAGCTCTGACAGTAATTCAGGTTTACATTCAAGCACTTGTTCCAAAACATTCTGGTTTCTATAGTATCAACTTACACAGTGGACACTTTACATAATCTAAGGCTAATAATAAAGGGATTTAAAAATGTGCTTTTATTTAACAAAGGGGGAAAAATATAATCACTGATATGGTGAAGTTTTCAGTAAGGAGACATGGAAACGTCTTCCTAAGAGAGGTGTTTGCACTTTTGGTTTCTCACTAACATGACAAGCTGCATTTTTGTTTGGTTTTAGAGAAAAAGAGAGTCTGATGAGGGAACGATTGTTTATAGCTGCTGTAACAGAAGAACAGGAACTATCTTGTCTTAATCTTGTAGGTTAAAAATATGACGTGTAGTTCAATAATACATTTAAGAAAATTGTAATCATTAGCAAATTGCTGTGGTATAAGAGAAATGAAAACACTTCAGGACGCACTGTTACAGGAAAATAATCAACTTTAGGATGGTAACAGTGACTCTGCTTCATCACACCACCCCATCGTTAAATATATGTTTTTAAATAAAACGGCACATTCGAAGTGTTTTATTCTTTACTTCGACTAGGAAACCCAACATCCTCAGCAACAATGTTTCACAGCGTTGTTTATGAATTATGAAAAGTGTGATGGTATTGATGTGCAGCAGGGATTTTTCTTTTTGCTGTTTCCAAGCGAGCGGTCCATCAAGTAGTGGAGAAGTCCTTGGCCGTTGTACTCGCTTTTAATACTTGGCATGAACAGGGATTACAAATGGCTAATGTCTAATGTCCCTTGTAGAAACCGTGAAATTTTTTAACATGGCCAACATTTTCATCGCTGAACACATCTGTGCTGACCAAGCAAAGGAAACAAATAAAATTATTTGGGAAGTGTTAAATTTGACAATTTACTGTACTTTTTTTTCTTCACTCAAACATTTTGGTTTCTTTATTTTTTTTAAAACCATTTTTCAGCTTAAAATTGTTGGTAACCAAAGTTCCAGCACATCCCTATTTACTCCATCCATCCATCTTGCATACCGCTTATCCTATTCAGGGTCGTCTGGAGCCTATCCCAGGGACACCCTGGATGGGGTGCCAACCCCAGTCCCACACATTCTCACACAATGGACAATTTAGAAATGCCAATCAGCCTACAATGCATGTCTTTGGACTGGGGGGGGGGATAAAAAAAAAAAACAGAGGAAACCCCTGAAGCACAGGGACAACATGCAAACTCCATGCGCATAGGGCAGAGGCGGGATTTGAACACCCAAACCCGGAGACGCGAAGCAAACCACTTGGCCACCGTGTCCCCTTCCCTAATTACACCTAATAAAAATCGTTTATGGACATGATTGTAGACTTGATATTACGATTAGTTTACTTTAGTCTTAATTTTTTTTACAAGTAAATATTCATGGAATTTTAAAACAGCAGTCATAAGCAACTTCATAATTATAGAACAGCAGTAACAGCAGTCCAGTCATATCAGATACATCACCCCCTCTACTGCCTCAGAGGAAAGTCTTGCATCACATCATCCTTACATTTCTTTGCACATTCAACAGATGAACAAAAAAAAAAAAAAAAAACCCAACCTTTTCTTTAAAACCGTTTATTGCTTTCATGCATGAGTGCCATAAAATTCCCAAGACCCGGACTACAGTCCACAACACTACAGATGATGTAAAATATTCCCTCTCCCTTTCACTTTCTGTACAAATGTATATAATCATAAATAGAAGCTCAAAGGTAGACATTAAAAATAGGAAATCACTGGGGTGTAACCAGGAGTCCGAAACACCCCTCGTGTCTGTGAACCGGTATTGCAGCGGGTACGTAACATGCATCAATGCAGAAATGAAGTGCTGTTTACTGAAATGAGACGCACGCACACACACACACACACACGCACACACACACACACACACACTCATACATACACACATACACACACACCAACACCAAAAAGACATTTTACAGCTTCTTCGTGCAAAGAGGTACAAATGATGCATGGACACATTTGATCTAGAGTGCATTCCTGTTTTAGACTGATGTACATTTGTTATGTAGACTTTTACATCCGTACCATCATCTTTCACAAAAAAAAAAAAAAAAAAAAAAAAAAAAAGGAACAAATCCATCAATAAGTCCACGGCTGAGAAGCTGGTGTCTCGTGCAGCGCTTGCTTTGGTTAGTCCAGGACTCTGGGGAACTGAACATGTGAACAATACAGCGGTCGGTAAAACATGTAGGGTTGTGCGGGGAAAATGCATAGAGCCGATGTTCCGCGTGTCAGAGCTGAGAACTGAATTTGGCGTCAAAATCATTTCTAGTCCTCCTTGATGCTGCCTCGGTGATGAGCCCAGAGACATGTAGACATTAGAGATGGTAAAGGAGAACTATAAGCACTGACATTTAAAAAAAAAAAAAAAAAACAACTACATCAGCTGGCAATTTTTTTTTTTTAACATGATTTCATGTAAACAAACCTTGGGAACATTTGACTTAAGGATACATAAAGATACATAAAATCTACGCAAGCCCTTCGTTAACAACTGCTAAAACCTAAATAAATATTTATAAAGGCTTCTTCCAACTGATATCAGCCGTCGTAAAGAGTACTTGTGAATCGGATAATGTCGTGACTGACATTCGACTGTTATAACAACTGACCGTGATGTCAAAGATCAAAACTCGAAAAAAAAAAAAAAAAGTATAAATCAAAAATAAAAGAGTGAAAATCAACTTATTTAATTGACAGAGAAAATATTCATAATCCCGTCATCAGTCTTATGTCATTGCCCTTCTGCCAACTATTCATAAGCAACATCTAAGCAGAAATATGAGATGTACTTAACCTCACTTGACATAGCATCATGTGCATGTCACAACAGTACATACAAGTACACACAGCTACAAAGTCATAACACAAATGGCATAACAGGTTTATGACAACAAAAATGTTTGTATCTTGTTTTAGGTGTTATGTCTACTCTATAACAGCCGACACCTCATTAAGTCAACTTTACGGACACCTTATGTCACACTGCCATCTTTATAGCAGTTAACGCCTCGTTATGTCAACAATATAACAGCCGACACCTCATTAAGTCAACTGTATAGCAGGGACACCTTATGTCATGTCAACTTTTTCATCTTTATAACAGCTAACCCCTCATTATGTCAACTCTGCAAATAGTATGAGGGGTGACACTTCGTTACGTCAACTTTGGTAACTTTGAGACAGCTGACGCCTCGTTGTGTCAATGTTACAACGGCACACACTTTGTTGTGTGAACTTTATAACAGCTTTGTTAACTTTCTCTTCTGTAGAACAGCTTAATGCCCATTAAATCAACCGTGTCAACTTTATGACAGGCGACACCTCGTTATATCACTTTTATAACAGCTGACACCTTGTTACGTCAACTTTGAGACAGCCAGTGCCTTGTTTGGTGTCAATGTTACAACAGTCAACGTTTTGTGTCAACTTTATAAAAGCTGTCAGCTTTATCGTCTTCATAACAGCTTATTTTTAATTATGTCAACTTTGTCATTGTCAATTTTATAACAGCCGATAAAAAACCTCATAACAGTGGACACCTGTTGGAGTTAGCTTTTATAAATGTTGTATAAACGTAAGTTTGTTTGAGTTGTCACAGGGCTAACGTAGGGGCTATGTAGCCTTATGAACACCATGTTTAAGCAAAGTGTTGCCAAAACCTCTGACTTAGAGCTATTAGAGACAGACTATCTTATAACCACAACAGTTTCAATCGACACGTTAACTATATCATTTGGTGGAGTCCATCTTTGGTTTGGCACTTCGTCGTTTTTAAAAACATGAGGTGGAACTTTAATACAGACGATACAGAAAGAGTACAAGACACTTTAGGGATATATTTAGATCTAGTCTACAAGGCATGGATACAGCTTCAACACCCATTTAGACCGTCGATTATAATCGACAATCCGAAACCTTTTTTCAATCCACGGTAGAGAAAAATCACAACTCACTACCAAGCAAACAGTCATGTGGTGCACAACTCACAGCGCACATGGTCCTTTAAGATGAGTTGGAATGATCAGGACCATTTTCACTTTTGTTATCCTCAGAAATGACGGACATATTAAAGGTACTCTTTTAATTTACTGCAAAACCAATTCATTAACATTCATCAGTAGTGCAACAGATTTAAGGAGGATTTCACAAACATGATTCAGCCCTTTTCTTATTATTTTCTTCTTTTTTTTTTTTTTTGCTCCCCTGGCCTTTGACTAGCACTGATCACACACACACACACACACACACACACACACACACACACACACACACACACACACACACACACACACACACACACACACACACACACACACACACACACAGCTTTAAAATGTTAATTCATTAAAATTTCCCAGGACAAAAAAACAAAAACAAAAAAACAAAACATCAAGGTGGGCTTTCAGGAAAGAGAACACCTGATAATGTGTGTTCAAGCTGCGGGAAACGAGAACCAAGCAAGCATTTAAGAGCATTCGAAAATTTCAGCCAAGACATGCAAGTCGATCAGGAGTGTACGGGGAAAACAGCAAGAGTCCGGGGAGAAACGATGTGGCACTGCCTGCTGTAGAATAAATAACTTTACATTCCCACATCCCACTGACATCCCGGCGTTAAATCCTCTGAAGGAAAACAAAGAAAAAAACGACTGAGAAGGAGAGGAATAAAAATAACAAGGACGCCTCCTGAAGTCCCCTATGAGAAGTACCTACAAAATCCTCACCAAGGCATTTGCGTGTGCCACTACATAAATAATCGGGACATCCATTATAATAATGGAATACAGATGCATCTTTTTTTGAGCAGTCTGTAACTAAAGCCTCATTACTTCTTCTGCTTCTTGAAGATCTTGAACGGGGTGTGTTTCTTGCGGCTTGTGGAGTCAGTGTCTTCTCCTGTGGAGGCGCTGTCTTCCTCCAGCGGGCTTTTCTTCGACGAGATCTGAGGGATGCGGCCCGAGTTCTTCATTGCCGCTATCCCGGGAAGCCCTGTAGGAGACGGCGTGTCCGGCTCGGTCGAGTTCGGGCTTAAGGAGCGTGACGATTCCGACACGGAGCCGTGGATCTCGCTCATGCTGGCTGACTTCTCGATGCCGTAGATCTTTTTCATCAGTATGGGGCTGTCCGAGCCTCCGTCAGGAGAGCCGCCCGAGTCAGTGACTCTGTTTCCTCCGTTGGGGGTGTGGTAGGGAGCCGACTCCTCGGAGCGCGAGTAGGAACCGTGGAGGAGAGACGTGGGCTTCGTGGGAGGAGTCTTGGAGCTCAAAGACAGGCGCAGCTGTTCGCTGGTTTGAGATACGGACAGGGAGGAGTCCGAATCGGAGCGATTCAAATCCCTGAGGAGAGAGGTTCATTAATGCGGTGAGATCATCGGTCCATCAGTTTTCATTCACTTCCTGCAATTGTTTCAACAGGTGCAAAACTCAATAAGTTAGAACTTTCAGAAATGACTAGGAAAAAAAGTGATCATCCAATATTCAGTAATTTAGAGCAAGAATTAGGAAGTTAGTCAAGCTGAGTGCAAAACCAGTGCAGAGGTGCCAACATTGCTAACAAAATCCTAGAAGACACAGAGAAAACAAATTTACCACAAAATCTCCTAGTGTATGTCAGTGTAAGAGATAACGCCATACTAATAGCATAAACGATGAACAGCACATTCTGCCTTGAGCTTTTACCAAGCAGAGATCGTAGCCCCACCCTCTCAATGTCTATTGGTTCACAAAAGCAAGCAGTCAAAGTTCACCTAGATAAAGTTGCCGTGAAGTGAAAGCGAGTCTCTCGCTTCCTGCGCAAGTGAAACAGCTTCTCCGCAAGGCAGATTTCCTTTATGTTTTTGATGAAAAGTGTACTTTTCAGGTGTCTCCCTTATCGCCATAGCAACAAGTCAGATATTGTAAATGCCAAGGCTAAACTGTAAATGTTGGCATCTCCGGCAGTGTCATAAAAGTTAAGAAAGCAGAGCGCAAGACACTGTGTGTGTGTGTGTGTGTGTGTGTGTGTGAGAGAGACATGCTAATAAAGAGCGAAAATGTTATGAAAGATCAACACACATGTGTGATGCTTGCTGGAATGGCTGGAAGACAAGAAAATGAGATGAGTTCAGAAAAAGAGATACTAGCTTTGTGAACCGCACTACTTTCATGCCAGGCAAGGTGCACAAACACAAACACACGAGTACCCATAGCTTCTACTTCGACGAGGGGGCGAGTCTGGAATGGGGTCCATTGGCTGGAAAGACAAGTGATAGATGCAGGAATGAGGCGCAGAGGGCGAGAAGGAGGAGGAGGAGGTGGAGGAGGAATAAGGAGGACAGGAGGTGCAGAAAATGGAGGGGTGTGAGACAGCGAGGCCCAACTTGTCAACCTGCCCGTGAGACTGGCGCAGGTTGGGCCTGGGCCAGGACGGTGGCAGGTATGAACTGCCCTCCCCCTGATGCCCTCCGGCCGCATGGCTGCTCTCTACCAACCTCTGAGAACCCATGGCCAGCTGCGGGTCAATGTGCCTCTGGCGAAGAGACATCATACTGGGAGCTGTGGACACAGAACACCACATGTTACACAGGTATTTCAGTACAGCAGGGAAAAAAAAAAAAAAAAGAAAGATTGGTGTCAGGAGGCGTGGTTAAGCAGGAATTTCAGGTGCAACTCAAAACTCAGGTGTTCGGAGGTAAAAAGTGCAGGTGGGAGGGTGAGATACAGCTGCTTTATCAAGAGAACAAACACTGACCACAGCGATACCCTAATTTTCTTTCTCCACAAGGAATTAAGGCTATTAACCTGATGAATGAGTGTGATGTTAAACTGGCTTGTTTTTTTTTAATTTTAAATTAAAATACCTGTTTCTTTAGTTCAAGGAATTCTGGCAAGATAGTTTTCATTATAGACACTGCATTAAAATCTTAGATTTATAAGTTAGACTGTAAATTATTTATTAGGTTGTACCAATAATCTTAGCAAATCTGAATCCTTAAGTAACGAGTACACCAGGGCTGTCAAAGGAGCCACTCAAATATAAATTATTTATCATTCTTGTGTTCTCCAAGACAGAAAAATCATGAGGAAGGAAAAATCATAAACATTAATATCTATATCTGTCATTATTATTTTATTTAAAACTTCTGATGAATAATTGGGGGGGGGGGGGGGGGGAAGATGCATTCCTTCAGAGCCCTTGAAAACAAGAGTTTGTTTAGCCAAAAGGTTTTGGAAATGTAATGTGATTCAAGAGTTTTAGTAGAACATGCATGTCATGCAATTATAGGAAAATGATCAACAGCGAGGTGTTGCTTCAGGTGATGAAGCAAAGTCACTGTTAACACCCTGATCATTTTCCTATAATAGCACATGCCTAAGTGTTTTATTCCTCTTATACTACAGCAAATTTTTATTAATTGCAGAATGACACATCATAGTTTTTATCTGTTTATAGTTACATTTAACATCCATGTCCATGAAACAAGCTAGTTTCGGCTCTTAGTTACATCATCACAGCTATAAACAGTCATTCCGTCACCAGCCTCTTTTTCTCTCTCTTAAAGTTAAGAATATAAAAAAAATATAAAATAAATAAAAATGCAGCTTTTTTAGCAATGCATACATTACTAATAAACCACAAAACCACAAATAACTCATCTTAAGACTTTGCTGTTAAGACGTAAAGTTACAGCTTTAGTTCTGTCTGTTACAAAGCACTGACACTGGAGATTCATTCCATAAATGCTAAATAAACGTCTCCTTACAGAAAACTTCACCATATCAACGATTAATCCGTTTATGTGAAGCATCCGCCATACAAGTCCCTGTACAAGTTCTCACCACAGAACTTCAACACTGCTGAATTTAAAGTGAAATTTCCTTTGACAGCCCTACAGTACATGCATTGCCTTTGTGGTAAATTCATAACGGGACAGTTGCAGAGACGGAGATCATCCATTTCACAGCAGCATAATGTTAATGTATTTCTGTTCACTGAGGTATACGTGGTCTGCAGTGGGTGAAAGAAGGAGAAATGCTTAAGTGGGGCAGGTGGAAAGGTGATGAAAGCCAAAATTAAAGACCGGAGGTCACTCACTCAAGGGTCCATAACCCGGGTGGCATCTGGAAGGTTGGGCGAGTCGAGTACCAAAGGCTGTTAAAGGCCGAGTTACAAAGTTTGACAGATAACATACAATAAATAGGAACCAGTGTGCTTTTCGCAATGCTTCTGGTTTCAGCCAAGAGCGTGAATATGCCAATTGGTGTTAATACCATTACAATTACATTATATTACTACATATTTAAGATGAAAGGCAGTTAAGTCATTGTGGTATGATCTATAAAATAAGTCTAGTACCCTAAAAAATTAGACATTAAGGGTGCTTTCACATATGCATTGTTTAGTCCGTTTGAAAGGAAGCCTGGTGTGTTCTCCACATCGGCACGGTTCTTTAGGAAGGTGAGAATCACGCTCAGGTTCAGTCCGAGAGCGTCTGAGCGAGGTGGCCTCGGCCCGCTTCCAAGTGAACTCTGAGAAAGTGATTAGACTCTGAATCGACTCGGTTACAGGAAGTGAATCAAACATGCCGTGTGTTTTGGGTTGTAGAATTTTTTTCGTAGATGCGAGCTGCTAATCTGAGCCAATGGACAGAGCTGTACTGCTGCAGGAATGCAGTGTGTTCGAACAAAAACAGAAAGTAAACGCTGGATGCATAATAACGAATTATTCATATAAATATCTAATAATTTATGTAGAATCATCTCTGTGGTGTCTGTGCTCGGGTCATGTTTATGATCTGTAGGTTCAGGATCCATGCCTTTTCGTAAATTCTCCCAATGACTACCATCATTGTACCGTTATTTTTCTAATATGAATACAAGCTGCTGCAGCTCATCCTTAAATCTATAGCGTAGGCCTACATACATGCAATTACAACTACACATACTTACACGCAAATCAATACAAGTAGCTAACAAATAAAAAAATAAATACCAGTTTCATGTCGATTCAGACTAACAAACGGACTGACAGGTGTGAAAGCGTCCTTAGATTAAACGAAATGCCCAGAATAATTTTAAAAAAAGGTCTACAAATATTAAATAGATTTGTCTTTTTCAACGGTGCAGAGACTATCAAGCCTCAGATTAATATAATACTGTAGACTTACTGGAAAAAAAATACAAAGATTCGGTGTCATCATTCATGTATTCTGAGTGCCATTTAGAAAAAAAGTGACAAAAGCATTGTAAAGAAGATCTTCCACAGCACCTGAAGTTTGAAAACCCATCCCACCAGACAGAAAGCAAACGCAGCTTTGTGCTTACACACAGTAAGAGTTATGTTTAACATTACAAGCCCGCATCCCTGTGTCTCTTCATAAACAGAACTGATATTCTGACATGTGCATGGAACATCTCTCCCAGTCAGGAGGAGGGTTTTTTAGATTTAAGCAGCAGGCTTTTAGTTTGTCTCTGCGAGCCCTTAATGGACCGAGCCTTGGACCCGTTCGTGTCGGGCAAGTCCTTACATTGCAGAGGTCCGGGTGCCACGATGTCCTCGTCCATGTCGTCCATGTCTTCCGACATGATAAAGGGCTGCGGTGTGCCGCGGCCGCCCATGAAGCTGGGGTCAAGGTTGAGGGCTGAGGCCAGCGAGGGCAGACCCGGATTATTCACTACTGTGAAACCTGTCAGCATCTCGATATGCTGCCACCGGTGAAGTCGCTCTCGCAGGGCAGCTGTTACCTCTGCCAGAGCCTGCCTGAGAGAGAGAGAGAGCGAGTGAGCGAGCGACAGAGAGAGAGAGAGAGAGAGAGAGAGAGAGAGGCAGAGAAACAGACACAAGGAGAGCGAGAGTGACAGCGATACAGAGAGAGACAGAAGTGAGAGTGAAAGAGAAAGACGTTAGAGGCAGGCAGAGAGAGAGATATTTAGTTTACTATGGTGCAAATAATTTGAATCCATTACAATCAGTTCAAAGATTTTCCCTTAACATGGTTGGTAGTATGTAAATTTCCATTATTTACTAAAATAAATTATAAAATGTTTTACTGAAAAAAAATCTTTTTCTTATACATTCTACATTATGAGCTTATAATCCTTCAAATACTGTATATACATCCACGAAGACCAGTCTCAAGTCATTTTAAGTGAATCTAATAAATATAATAAAAAAGTTCAAATGAATGGGAATTTAGAGAAGTGATGTCCTCGAGTCAGTATCAGTGCAGACGTGTTTGAGATCGTGAACATGGTGTAGATATGAGCGCAGACTCACTTAGCTGCCAGGATTTTGTGATCCACATCATCTAGTGAGGAGCTGTGTGCCACGTGAAATGTCCCGAACAGCGTGTTCCTCTTCTTTTTTATTTTCTCTGCCTGGGAATGAGACAGAGTCACATTTCACTCCGATTAAAAGCAGTCAGATTCGCACTTTGAAATCAGACAGAATTTTCCTTTTGAAAACTCATTAAAACCTACAGTATTAAAAGTTTAAACAGTAGTCTAGGCTAAGAGTCAATGGAAATCTGAAAAACTGCAAGAGCAGTTTTTCAGATTATTCAGAATATTAGCCTTAACAGAGCTGGAGACAAAGTTTAAAAAATACACAAAAAACTGGCAGTAAATCACAATAATAATAATAATAATAATAATAATAATAATAATACGTGGAAAAAATGGTCATATTTATATCACACTCAGAAATATCATATCATTGACTATTATCTCAACATATTATCCTTAATTATCTAAATGATCTAGATACTCATTAAATGTCTTGTTGCTTGTAGTAAGGGTACGTAAACATTTGCGCTCGGAGCGTGGAACAGGAAAGACTGTGTAATACTAACCCCCTCTTTGGCGACCAGCAGCTGTTTCTCGGCATTCTGCTTCTTGATGTTGTAGTACTGCACCTCCACCTCGTGTGTGAGCTGCAGCCATTTCTGCAGAGCTTCAGGAGGAGACCAGCTGCTGCGCGACTCCAGCTCTTTCTCAGCCTTCTTCAGGGCCATGCGTACCTGCAGGGGGCGCCAGAGTTGGCTTAATACCGGCAGCATGCGGCGGATAGGTGCAACACTTCTCTGTTTAGTGGCTCACAGAGTGAGAGAGAGAGAGAGAGAGAGAGAGAGAGAGAGAGAGAGCGAGGAGAACGCCTTGGCTGGTTAAGGATGAAGGCCTAAGAATTATAATGTGTTGTTTCCTGGCAACTAATGGAAATTTGGTTGGGCGTAGCAAAAAGCGCGAGCGGTTCGGAGTGCATTATGTTTGACTGACGAGATAAAGCATACAAAGTGCAGGAGCCGATAACGAATCAAAATTGTGCTTATTCAGTGTTGCGTGATAGAAAAATAAAAAGCCAAAGATTTCCTCGAATGGTACAGAACAAGAAATCCAAGCACCTGAGTTTATAAAATCATTAATTTACCCCCTTCAACTCTTAAAAGCCATCACACATTGACTCAGACTTACATTCCTTAATCTCTCTTAACGAAACGCAGCTTCTATTAGCTTCTGAATAATCAATAAAATACTACACTACTATTCAAGATGAATAACTCTATAACAAGCTGAAATTTTCTGCCTGTTTTGGGGGTGCCCATGTTCAGCACTGAATTTATTTGTGATGTCGCACTCCATAGTATGGTTAATGGTTCATATCAAAGTAAACACTAAAGGCTTTTTTTAACCTAACTTACTAAGTTTAGATGTTATGATTTTATTGTGGCAGTTGTATACAGTGTTTTACCATCAAAAAAAACTTTCGCTGTACCAATGTTGTTATGGAGAGGTGTGAATTGTTTGCCCAGCAGGGAGCTCACACCCCGCCCCTTTCCCCATCGCCCTGCTCACCAGCAGTTAAACACAAAGTCACGATACTCTAAACACAGAAACCCAACAGTGCAGGACTTACAAAATAATTTGTTTAAACTGATTGAAAATGTCCGATAAGTCGATTTCCATCCTGCCAGTGGAATGGAATGCCAGTGTACTGCTAGAAAGGGTTAACAGAGTTGTAATGAATGTTACAGGGAATGTACTATCTTTCTTTCTTTTGTCCTGCCAGCATGAGAGTAAAAAGATCGGAGCTTCAGAGACAGTGCTGATACACACCTCTAACGTCTCTATAATCTGCTCTCTGCATCAAACTATTACCATACTTGTTATCCTGCATTTAAAAAAACAAACAAACAAAAAAAAACATTCCATCACTGACTTCCGGACGCAGGACATAATGAATACCTGATCATGCAGAAAGCTAAAACAAATCAATAAATACATGAAAATAAACACGCTGCTTGGAATTTAGCCTCTCCCTCTGCCACAAATTTTTATTTCAGCACATTGCTAGTCTCTATCCCGGCTATGTGAGAGAAAGATGATTGGCAGAGAGAAGGGAAGAATAGACGAGTCATGAAAGAGCGGAGAGAGAGCGGCTCGCTCGTTTCCAGCATCATTACACAGCTCTAATGAGGCACTGCAGTGCTTTAACACGACAGAGCAGTGGAGCAGCGACACCACTGCACGTTGTATCCTCTTATACGTTTTCTAATCTTGCGCTCAGCACAGTCGGCTTCTCACTTCACTTCAGGAAGTAGGGGAGGGGGCGTGTCAAAAGGTTTGACTCGTTTCCACAACAGCACACAGCGTCCTGGATAACAACATGCCTCCTGTCGAACCTAAATAAGAGGCCATATGTTTAAAGAGAGGTAATTTTCACCTCTATTGCATAGAATTTCTCTTTGAGATATACAGTGGGGGGAAAAAAGTATTTCATCCCCTGCTGATTTTGTACATTTACCCACTGACAAAGAAATGATCAGTCTATAATTTTAATGGTAGGTGTATTTTAACAGTGAGAGACAGAATAACAACAAAAAAAATCCAGAAAAATGCATTTCAAAAAAGTTATAAATTGATTTGCATTTTAATGAGGGAAATAAGTATTTGACCCCTTCGACTTAGTACTTGGTGGCAAAACCCTTGTTGGCAATCACAGAGGTCAGATGTTTCTTGTAGTTGGCCACCAGGTTTGCACACATCTCAGGAGGGATTTTGTCCCACTCATCTTTGCAGATCCTCTCCAAGTCATTTTCAATGCCCTGGCTGAGGGAAGGAGGTTCTCACCCAAGATTTGACGGTACATGGCCCCGTCCATTATCCCTTTGATGCGGTGCAGTTGTCCTGTCATCTTAGCAGAAAAACACCCCCAAAGCAAATTGTTCCCATCTCCATGTTTGACGGTGGGGATGGTGTTATGATTTGGGGTCATAGGCAGCATTCCTCCTCCTCCAAACATGGTGAGTTGAGTTGATGCCAAAGAGATCTTACCACACCTGACCACAACACTTTGACCCAGTTCTCCTCTGAATCATTCAGGCAAACTTCAGACGGGCTTGTACATGTGCTTTCTTGAGCAGGGGGACCTTGCGGGTGCTGCAGGATTTCAGTCCTTCATGGCGTAGTGTGTTACCAATTGTTTTCTTGGTGACTATGGTCCCAGCTACCTTGAGATCATTAACAAGATCCTCCCGTGTAGTTCTGGACTGATTCCTCACCGTTCTCATGATCATTGAAACTCCACGAGGTGAGATCTTGCATGGAGCCCCAGACCGAGGGAGACTGCCAGTTTCTTCTATTTGCGAATAATCGCACCAACTGTTGTCACCTTCTCACCAAGCTGCTTGGCGATGGTCTTGTAGCCCATTCCAGCCTTGTGTAGGTCTACAGTCTTGTCCCTGACATCCTTGGACAGCTCTCTGGTCTTGGCCATGGTGGAGAGTTTGGAATCTGATTGACTGATTGCTTCTGTAAACAGGTGTCTTTTTACAGGTAACAAACTGAGATTAGGAGCACTCCTTTTAAGAGAGTGCTCCTAATCTCAGCTCGTTACCTGTGTAAAAGACACCTGGGAGCCAGAAATCTTTCTGACTGATAGGGGATCAAATCCTTATTTCACTCATTAAAATGCAAATCAATTTATAACTTTTTTATTTTTTTTAATAGTTTTTCTGGATTTCTCACTGTTAAAATACACCTACCATTAAAATTATAGACTGATCATTTCTTTGTCAGTGGGTAAATGTACAAAATCAGCAGGGGATCAAATACTTTTCCCCCCCCACTGTACATGTACACATTATATATATATATATATATATATGTCTTGTATATCATAATGCATATCCCGTATCGTAGAACCATCATATCTCCCACTCCTTCTGTTAATTGTTTGTTAAAAGTCTGAAGTAGCTATTTTTTTTCATTTTTTAATTTTTTTACCTCCTCTGTGACACTCAGAGCATCACACTACTCATGGAAGAGAGGGGCTGTTTAAAACTGCTGTTTAACACAAGGCTGTGAAACTGAACAAGCTTTTTATTGAGGAACAATTGCTCTCTCACTAATGTGCTTGATATGTCTGAATTCTTGCTCGTCATTTCATACACACATTGTCTGTATATTAATCTGTGCATTGCAGCACATACACCACGGCAGTTTGTACAGCGCGTAACTCTTGTACCCGTTCGAACCAAGATGAGATTTCGAAGGAGGAGGGAACGAGCACCAAGATACAAATTCCAACCATCTTTTTCACCACCCCCTTCAGTTTGGAAGGAGAATAACTACATGAACAGCCCATGTTGGATGCTAACTAGCTGCTAATGTAGAGCGATATCCAGTTTGTTCAGGGGGGGGTGGTGCAGATGTGTTCCACAGAGCACCTGATTGGACGCAAATTGGACAAAGACTTTTTTTTTTTTTAAACTAGAAATTATACGCTATAAAATGAAAATAAGAATATCTACAAAACATGATTGTCATTTAAAAAAAAAAAAAAAAAAAAACACTTTCTTTCTGTCTACAGAACCAAGAGACATACAAAAAGCTCTAAAATCCAATTTTGATTTAATGGCAGCTTAAAGTTCGAGAGAAACCGGTCACTACATGGTAACACTGAGAACGTTGTTTCTCATGTGGATGTGTTTGCAGGAGTCTGATTCTCTTTATTGTCTGTCTCAAGGGGACAGACAAGGCTATACACGTCCGAGTCTAAAGCTGTAACGTTAACATTAAGATTAGCACAGTACTGCCTGTTTACTCTTCTGGAAAAGCCCATACCATAGAGTTTCTAGAATAATAAGGAAGTAGGATGTGAACTGCATAGGAGTCAAAAACACAAGTGATAGTGTTAAAAAATGAAAGACGGGCTGATCTTAGAAACATGGGTCTTCACGGACATTTGCAATCACAACCTTTTTGTTTTTCCTTTTATTTATTCTAATGTGGTCACTGCCATTGCCACTAGCATGGGCCAAAAATAAAAATAAAAACAAATGAATAAATAAATGAAGGATTCTTCCTTTACTTTTTGCAATGTAGAATCACAGGAAAGCTTAATGCTCTCCGATGACAACTTCCCTCTTCCGCATACTTTATCTCACAGATCCCCAAGATTGCCTTTTAGCGTCGCTCTGAATGACAGCCAGCTCTCCCATCCAGAGAGCACAGCTAATATGCACTCTTAGCACTGAATCCTGGGATTCAAATTCACAATCTCCTAAAGTTAGAGCAAAGGCTTTACTCTAGCGCCCCTCACAAATCCTACTCCTAATCTTTTAACCTAGAGATCAGAAATTTGTAGGTTCAAATCTCAGAACTTCCAGAGAGCAAATCAGCTGGAAGCGTTTGCTAGGGTGATAAACGAGGGTGTGCGCAGGTACTCAAAATTCAAGAAATTTAAATCTTCTGAGACTGTAAATGACACTTCAAAGGTAAGTAAAGACAATTAAATTTGACGTTTGGATGTGCAGCAAGAAAAATCTATTTCCTTTAGGGGTGACAGTAATTGTCACATATGTTTTATATTATTTCTAAAATGTTTTATGACAGTGACTTTGTTCAAGAAAAGGTCAATACTTTCTGAAATGAGCCGAGTGAAAAATTTGAGCAAATGTGTGCAATGTCCATTTTATACATGAATGCCCAGTGTCATCAAGGGTGCCAATAATTCTGCAACTGACAATGTATTGTAAGCACCTTAGCATGTTATTATATATATATATATATATATATATATATATATATATATATATATATATATAAATAAAACAAGCCAGAGAATTAGGAATTCCCGATAAAGCCATTAAAGTTAGAATTTAAAACTAATACTAACAGACCCTCTATAAATATAAATATTAATAATATTAATGTTTAGGTAGAAGATTGTGACCCTTCGGCACACCGTTACCTGTTCCAGCTCTTCCTCGGCGTATTTCTGCCGGCTGAGCTCGTTCACCGTTCCCTCCCGTAGCTCCCGCAGCCGCTGAGCTTCCTGCTTGGCGGAGTTAATCTCGTCCCTGAGTTTCTGCTCCAGGTTTACCTTCTCCACTTCCACCGTGCGGTGCTCCTCCTGGGCGATTCGCAGCCTGAGCATCAAAACAGTTCATTCGAAGATTAACAGCGAACACAAACACCACGGGGCCGCTACTAGCATCAACAATCAGTCAGAGCAGTGCCTTGGACTACAGCTACATTAATCCAGATAGATCTGAAACATGCATTTTCGCTCTCCATCTATACCGCCATTTTCAAACGTTTTCCAAAAATTGCTCGTCCACACTGAAACACCTGAAAACGCTTACATCCCTATACTGTGTATGCGCAAAAAATGTAAGAAGATTTGGCCTGTCATTTACGTCAGGTGTAATGACTCCACTGATGAAAGTGCTAAAATAAAACTTCATTTAATTGTGTTAGATTTAGATTTAATATATATATATATATATATATATATATATATATATATATATATATATATATAAACATTACATTACATTATACTATACTATATTATATTATATAGTGATATAAATCCTCCTACTTACCCATCCTATGTATTTTGCCTATTTACACACTTAATCTCCTTCTTTACTTACTAATTTATTTACTCTGAGGGGCGAGTGGGAGTATTTTGTAAAGCTTTTGATTTGGTAAATTGACACCAGAAGGTTCAATGCATTAAAAAACAAATTACTTTTAGTTGGGGAAAACAAACAAACTATTTATTAGTTAAAAACTCTGTACTCTGTATCAGGGCTGCTCAATATGGTCAAAAACAGCACATTGCAATTATATTACAATATTCCTTCTGAAAATAAAGAAATATATAAACATACACATGGATGAATGAAATTAAATATAATGGTGAACCTGCATTACCTGTGATCATACTTAAAGATTTACATTCAGTAGACAAAAATGAATTGTATTTCTGGACATTTACGATGACAAGAATTACCAAAACACCCCAAAATCCATCTGGAATGTTGGAAGATCGAACTGAAATCACTAAAAATCACCGAAATATAGACCCAATAAAATTAAGTGGTGGTGTATTAGAGCGCTCAGTATATTTTATATAATTAGTATTGCTTTATTAAACATTTATTGTGACTATATTTATTGTTGCATCTCTCACATACAGCTATACAGCAACAGAAAGTCATACTAAATGGAGTCCAAAGGTCTAACTAATAAACTAAGCACTGAACCTGTTCAAAACTGGAACAGAAGTCAAAGCTTTGTGTGTCTGGGTGTGAAAAGCGCTGCTGAACAGAATCTGCTTGTTCAAGGTCGATGATTTTTTTCCCCTCCATATCTAAGCTGCATGTTGTATGGTTACTAGGCTCCCAGCTGTCCTTGTTATTCCAGCCTCCAGAGCGGGTGTGAGGTACCCGTGACTTTAACAACACAAGGGAGTGCTGATGGATGCCTCCAACAGAGGCCAGCACAGGGTTTACACAGGACTGGGAATCTCAGGATCCAGTTACAGTGCGCACGCACGCACGCACGCACGCACACTAACAGTAACCCTTAACTGACAGTAGCAGAGTGTTGAGCATTGTTTCAATAGCAAAGGAATGTAGCTACAGAAGTGGGTTAAAAAATAAAAATCATACTAAGAAAGGAAGGAGATTATAAAATACTATTATGGGACATAATTTTAAGTCAGGCTACTTTCTGCTCGTGAAAAGACTTGCGTGCCGTGATTTGAATCCATATGCTGACGTATTTACTTTTGAAACAGAAAGTCAGAGTTCCAGAGATCCAACAGCGTTCGAGATACGCCACATCTAAACCAACGCAAATCTCAACAAATTAAACGACAGTTTGCCGAAGTAGCTAAATATGGAGGACAGTACAAGGTTTACTCACTGCCACCATCACCCATGCCTGTCCACTTTAACAAATATGATGAGATTCCGTAAATATTTGAACCAAAGTTGAGCGTCACCATCGCCGATGGTGATGGAGTTCGTAAAATGCTCCTCCAAAAAGTCACATAACCTCCAACTCACACAAACTCCACTCTCTTGCTAATTAAAAGACTCCAACTGTTTATTCTCAACCAAGTGATGTCAACAAACTGCTACTGTAAAGCAAGAAATGGCGCTGGGGCTGGGCCATATACGTTCTAGAGAGCATTAAAAATTGTTTAGATACATTATCACATTGGTGTCCAAAACAGTAAAAGAGGACAAAACACAAATTGTGATTTCAAGGGCTGGATTTGGAGGTATAGTACTGTGCAAAAGTTTTAGGCACATGCAAAGAAATGCTGTAGAGCAAAGATGCCTTCAAAATAATTAAATTAAATGTTTCTACATTAAAAAATAAATAAATAAAATACCGTAAAGAGCAGTAAACAGTAGTAAATGAAACAAAGTCATTATTTGGTGTGACAAAAAAATAAAAACAAAAATAAAAATAGTAGTCTCCGGTACAATGTGTGCAGTTTTATAAGGAAATGAGCTGGTAAGTTTTATTGAGCGTCTTGCAGAACCAGCCACAGTTCTTCTGGAGAATTTGACTTTCGCACTTTGCAGCGAAACCCAGCAGCCTTCATTGTGTTTTTTGTCTGAAAAGTGTCTCTTATGTAATATGCTGCTTTCTTTAATGACATACAAACATTTTTCTGTAACATTTAATTTTGTAATTTTTTTTTATTTCTTGTTAATTTCTTTTTAATTCTTGTAATTTTGTAAATAATCTAAAATGTTTTTTGTACTGACTTGATGTAGAAGTCATAAATAAAAAAAAAAATCTATAACAAAGTTTGTACTAAAAAAAAGGATTAAATTCAATTCAATTCAGTTTTATCTGTATAGCGCTTTTAACAATAGACATCGTCACAAAGCAGCTTTGCAGAAATACATAAATTTTGGATCAAAATTTTAAATTGATACATTTATCCCCAATGAACGAGCCAGTGGCGACGGTGGCAAGGAAAAACTCCCCGAGATGACATGAGGAAGAAACCTTGAGAGGAACCAGACTCAAAAGGGAACCCATCCTCATCTGGGTGACACCGGATAGTGTAATTAGAAGTAAATCCCTAACCGTATGCTACATGACAAAGTGCAACTGTGTAGTCAGGATATTCACCACAGTCTGAATACGATGTCTATTCGGCTGAAGACATGAACTGTCCACCGATGGATGCCTAAAACTTTTGCACAGTACTGTACAGTGCTTAATTTGTAAATCTGGAGGTCCCGGAACAATAAGAAGGTAGTGATCTGGCAAGACGAGAGGCATGCGAAAGGTCAAGGTCCCCAAACTCACAGACACGTAAAAGGGCTTCTAGAATCTCACGTAGCCAACGATATTCAGTGCTGATAGGTAGGCCTGTGTAATTACTCAAACTGGTACAGCGACATAACGAGCTTATAGCAGTGAGTATTCTCATACAAAAAGAAACATTTATGGATGGCACATTCTATCAGTTTATGTGCTGTCACCTCAGTTAGCTACAAAACACATTTGCCCAAAGCACTTTGAAAACAAAGCTACGTTTCATACATTTAAACTAACATTAAATGCACAACAACAAAGACACACTCTACAGCGCATGCTACGTGACTGTAGGCTTCGCTTCGTGACAACGATTTCAGGTGAACTTTTGAATTTGAAATGATTACGTTATGTGAAAGAGATTGGCTGTTAGCAATATTTGAGCACCAGTAATATAAGATTAGCATTTTTATTGCAGTTTTTTTGTTGTTTTATTGTACTCTTGGTGAGTTAAAAACTAAAACTTTTAGCCAGAGCCATATTACCCTGCAGTTCTTGCCTGGTTTCCCAGTGAAGCCTAGTGAGGCTACTGATCGGAAGGTCGTGAGTTCAAACCCCAGCACCGCCAAGCTGCCACTGTTGGGCCCTTGAGCAAGGCCCCTAACTGCTCAGATGTATAAATGAAATAATTGTAAGTCGCTCTGGATAAGGGCGTCTGCCAAATGCCGTAAATGTATGTAAATGTAATGTTGAGCCTAGCCAGTACCTGGATGGGAGACCTCCTGGGGAAAACTAAGGTTGCTGCTGGAAGTGGTATTAGGGAGGCCAGCAGGTGGTGCTCTCCCTGTAGTCTATGTGGGTCCTAATATAGTGACGGGGACACTATACTGTAAAAAGAGCACCGTCTGATGAGACGTTAAACCGAGGTCCTGACTCTCTGTGGTCATTAAAAATCCTAGGTCACTTCTCGTAAAGAGAAGGTATAACCCCGGCGTCCTGGCGAAATTTATCTACCATGGCCCCTAATAATCTTCATTCCCTGAATTGGCTACATCATTCTCCTTTCCACCACTAGCACTATGTGCTATGGCTATGTCACTATGCTATGGCACTATGGCTGCAGTCACATCATCCAAGTGTTTGAGGAGATTTCCCCCCATACTATGTAAAGCGCTCTGAGTGTCTAGAAAAGCGCTATATAAATTTAACAAATAATAATTATTATTATTTGATTTTATAATATTGCTGCATGAGATTTTAAACATCCAGCTGTAGAGTTACCAGATCCACATAAAAAGGTTCTGGAATCAGGTGTGCTATATTTTCGAGGTCCCTGATCCTGTTCCTCAAATTAAGCACCGATTGTACATCCTCAGCCAACCAGAGGACTTGAGAAGCTGGCAAGTTTAAAATGACATCACAGAAAGCGGAAGAAGCGATGCTTTACAACAGACGTGGCCTCTTGTAGCCATGACAGGATTAACACATTTTCCCGTACTGCAGCGAGCACGCCCAGGCTGTCCCTGAATACCTCTGCAACACCTATAAAAAGTCAAGAGATAAAGCTGCCTCATGGGAATGACCTGTGTCTGTCGGACACTCTGAGCACGCCTGGAAGGCAGGTCTCATGACCAGGTTTATGATAGAAAATACTTTACAAGCAAGCATGTGTGCAAGTAAAATGATGAAATAATAGTACAACATGAAGACTTGTTGAGATTAAGTGAACGCGTAAACGTTTGTTTGATTTAGACCTTCACCCATGACTTGTGTTCTACATCATAACTGCTCAACTTGGTTAATCATTAGCAAAATCTTTACAAGGCCCGGCTCTCGTAAGGTCAGCAATGATGCCTACATTCAGTTCCCTGGAAAAATGCAACTAATCCAGCCTTGTCGGTCAGATGAGATACAGTTCTATCCCCATAAAAACCACATTTATTGTAGCATATTCAAGTTCAACGCAAGTTTGTTTTGATACAGTCGGTACTGATTCAAATCTATACTCAGAAGTGGACAAATCATACATTTATTAGCTAGCCCACCAGGTAGGTAAAAGCTCTAATGTGCTTTCCAGCCCCATGTTTTAGTTGCATGTAAACCTAGTTGTTAGGCTAAAAAGTGCTAGCGAACATAAAAGTATGGCATGCTAGTTAAATGCATGAATACGGATAAATGAGTATGAACTCCCAGATATGTGATAACTCCATCATAATCATTATCCTTTCCTAATACATAATTAAAAAGTACATAATTGTCTTTTATACCATGCTTATTTTAACAGAATCTTTTAAAATACAAAAAGTACAACAGAGCCAGTTAATAGGGGTGCAATGATACACTTCAGTCACAATTCGATTTGATTCACGATTTCGATTTGAGTATTGTTAATAAAATAAATTATGACTGAAAAGTCCTTTTTGTCATTTCTGAAACAATGTGCATTCTTGCCTGTATAAAACTAAATACATCAAAAAACGTGTATGAACAGAGGTTTAATATTGCAAATAAAACATACTACAGGTTCGCAATATCTTAAATACATAAATAAATGTATTAATTGATTGAATAACATGGGGACTTGATGGAAAAATGATCGAATGAAACATGAGCTCCATAGCAGGAATAGAGCTCCAAAGTCGGCTAAGATGACCAATTTCTGTGGCCTCTGGTGTTGAATGAAAGCTACCAAAGGGCTCTTTTAACCGCTATAATCTGGTCATGTATCTGTAGAACGTATAATGCGTGTTGGTTGTTGCAATCCAGAGTAATCGGACTCTCGCAGGCTCTCCATGAAAGAACATGATCACGTGACCAGCATGCTCGCTGTATATTTTAACGCTACAGATGCCGCAGTTTGGGATGTCAAACATTGCAACAGCATTACATGCATAATTAATAGAATGTCGAATGATTTGAATCGAACATTTCCTAAATGTACATCGTCACATTTTTGCATTGTGATGCAATGCGTGTCAATGTACCGTTACACCCCTACTAGTTAAGTCCTATTGCTAAACATTCAACAGTTACTGCTCCATTCTGGTGTATGTTGTATTTTAGCCTGGATAGAAATGTAATTTTTCATTCATTCAAAACCCTCTCAGCAATTTTCTTTATGGAAATTAAACCGATGACTTCCTGCGTTTTATCAGGCGTGATGTATTACCAGGTTTGCCAGTAACCAGTTTAAGGCATCTTCAGATCACATTAAAATGAGAACAGGTTCGTGCTGAGCCATATATTTTGACAGTTTTATTCCCAGGAAACGTCTTACACACTTTACATAATTCTGACTGTAATTAATACTTGGTTATGATGCAGGCTACATTTTGTCTGAACACAGCCACCAAACAGGATGCAATCAGATTTGCAACCACATTTCAGTTTACTCAGTTCCCAGAATGTTAGTCCTGTCATTATTTCAGGAGGAAAAGCAAATGCTATACAGCCAGCGAGAAGCTTCTGAGACACGAAAGACGATGTGGAGGTGACACTCTGGTGTAAGACGATCCAAAAGGAGAACCCGAGATGGAAAAATCTGAGCTGCGATTTCAAACACCTTACAATGCACGAGGCTGTGAACTTTCGCCCACCAAAGCAACACACACGCATTTAGGATGCATGTTCACTAGATTTTTCAAACAACTTCAAAATATCTACTAATACTTTAAACATACAGAATATGCTTAGTGTTACGCAAGACAAGCTTTGAGTTTGTTATGTGACTGAAATATGTTTATTTAAATGTACACTTTCCTGCAGCCTTGATATTTAAAAACAAAAAAAAATTAAAAAATTAAAAAATTGAGAAAGTTATTTTATATAGAAGTTTCAAAGCAGTGGTTCTCAAACCTTTTGCAAACAAGGAATTTTACTGTCAACTTTTAATGGCATAGATTCATATTTTGGCTATTTATTGGGAGCTATACAGATCCTTAGGTTTGAGTTGTTTTTAGTTTCTGAGGTTTGGATCAAACCTATTCAATTCACGTGAGCTACTGTAAACTACTTGAACTATTGTCTTTATCATAAAAAAGAAATATTAAATTTACTGATATAACTTATAGAAATTACAAAAGAGAAAATCATACAAGTCTTATAATTCAGTGGTGAAATAACACTTGTGTTTGCATTCCAAAAATGTCTGACCCAGTCACCTTAAACAGCCCTTAATTAAATCCAAATTAGTTGCAGTAAATAAATTATTAGTAGAAAAGGCACGATGCCGCATTTTTCTTTTCTGATACAGATGCTGAAACTTTGATTATCAGGTGACATCGATACACAAACTGCTTTTAACAGGAACTCTTCACAGTTAATAGTTACACTGTAAATATAACAGTGTAAAGTTTACTAACATCAATCTTAACAAAAGGAAAAAAGTCAAGTCTCTCTGTATATCTGATGTTTTTGCCGATATGTTTTCTTTGATTTTTTTTTTCCCCTCTAATGCTTTCTCTGATATCCGATATGCTTTCTCCGATGTTTTCTCTGATCTTTTTTCCTCTGATATGTTTTCTCTGATATCTGATGTTCTCTCCAATATCCAATATGTTTACTCCGATATCCGATGCACCTCCTTTGTTTATTAGTGTTATTAATAATTAAGTATGCACCCAATTCTTTAGTATTATGCAAACATTTAAGTTAAATTTATTTAAAAAACTGCATCCTTTATTTATCCAAAGAAGCACATCATAACTTTGCTTAATATAAAACAAACATGACCTAATTTTGTAAAATCAGATTTGTTTGATTGAAATTGATTCAACAGTGAAATAATATTTAATAATAAATTAGTGATTTTAAAATTTAATACCTTTTTCAATGTTCGGTCCATAGAAAAAGTATAACTATTATGTTACCATGGTTCGTACAAAAACAAATAAATGATGTACCATATAGGCTCCAGGCTCCCCCCGCGACCCTGTGTAGGATACGTGGGATGGAAAATGGATGGGTGGATCAGAGAGAGAGAGAGAGAGAGAGAGAGAGAGAGAGAGAGAGAGAGAGAGAGAGAGAGACAGAGAGAGAGAGAGAGAGAGAGAGAGAGAGAGAGAGAGAGAGAGACCATTCATCTAAAAACTGGTTTAAACAGTATGATGATCTTTTCCTGTCTCAGATCATGGGAACAATCTGTATATTATAAGTAAAAAGGTCTACTCCCTCATCACGTGGCCACTTCCTGACTCATCAAAGCAGCTTCATGGCCTTGCAAAGAGGATCAAGCACAAAGTGTGGCATTCATTATACTCTGTTTAGTATTGCAGAGAAAAAATAGTAATTTTTTCACAAGTCTAACAACAACAAAAAAACATTCAGTGATCTCAAACATTAGAGATAACAATCGGGTTTCTCTTTCAGCTCATAAAAAAACAAAATTGTAAGAGCTTCTTTCCTCACTCACCATTTACCAGCACCGTTCAACATCATGCTAATGACAAATCCAAGACAGAAATAGTGGAGGTATTGGTGCAAACATAGGGCTGAAAGTCCCAGAATGCAATGCAGCCATACGACGCTGTTGATACTCAGCTCGGCTAGTTAGCTTGCTATGAGACGATAGTATCGGCGTGAAGCTTTTGAGAGGAGTGTACGGATGAGGAGATGAGAGAGCTGGACATACTTAAGGACCAATGCGCTGCCGCATTGTATATCGGACATTCGCAGATTCGAGGTTCACTCTTCTATTTCTCAAGAAATAAACACACAAAAATGACAAAATGTGTATTTTCTTGCTCAGGAGTGGACAGAAAACAAAGTACATCTTTGAACTTATTTTTTTAAAGTGATTTTTTAAGAACATTCATTTCAAGAATTAAGTTTTGTCTTAAGAACATTCTTAAGAAGAATTTTTGGGAATAGAAAATATTCTGAACTTTTTAGAAAAAGTTAGAAAACGATAAGAAGAAGAATGTTAAGAAGAATTTTATTCTTAAGAATGTTTCATGAATCCGGACCCTGGTAAAACTGAAAATAAAATATACTCTTACTTTTGCTGGAGGTCATGGAGGCTCTGCTCAGCCCTCTGTAAGCCTTCCAGGTCTTTCATCATCTTCTTCATGTGATCTTTGGAGTAGCGATTTTGGATGTAAGCAAACCAGCAGCCACCCATACCAATGACTATTGACACCACCAGCATGAAGTCCTTCAAGTGGTTGTGGCTGTTCACTGTATATAAAAGAAGAAAAAACAGACAGACAAAAAATGACCGGGCATGCTGTTATAGGTTAATACTATCACACTGAAGCTGATTATTCTCATTTATCAGCATGTTTTATTCCTCTTTTACCACAGCAATCTGCCAATTTTATTTATTTTTATTTATTAAGACACAAATTTTTCCAGGTATAATTATGTGGAACTTCCACAAAAGGTTAGTTCCTGTTCTTCCTTACGTTATAGCACCTATACACAGTCATTCCCTCACCAGACCCTCTTTTTTCTCTCTTGAAGTTAATAGAACCAAAAAAAAGAAAAGAAAAGAAAAAAGCAGCCGATCATGTTACAGAGAAACCACAAAGAGTAAACTCCTCTGTCCTGAAGACATCCCACACTGAAATACTTAAATTTACAACTTTATCATTAAAGGCTGACTTAAATACTTGCAGTTAACTACACATACTGCAGATAGCTGCTGCGGTCGCATGGGCACGTCCTCAGAAATGAACCTGAAAGGTCTATGTGGTGCAATACCAACATAAATAGTGGAGGCAGTATAGCACCACATGACACAGTGTCACGAACTGACTAAACAAATGTCTCAGATTGCGTAATTGTGTACTACTTTGGATAGTTAAGTACTAGCACTGATGGTTTTTCCTATTACAGTTACTGTTCGAATGTTAAAAACCTCTTAAACCTACTGAAAGGTCTGTTATTAGTACCTGGATTTTCTAGATTAGTAAATATTTTTTAATGTATGGTAAGGGGTTTTTGATATGAGGCACAGATCATGACAACAATCATGACAACGGCAGAAACGGAGCTCATCAGTGTGTTTAACATGTCTGTGCATGAAAAACTTGGAAACCATGGAAAAACTTGGAAAACAGATGGACTGAGATGTTTTGTGGATGCGGATTTTAATCAGCCAGATTTACATAAGATACGTAAGCGAGTATGTGAACAATGGCGCTCACACAGCAGCTGCAGGCATGCAAGCAAGCAAAAATGTTAAATAAATATCTTCTTACAGAAAACTTCACCACATCCAGTAATTTGTTGATGTGCTGCATCCGGCATACAAGTCGTTCAGAATTAGCTGTTACCATAAAAACTATAACATACCGGAACAAGTGCACTAATAAGAAATTTGCATTGTTTACTGCGAATTGGGGTCACAAAAGTGTATCACTTTTCTACAGATTCTCCATTCTTTTCCAGTGTTTAATTCTTACAGTTGCTACTTCATATTGCACTTTTAAGGTTTTCATTTGACTCAACCTCATATAAACCTGAGATCAGCAGCTACGCTACTGTCAGAGCTGCTGTTATGGTAAATTAATAAACACCGTCTAACTAATCAGAACAGCACTGTGGTATGAACAAAGACAATATATAACTGCATTGTACAGATTTGTACACTAGTAACAAAGGCATAGATTCTGCAGGTGTTCCTCAGGTGTATATCCTGTCAAACAGCAGAATCAGTCCATGTAGAGTGAAAAAAGAAAAAGAAATAAAACCCACACACACACCCACATGCCAAATTCCTACCATTCATTTGCATGTGCTAACTGGGGTCAAGGCTTATGTAGACAATGAACACAAAGAAAACACGAAGAGACACATTTTTAATTGACAGACTTTCCCCAGGGAGAAAATTTAGAGAATCTGTAAGATTCTCGAGGAACCTCATGATCTGATTCGATTTATATATTATATTTAATTATATATCGATTCTTTGGGCATTACAGCGTTTTTATTTTTATTTAAGAAACGTGAAATGACTAGATTAGGTAATAAAAAAAAGAAAAAACAATGATCTTCATAATAAAAGTATGATATGCTATATACACACATTTACAATACAATGCTAAATCTTGTATAATTAAAATTCAAAAGAAATTTTAAAACAAAAAATTATTCATTATGTAAGAAACAAAACACAGTTGATTAAGTTCCTATAACAGTACATCCAAAAGTATTTTATTCCTCCTATATTACAGTAATTTTTTATGTTATTACAAACCCAGCACATTATGCTTTTTTTTATCCATTTATAGTTACATGCTGTGTCATTTTAAGAAGCGATGCTTTTTTTTTTCCGCAATGCCTAGTTGAGTTCAGAGAACCTCAACCAGACATTCAGTGGTGGTTTGACTTTCCTGCCACTACCAGCTGGACTTCCCGCTTTCATCTGCACCCCTCCAAAGGGCCAAGCAAGCGAAATAGGTCACATATTCAGTCTAGTGACAGCATGAATGATATCCGCTGACGTGCAAAGATAAAATGCAAAGCGCAGAGCGAGGTGAAGTTAATCATGCAGTGATCAGCAGGGTGCAGGTACGACTGAGAAACGCTGCTGTCACACACAGACTGCACCAGGAAGCTCACCAGGTTCACCACAGCTGGGCCTTTTCACCCACACAAACAAAAGGACATGTCACATGCACATGCTCATTGCTTTTTATTTCCCTCCTCTCTTTTTTTTTTTTTTTAAACACCCAAGACTTAGACCTGCTGTGTTTCATTAATGTAAAATATTCCAGAGACACAAAGAGAAGGCAACGTTTATTTCCACCACCAAAAGCAGGAAACTAATTATTTTCATAAGAAAGGAGTACTGGGGTGTGGCTGCAGGTTTCTTCCAAGGTTCCATCCAAGTATGAACCTGATGGTCCAAAAAAAATTATTTTATTTATTTATTTTTTTAAAATCCCAAGATGGACTGATTACACGGTTGAAAAAATGGTCAAAAACGACACATTTGGTTAAATATATACTTGTCTAAATGCTAGCATTAATACATTAGTCTGTAATAAAAAATTTTTACATGTCGCCTCAGTAATCATACTCTTTCATCAGGAAAGCAATAAAATGACCACAGGAACAGTGAGTTTCTAGCAGGTTGTATTTTCTACTAACCTGGATGTTTGCATCACATGGTCATATGATCCCACACCGTTCACGACATGGTGTTTGGAGGGTTGATGATATTGTACGTATGTGAATATAAAGCTTGAGTGAGTCCCTGATCAAAGTAAAAATGAATTTGTTCATCCAGGATGCTGTGGGAAGCTTTTGTTGCCTCCAGAATAATAAAAACATTATGTCGATTTCATGAGAAAACAAGAAAGAGAAAAAAAAAAACTAATACATAGCCTCTTAGGGCTTCCGTAGGATCTCGCTTTTTAAAAAAATAATAATTGTATTTTCTTTCTGAAAATGTTTTCCTAGGTAGCGTGTGTAGTCCAGGTTTTACCAATTAGACCAGGTCTATGTTTGAGTGCCTCATCTAAAGCATCCATTTTTTTGTTTTGCAATTCGGGAAGTGTTTAATATCTGGGAGAGTGGCACCGATACGCACGCTACAAGACGGCAATATGGCAAGTAGCAGCAGATAAATATCTTTTTTTCCCTAACGCAAGGAGACATTTGCATAGAAAATCATAGACGTATATCCGCACTAAAATGATCAGATGGCAGCTGAGCTCGGCCTGTAATTTTCCCGGAGGAAGACGGAGAAAAACACAGACATTGCCGATTCAGGTGCAAATAAAATCACCGAGTAGCGCCTGTAAAATGAGAAATTACCAACGGACGCCGTGTAAATTTAATCCCGTCCGAATAGGGGTCAAGGGGTCGAACTCGTGCTCCGGTACGCCGATGTTAAATTGTGTAGTTCCTTTGCAAAATGCATAACATTTTACATTTCTGGTAATATAAGGTAATCAGAATAAGCGTCATTGGATATCGTGGGAGTCTAATATTGTGTAAAGATGATAATATCCTTGTAATCGCACAAGCCTCAGCACTCAGAGCTGGTGCTATATTCAGTAGACAGTACAGGGCGCGTAACAAATTGATATCGTCAGGAGCAACAAAACTGCCATGGCATCTGGGAACAGAAATGCAAACAAACTACCACGCAAATAATAAACTGCAGGAGACAGCAACACAGAAATGTACTGATCCCGCATTGTAGCACAGCATTCTGAAACCTGAGGCGTGACTGCAGAACAGAAAGCGAGAGTGAAGCGCTTATCTGTTTCAGAGCGCCAGAGAGCTGTGCTTAGCATACAAAGCAATTCTCTCTCCAGTGCAGCGTCGCTCACACGGGCAAGCCGGAACGGGAAGCTGGCGAGATATTCCAAGGCGAGACTTATCAAGGCGAGGTCGTGTCATTTTAGACAAACACAAAGTGGGAGCGGCTCTGGGTAAATCAGACAGACGCTGACATGGACGTCCGTTACAGTTCTGCGCAGCAAAATAGTGACTCGACGTCCAAAATCAAGCAAACTGTGAGCTTTGTTTCCTTAAGATGTAAATGAAAGCACTCCCTGATGAGATGTATGCAAATAAAGCAGAAAGACGTGTTTGCAGTTAGGCTGTTTTGCATGGCCAGTCAGTCAATGAATTCATGCAAACCTTAATACAGAAGGGAAAACTAACCCTACGGAGTCTAATCTCCTTTATGCAGAATGTACAGCATTTCCCCCCCCACCCCACTCGATTCCCGTTCTTCTCAGTTTCCGACAATGTGGACAAAGGAAACCTGGCAAGTGTCAAAACCACGGTAGGCATATTCAAAGGCATTCATTTCCTGCATGACTCGTCATAGCTGCTCTGTGTCAGCATTGAGACATTTAATATTGGGTTTAAAAAAAAAAAAAAGAAAAGAAAAGGGGGGGGCTGTCTTACTCATTGGGGCTCCGAACAGAACAGTGTCCAAGGCCTTCAACTGAAGTTTCTGAGTGTGACTGCGGTCCAGAATCTTCAGCACGGTCACTGTGAGAGTCGAGTTCTTCACAGCCAGACTGAGGGAATTAAAAAAATAAATAAACAAATAAAGATGAGTGCAACAACAGATTAAAAAGATGGACTTACAATCCTATTTAAATTAATGTATAAGGAAAAGACATTGAGTGAACATTTAGCGACATTTACAAGCTTTAAAGTTCCCAAGAAATCAAAATAGAAGTTTTGTGGCTTTTAGTATGTATGTGTTAGCCATAAGGTTATCTATAAGCTAGTGCGCTCCAAAACAATGACAGGATTCGCATTTAGAAGATACCTGCATTCAAAATGTACAGTCTCTCTTTACGGATCATAATTCTGATGACATCATTCTGCACTTCATCTTCTCATCTGTCCAATCAAATGCTCTCTAGAATCTGAAGTGTCCCGCCCCCAATGTTATAAAAATCCATGGTACTAACTGTCAAGTACGGCTATGAGGTAAGCTAAAAGCTATTGGCTATTTAAAAAGGGGGAGGGGCCACTTGATATGTCCCGTCCTGACTCCCTGTTTCAGTGGAAATTACGTCGACACATCAAATAAAGCTGCGCGTTTCAAGGCCCTTCATGGGGACTTTAACAAAACATGAACACCACTAACACTCATTATTTTTAATAAACCAAATGCACAAATTAATAAACACCTCTTCAACTTTCACACCTTAGATGAGTAAATGTATACCTTTAAACGGACTGATTTATTAATGCTGAAGTTCATGGGTTGTTAACTTTAACTGAAGTTAGTTGCAACTAATGTAAGTGATTCCTCATAAATTTTATGCAAATGAGCCATGATGCTCTCCTCCCCCACACCTGCACTTTGCTGACGTTGTTGCAGTTCGGAGTTACGGCTCATGTGTCTCAGCGTTTGAGAGTTTGAGGTTGTAGAAGCGAGAATTTGAGACTTCGTGACATTTCTGGATGTTGACTGTTCATGGCGGTGCTTTTCAAAAACATCTCGCCATTCAGCGATATATAGCGATAGTTAGAAATAAGTGGTGATGAGCAGTGAAAACATTCGATGACGATTCCGTCATTTCGTCTTCGTAACCGCTTTTTGGAAATCTGTAGCGTAAAACATGAAGATATTTGGTGTTATTTTTGCTACTCATGCGCTACGTGAACTTCACCAGCCTCGTAAACAGGTCCATGTCTTGAAGGTACATTTGCGACGTTTAATTCTGTTTGATGAACTGTAACGTGCAGCTACATTAGCAATGAGACGTGAGGGTTGAACGTGGGATGTCATACCGAGGCATGGAAGTCCCGTTGAAGTTCATTTTTCGGAACGCCTCCACGTACTGCTGCAGCTCCACATAGGCTTCCAGCCATTCCACCACCTCGTCCACGGTCCAGTTATACACTGGGGAGTAAAGAAAAACAAGGTTATTATAGCAACAATAACAACACCGCATCACATCAACAGGAGTGTGGTGCAAGAAAATTGCTGTTTTGTCACTGATTGAGTGGGTTCACCCAAACAAAAAAAACAAAAACAAAAACAGAAAGAAAAATAATTAACGTTCTAATGGATTTAATATTAAGTGTAGTGATGATCGTGACAGCTGAAATAATTAATGCAAGAATCACACCATCACAAGTCTACTGGGAATGCTTCAGTGCATGAGAGCTTCAATGGGGTGATAATGTGACATCAGTAGGTCAAAAAAAAAAAAAAAAAAAAAAATTTGTGTTGGTGAGCTCATTTTTATCTGTTTTGCACCTTCTGGGGTCATCTGTTCAGAAGAGCTGCATTGTGGGCTAAATGAGACGAGAGGAAGAGAAACCGAGCCTTCGAGCTTCAGCGCCAGGACGAAAGTACGACTGCAGTAAAGCTTATCAGTACTTCAATGAGCTGTTGAAGGCTGGGTCGTGTCACCGCTTCTCTCCAAGTACTTAGCTTTGCTCTCTTTATCTCCCAAATAAACACCTGATAAACACTTACTGGGAGCTACTCTGACTCACATACCCGGTCAGCTGGAGAATTATTAACACCCCCCGGGAACGTGAGCAAAAATAAATAACATGCAACCAACTGTTCTAAAAGATCTCAAGATTAAAACTGTACAGCATATTTGAAATATTTTTGTACTGCTTAAAACAACAAGACATAAAAATAAGCACGGGATGCTGTATATCTTTGTTTTTTTACAAAATAAAAATATTTCAAATATTTAAAAGAGGGTTTCACAGGCAACATAGGCAGTATAATACAGATTTTTATAGGCTTATTTATTTGACCTATTCTGTATTGGTTTATATTTATTCTGATTGTGTAGGAGCTCTGCAATTTAACATCAAAGAATGCTATGAGCTAGCTCGCAAAAATTGATCAAAAGAGCATGAAAACTGGAGACGCATCAATCAATATATGAATATTGAATGATTCGTGCAGGTGTTATGAACGCTCCGATATTAACCTACACTGTCTGGAAGCCCCGCCCCCTTTCCCCCAGTTCACATGCTCTCAACGTTTTGATGTTTTTAAATGTGAAATAAAAATCTCAGTCTATGTTCGACTTAGCTACCATTAGACAAGTGTATATTTATTAAGGATGCTTACAGAAAACTACTTTTGACCATTTTTTTTTTTTAAGAGAAATATGTTTATCTTAAAAATAAATAAACACTTAAACAATGTTGATAATGATAGTAATTAGAAAGTAATTAAATACGCTGTTTTGTTGCTGTTCTGTGGCAGAGAACATGTTGGCCATGTGAACATAAAAGGATTATATTAAAAATGTACTGTTATGTTTCGTTTTGTTTTTATTGCTCTTTACTGTGCATTACTGCAGAATCACTTAAAAATATACCATCCCACCAAGTTTCACGTTTGGAAAGCAATTCCAGATGCACGTATTATTAATGTTAATATTATTACACCTCCTCTACTCTCCTTGAAACCTGAAATGGTGGAAATACTCATTTTCTGGTCTTTTCTGGATGATTAAATTGTTTATTGATTTAGTTTTTTTTTTTAAATGGTAAATCATGAGGGGGGGGGGGGGAATCACTATTGCACAAGCTTAATACGTAATACAGTAGAGACAACTTAAGTAGTATAGTATAGGTTTTTATAGATAGTATAGGCTGTATTAAAGCTGGGCGACATGAGCAAAAATAAATAAATAAATAAAACATATCACGATACTCAAACTCATTTCTACGATACAGGTTTGCTAAGAGACAACCAGGAAAACAGTAGTGTTTGCATTTAAAAAAACAAAAAAACAAAACAGTAAATAACTATCACTGAAAAAATTTTTACATTTTACAATTTTAAAGATCCAGTAGAAAAATTTAACATCAAATCAGCTGCTTCCTATCAGTTTGTAATGATTACAAAAAATAAACTGAACAAAAACATATGATGTCTCAGAAACGTGGTTCGTGACGTAATTTTTCACGATATCGATATTACGTCATCATATTGCCCAGCCCTAGGCAGTAGAGTACGGTGTTTATTGGTAGTGAAGCTATTATAGGTAGTGTAGTATAGGTTTTCTAGACAGTAAAGGCAGTATAGCACAGCTTTTATAGGTAGTGCAGGCAGTGTAACAGAAGTAGTAGGGATTCCCACACCAGGTGATCCGATGTGACGTAAACCTAGTGTACATTGTACATTGTCACGCTAATGAACAGAGGACACAGTCATGGCAATGTGGATGCATTTACGGATTAATGACTGCAATCGAAGCAAAGCAGACTGCAATCTGTGATCTGTGAAAATATCAGGAGGAGGAACTGCAGCATGTTCCTACAATACAAGTGAAATGCGACGAAAACAAAAACGTACTTTACTTACAGCTGTACAAATCCCGCTCTTCTCCCCTGTAACCCTACTCCAGGATACCTAACGTAGCTAGCTAATGCACTTCATTTAAAAATCAACTTGCTAACGTTATAAAGAACGAGTCTAGCAGCCCAAGTGCATGAACACACACACACACACGTGCGCTTTTCATGGCCGCTATTTAAACCAGAAACATTGTTTCTTGCTTGAGGAAAGTTAAGGAGTTACTTCGATAGTTCAAGTCCCCCCCCCCCATCAGTTATTCAAATTAAACAAAAGATACACTCATATTAGAGGTAAAGGCAGGGAAACATAAAAAAAAATACAGAAACAAACGTCTACATCACCAGGTCAATAATTAACACTGTGTATATACACACATTACGGCTTTTGGTCAACACAAATAATCCAAAGTATGAGTTCATGGTGAAATATGCAAAATTATGCAAATACATGATAACCCTAAGTAGTGAAAGTAAAACAGGACAAGGTAGTCCAAAATAAAAAGGTAAACACTCGTGACTCAGCACATCAACAGTAAAAATTCTCTCAGTAAAATTCACTCTACTCTCTCAAACATTTCGGCTACGAGGATAAACTTTGAACTTTGGAAGTGTTTCAGACCATGAATAATCGTACAGTTTTAGAAAATACCTTAAAAAACTGTAACCAGCCTGGAATTACTGTAATGTTGTCATTCAACAGATCCAGCTATTTTCTTCATTCAGGCTACTGCTTACATACAGTATTCCTGACCCAGAACTGAACTCTGCCTCCAGCCAGAAGAGAACTGCTTAGTTACAAACATCACATTCAGCTCCATTCGATCGTCTCACTAACAAATGTATGCCTTGTGTCTTAATTTTAGTTTTTACAACCCATCATCTTCTACTCATATTTCTGGAACCTTGAAACAAGCGCCATACAATTGCAACAAAATCAATCATAACATGTCGAGGAATGTAAACTGATTTTGTAATAATTTCATGAACACAGCGTAAAAGCAAACTCGGACATAGACTAGAATGGGGAGGGAGGGAGGGAGGAAGAAAGAAAGAAAGAAAGAAAGCTTGGAGAGATAAAGAAAAAGAAAGAATGAAGCAAGAAAGAAAGAAAACTTAATAAATAATAAAATGAAATATAAAAAAAAAAAAAACTTGGATAAACAAATTATGCAATTAAAAATGAAATCCAATAAAGACAATTATTGATGTGAAATATGGAAAAGAAATGAAAAAAAGAAATTAAATGAAATAAAGAAAAAAAAAAGAATCTACATGAAATGGAAAAGATATAAATAATGAAGCAACGTAATGAAAAGAAATGAATAATACAAAAACAAAAAAACAATTATATAAAATGAAGTCAGTAAAGACATGAACTGGAATAAATAAATGAAAAGAAAGATATTACATGAAATAAAGAAAATAAATAAATGTAAATAAAAAAAGAACAACAAAAAAAAAAGAAAATAATATTGAAATTAAAAGAAAAATGAAATGGGATGAAATGAAGTGAAAAGAGAAGCGTACCTTTTGAGCTCTTCCATGCGTTCCACAGGTCCTCCACACTGATGAACTGGTCGTCACCATGAAAAGTGTTGTGCTTGGCTTTGGGGTCGTGGTAGTTCAGGTCCTCTCTCAGGAACTGTGGGATGAGATACGAAATCTTTGAAGATCCAAACTGGCAACTTTCTGAAAATCATCTATGGTGTATAATAATGAACGTATCTAAGCTATACCACGGTAGATATGATTCATATTAAATGTCATGTGCAAAAGGTCTTCCAAAGCCATGGACCATCCTGGTCCTATCATCTAGTCCAACCCAAGCCTTCACACCTAGCGAAGTTGAGCAGCAGTGTGTATAAAATAATTAGTTAGTTAGTTAATTAATTAATTAAGGAAATTAAGGAAAGTCCTTCAGCCATTTTGTCGCATCACTCAGTCAACACTTGTTTTTCATCGTTTCATTTTGATGGTGAAAGACCATGTGACATGAGGAGACAGATGACCAGTTAGTCAAAGACAAAATGTTAGTAATGTTAGGTAAAATAGGAATGACAGCTAACACAAATAAGTAATTTACTGTGACAAATATTTAACATTTGAAACCATGTCGCCAGGCGCTTTAAAGGTCTTTTTTTTTTAAGCACTGACAGACTATTTCTTCAGAAATAAATAAACACTCTAATAACACTACTGTAAACGTTTTGCTGTACATGAAAGCCATGTTTTTAAATTCTCCAATGCATTCAGCATTCTGTTACTCCGTTAATGTAAACTGCATTTTCCATGACTGCCACAGCTTTTTTTTTGTTTGTTTGTTTTGGGATTTTCCCCTTATTTTCTTCCCAGTTTGGTCTTGGCCAGTTCTCACTCACTAGCTAACGACAGGGTCATTTTCTCCTTAAATTAGTCGGCTACCAGTCCGTACAGGATTTTGCAGAGTTTTTTTTGTGGTTGTTGAGGCGTCTTTTTTTATTTTCAAACTTTGTGATGCAACTTGCGGAGCTTTTTTGCAGAAAACTACTTGAACTGGTGAAATCGCAGTTGTTTTGCGCGCTCTTTTGCAGTAATGTTTGTTGGTAAATGAGACCTTTTAGCTGTACTCATGTTCGACGCACGTGAATCCAACAGGGCTTTGGCTGAATGTGCGTTG
>CM042540.1:6164573-6177073 GCA_023630585.1 Cranoglanis bouderius
CTAAATGCAAATGAGCTGTATCAGGAACGCACACACTTAATTTAACATGTTACCCTGGAACAATAGCTTAAAACAATTTCATCCTTTGTACATAACTTTCACATTTGATTCATTTTCATGGGTGGAGATCTTTTTTTGCGGTTTGTACATCACTGTCTGAAGATTCAGAAGCGATACAATTTCCGGACGTCTGTTATGTAAGATTGTCTGCGAACTTATGTGGTAATTACGTTTGATTCACGAGGCATAAGCGATCTCTGTATAAATCTCAGAGGTGGGATTGTCTTCATGATGCATGCCAAAAATTCTGTTCTGTTTTCATTATAAACTAGTTTGGTAATGGTTGTGGCCACACACGTTTTATTTGTAGGTCACATGACCATAACGTGTGTAGGCGGTATCTGTTCTAGGAACTCAGTAACTTACCAAGCGTCATCTAGATCGGTGGATCACTCTGAATTATCATCATTTGGTTATTTAACCCATCAGTGTTGGATACGATGCAAATAACACTTGTGATGAGAACCACATGATGAACATAGATCACTTCAGAATGAGCAAATTATGCTGCGTTAATGAGAGTGTTGTGAATGTGCATGGTTAAGCATATAGACTGGTTTAAAAAAAAAAATTAATGGGCCTAAAAATGCATTTGTAGAATATTTTGAAACATTTAAAAACAAAAAAAACAAAAAACAAACAAAAAAAAAAGTCACTGACTTCCACGGAGCATTTATATTATGTTGCTCTGGATTTGAAGCTCAATTTTGTCTTCGGCAGGAGATGATCGAAAAGAGTGAACGCTTCCTGGAATGTCCGCCCACAAAACCTCTTTAGCAACAGGATATAACACAATCTTTACCGACACCTAGCAAAAATTTTATTTACTAGTTGTATTGATGTTAGCTACGACATTATCCATTTATTATTATGGATTAGCACTAAAAGATGAAGTGCTGTTCGACTAAACTAACACTTTCCAATCGTGTAACTCTAGATCTTTACAACTTGGTGTCCTGTGGTTATGTGACAGTGGTTATGTGGATATGACGGAATTAGAAAACAAATTCTGGCTTGCCTTACCTGGGGTTGTTTCTACAGCTGCTCTTATACTAGGTTAAAAGACGTAAAGAGCAAATGCCGTAAATGGGATTCAAATCTGTGAAGCTGTAACAGTCGTAGCACGTATTCTCTGAAGTGTTCTGCATCTGTACTAAACGGGTGGCAGGGATCTCTGGCCTAGCAGCTGAAAGCGAGCTCTTAACCTGAAATATATATATAGAACCCCTCTCACGATGGGAAAAATCATGGAGTATCGCAGTACTATTTTTGTGTTTATTATAACCACTTTCTACAGAAATGTCATCTTCTGACCCAAACAGGAAGGAAGGAAGGAAGGGGAGGAGGGAAGAAAAGGCAGCGCAAAGCTATAAAACAGAAGAGCACCAGGAAAAATAGGTCCTCCCTCGTATAAACACTGAACATGGACCAAAAAGTCATGAATAATTTAGTAAACACCTCGGCTTTACTTTGCAGCGACTGTGTTAGAATTTCAGCAGAGCAGACGTCTCGTAAGCAAAAGCACTGACCCCATCCGTCTCCGCGACGTCCACGTTTCCGTTGGCGTCGTCGTCCATCTGCTTGTGAATGCTCCGGATGGCCTCGAAACTGAGGATGGCATTTTCGTCTTGGCACAGCGGCTCGTCGATGCGGCACAGCTCTGGAAGGAAGACAGACGGTGTGGGTGAAGAAATAAAACAAAACCAGGCTGCACATTTTTCTAACCGGCATTCAATCACGCCGAGCATCATTCATGTGTATAATCGATAGAGGGACGTAATATATCCAACACCTTCTACCTAATGCAAAATGATAAGTCTGGGTCAGTGGGTAATGAAACCCTGCCGCCTGATTAGGCGTTATGAGTGACCCTGGACATCCTGTTGCTTTGTTCTTGCACAACTTAAAAGAGATGGCATTAAGCTAATGACAGATGACCATGCGCAAGAAGAAGGGGCACTGGTCATGTCTCAAAATTCAGCAAGCCTTCTAAAATCCAATTTAATTCAATTTCTTCCATGGGGAAGAAACCATGAGAGAAACCAGACTCAAAAATAGGGGTTTAACGATATACTCTAGTTATGAATCGATGATTTGATTTTAAGAATATTTTGAACAAAATTTGAATGAGGACAAATTCTGAACTGAAAAGAGTGAAAAAGACAAATTTTTTTTTAAAAGACTATTTAAAAAAGAAAAGTTATTCTGAATTAAAAATAATGCAAAACAACTTGCATTTTTGTCTGGTAAAAGTAACTAAATAAAAAAAAAATATATATACATACATATATACATACATATATACATATACATATATACTTATACAGATATACAAACATATATACATACATATATACATATATATATATACATATATATATATATATATACACATACATATATACACACACACATACATACTAACAGAGGTTTAATATTGTGAATATTGTGTAGTACAAAATGTCGCCATATCGTAAAAATAAATGTATAAAATAAATGTATAAAATCTCCCAAAAAATTTCATTGAAAGTCTCTGACTCTGGGAAAATGATCGACTGAAACATAATGTAACCTACTCTGTAGCCTATCTGAGGCTTCATTTTAACCAGCCATAGAGCTCCAAAGTCGGCTAAAAAGCCCGACTTCCACGGCCTGTTTCTTGGACGCTGTAGTTTGCAGCGGCACAGGGCTGGTTTTGTTTAAAAATCTACTGAAGAGCTCTTTTTGACTGCTATAAGATGGTCCTGTAACCGTATATGGTATAATGCGTGTCACTCGTTGTGATCCGGTGCGATCAGTCAGCGTGCTCTCTATATATTTTAACTCTATGGGATACGCAGATTGGGACATCTGGTGATCAAACAGTATAAATGCATCACCTGCATAATTTACAGAATAATTAATAGATGATGTGAATCATGCGCTCATGATGCACAAAGTAAAATTTTGCATCGTGTTACCATACATCGTAACAGCCATTACTCAAAAGGGAACCCATCACTCTTCTACAGTCGTATACTACAGTCTTAAGCAGTGCTAAGTGTGTTGGAAAGATCCTCAGTGTAAACATCAGGGTCGTTGTTAATCAATTTTATACATTTTTTTTACTTTTATGTTTCTAGTATCCATGTGAAGTAATCCACTCCTTGAGCAGCTTTTAGCACGTGAAATCATTAGGCTGTCCAAGTGAGAACGTGCACACTCATCTTTAACGTATCCTTTAGAGTATTCTAAAGAGCCTCGGAGAAATACAGATCTGGTAGTCGAGCTCTGGAGCTCACACAACAAACAGCAAAATGCGGCTAAATATAGACTTAGCCGTGGTATTAACTTAAACTTGGCATCTCCTATATTTAGACGGAAAATCTCTACAGCTGTTTTGTAACCACAAGAAGTTATGCGGACCATCATAAGTGAAGTGTCACTCTGAAATCAGACCTAAAATCTGTAAGGGTTCTTCGCTTGTCTACTTGAAGGTTCGACATAAAACCTTACAAAGTTTTGCCTATCAGAAAGTAGAACCATTACTGGAAGCTAGACGCTATTAACTATATAAAGAACACCTTGAAGAGGGAATTAAGGGAATTTTTCAAAACTTTCATGTAAATGTAAAAATCAATGTTGACTAAATAGTACAGTTAAGCGTTTTTAAACATATTGACCAACATGATAAGTGAAATCCTCAAACCCCAGGACTTTTTTCTTTAATAAACCGCCACCAAATCATGATGTTAAATTAGTCTTGGGTGGCATGTAAGGCACAAAACGCTCCAAGGGTGTCTTAGAACAGCACGTCCCATTCTCTTATACCACAGCAATTGGCAAAAGATGTCATTTTTAATTAATTAGAACTAATTTTATCTCTTTCTTCACGTTAATGAGACAAAGAAGCACAGCTTGTCATGGTACTGAAAAGCCACAGAGTAAACTCCTTTGTCCTGAAGACTTTCCCGTAACTGCTGACACAGACTCTTTCCATAAATCTTATCCTTACACCTTAATCTCCTTACAGAAAACTTCACCATCTCAACAACTATATGTTTTTCCTTTGGTTAATAACACATTATTAATATTCTTCTTCTTGTGTACCTGTGAATGAGCAGTTACTTTAGAAACGATCACATATTAGAATGATTGCATTAATACAACCCTGGGACTTGCATCTGCATCACTGTCAGACCTATCAGAATCACAAATTCAACAGCACGGAGATAGAAACAAAGTTTAGCTAGTTCTAGATTAAAGGGCAACTCCTGTTACAGGTGGCTCCTTGTCCTTGTGGTTATGAAACGAGCGCAAGTTGGAGGATCAGCAGTCTTTCCCCTGTGTTTCCTGGGGCATGAAGTCCAGAGCACAGAGCGGAAATAGACCCAGTTCTCTGCTGGGGGTGTACAGTAAAGAACAGCTGACGTTATGCTGCTCACAGGAACATGACACCGAGGGATCAGAACGTATTCGGACGTCTTGCCGGAGCAAGCAGCTGCACTCAGGAAGATCAGACCCGAGGGGTGACCCAGTAGCAATTAACGGACATATCATCTGCTAGAAGTTAGGACAAGGTGCCTCAAGTCAGCAAAAAGTGTGCAGTACATATTTTTGGAAGCTTCTACACAGAGAGCAAATTGAAAAGATCTTTAAATGCCCACATAAGGCATGTATAGACACTACATTATCCCTAATGAGCAAGACAGAGGCGACGGTGACGAGGAAAAACTCCTCGAGAAAGAAACCTTGAGAGGAACCAGACTCAAATGGTAACCCATCCTCGTCTGGGTGACACCGGATTATATATCATTTCTCCTCTATAACTGTAAACTATAGAGTCGAGCCGTAATAAGTGTGTTGAAAGGAACTTCAGTATGAGCCTCAGAGTCATTTCTGACATCACTAGAGTTTTAACTTTAAGTTGGTAGCATCAAAGTAACATTATCATCAAGTGTTCAATGATTGAGACTTGGGTGTAAACTGTTTATAGCAACTGTTATATATATATACACATCTCCACAGCCATCTTTAGACCACTTGAAAAATTAAAAAGAATGAACTTTCTGGTCAGTTCAAAGCACAAGTCAGGAGTTGTAGGGGTGGCAGATATGACAAAAATAACAAATCAAAATATGTGATGACATTTCTATGAAAGACCATATGCATCACGATATACACAGAAATAAATTAGTTTTTTTTTTTTATTATTTAAACAATTTGTCTACAAAAACAAACTGTATAAAAAAAGTATAAAATCATGTAAGCATTTTACATTTCGATCCACAACATTATCAAAATCAGGTGTTTCAAATCAGTTTGCAGTCGTCATTAAAAAATAAAATGTAAAATAAAAACAAAAATAAAACCCCAAGACTTTAAAGGTGCATTAGGTTAGATTAGGTCTCTAACAGTTAAGTAGATACATTTGAATGATTTTCATTTTACTCCTTGGGCCCACCCCCCCATTCTCACCCATGTTCACGAAGCTCCGCCCCCTGGATCTACTGTGGCCTGTCTTTAAAATGATTGACAGGAGGTGCATCCAAACACAAACAAGGATTCCAGACTGGAAATCAGTTTTCCTAACAGATTTTCTCAGTCACTTACTACACTTATGCTAAGGCCACGGCTTCAACCTTCATATAAGATCATGTTTTACATATCCTCCAGGTTAATCTTATAAGTAAGCCATTTTTAAAAAATTTGACTATTGCACCTTTAAGTGCTCTATAGAGCATATAGTGCAGAGTGATATTTCATAAATTATGCCATGATGCATTTCAAAGCAGCAAATCTGCCCTCAGCTCTGAGATCAAGTTACTGCATCCCTGTGAACATTAAGTCCAGGGAATACATTCAGATATTTTCAAAGGCCGGTAATGTTTTTTTTCATATACTATTCTTCACACAAACCTAGCTACAATATCGCAAGCTCTTCTTACGACAACAAAACAATCGAAATTTCAGACTATGACTGAATAAAATTCCTACAGAATGCAAATTCAGCACGTATTCACCGACTCTCTACTTCATCATCATAATTAAACTCCTGTGTTGGGTTCATTATTTATATTAATGTAAACATACTCTATGAGCCTGTACAGAGTTCTAGCTATAAATCATTTGAGACACAAAGGAAAACGTTTTCACTCGCTGGCATGTGGTGTACAGTCAGCTCCAGAATTATTGGCACCGTTTAAGAAAACAAATAAAAGTGAACATACAAATAATTTCAATGTGATTTTCATGCTCTCACACACACACACACACACACACACACACACACACACACACAGAAAATGACAAGTTATCACATGCAAGGCATTTTTCTTAAATGTTAAACACTGGTCTCAAAATTATTATTATTATTTAATAGGGGTGTAACAGACGATTTGGACTGATGTATCGATTTAAAAGGTAACTAACAAACTGAATCGAGGCAACGAATCATAAATTATAATTGATTATAAGTAGATCATTATTTAAAAGCACAGCCTGGGGTCTAAATAATAATTCATATATTTTAAACTGATGTGTAAACAAGCTAGGAAGGCAGTTGGTCACGTATCAATTGGACGATACTAAATCGAATCCAGAGTCAGTGGTATTGTCAAATACCGAATTGCTGCCTTAAGAATCGAAATTATGTGATATAGTTATAGTCATATAGTTAATATCATCTTTGATTCAGAGAACACTTTTTTTTTAACAAAGGTTTAAATCCAAAGATGGCTGTTGCAAAACACTGATTCTGCGTCCTGCAGCCATTTGTGTGTTGATGAGGCTCGTTATTATGTTGAAAGATCCATCTATGGCCAAGTCTTAACCTCCTGGCAGAGGCAACCACGCTTCAATATTTATGCTAAAATATTTAAGCTAAAATATCCTGATACTTAACAGAATTCTCAATAACATCAATTTTGACAAGAAGCCCTGAACCACCAATCACAAAACAGACCCCCTGGATCCACCGCCATATTTTACACTGAGTTTGGGGGATTTTCCTTTTTTCTTTCTCTTTTTCTTGTCTTTTTTTGGTGAACATCCACCATCGCAACTTGCTTCCTTAACGGGAATAATCTCCTATATCTCAGTATGATATCCGGACAACAAAGCTAATCACTGTGTATCTAGCCGTATGAAAATGCCGTGCTGACTGTTTCCGCTACGCATCAAACATTATCTACTGAAAACATACATCCATGGGGTTCAAAAGGAGCCAATTCTTGTTCACACTGAAGCCATTACCTTCCCTAAGTACTGTGTATTATAAAAGTTGTACATTTTATTATCTCAGTAACAAGCAGTCTTCGATAAATATGTCGTGAAAATAAATCTTGCGTTTGTGGAGCAGACCAAAATGTTTTAGTCAGTATCAGATGTAAGTTTAATCCTCAATACTGAGGAAAATGCAATGTTAAGCAAGACGAAAAAATCAAGTCCACAAATAATAACATTAAAAAAAAAAATTGCATAAAAATCTGCTTCGAAAGGCAAACGAGGACGAGGCTCTCGGGGAAACTTCAGAGATCTTGGATGCGATCAAACACGCTTTGAGCCAAGTTTCTCTAAAAATGCAGCAGGACAGCCTCCACTACACAGCTGACATGTCGAGATGGATTGCAAAGGAAGTGCACGAGCACAAACAGTACTTTTATAATCATAATGCAGTCTGCAGCTGGACAGGCGATCAAATGATACACTATCACAGCAGCTGTCAAAGATTAAACATAGGGACTAAATAATAATATTAGTGTTAATGTTAGTTCAGCTAGTCATATTTGGACTTTGCTATTAAAAATTACTTAACTACTGAAGCTATGTTTTGCAGTGCCATACTGTATTAAACTGTGCATGTTGATTTTATAATAGATCACTATATGAAATTTGCACCATGAGTGCAGAACTTTTTTAAACAATTCCTGTTAGGAGAAAATAGATAGATACATATATAGTTATATACAGTAGATCCTTAAAGGGGCTACATTATGAAAAACAAGTTGGACAATCTCTACGAAAATGCAAACTCTGTACCTATTGCAAGTTCTTCACTTAAGCCGTAATATGAATTCTACCAACTTTTACAAATCATTCAGAATCACAGACTCTTAATGCTACAGAAGAACATACTAGCGCTGGGCAATAAGACAATAGAATAATATCAATATTATGATAAATCCTATCACAGTATATTTTTCAGAGATATTGCGGGTATTGCGATATGTTTTTGTAGCATGTTATAACAATTACAAACTGACTGGAAGTAGCTGTTTTGATTTTTAAAATTGAACAAATTTGATCTTTAAAATTGTAAACCTTCACTGAATTTATTATTCTGAAATTTACAGGCCAATAGCTTCAGTTAATGTTCATATCAAACATCAGAATGAAAAAAAAGTGTGATCTCTGTGGCTTTAATCATAGCATGTTTGATGGTGCTAGATGGGCTGGATTGAGTATTTCAGAAACTGCTCCTGGGATTTTCACACACAACAGTCTCTAGAGTTTACATGGAATGGTGTGAAAAACAAAAAACATTGAGTGAGTGACAGTTTTGCGGGTGGAAACGCCTTGTTGAGAAGAGAGTTCAGAGGAAAATGGCCAGATTAGTTTGAGCTGCCAGAAAGGATACAGTAGCTCATATAATTACGCTTTACAACCGAGGTGAGCAGAAAAGCATCTCAGCATCTACAAAACATCGAACCTTGAGGTGGATGGGCTACAACAGCAGAAGACCACATCAGGTTCCACTCTTGTCAGCCAAGACCAGGAATCTGAGGCTATCCTGGGCACAGACTCACCCAAACTGGACAGTTGAAGGTTAGAAAAAAACCAGGTGATTTTTTTTTTTCTACTCTTCAACTGTCCAGTTTGGGTGAGTCTGTGCCCAGGATAGCCTCAGATTCTTGTTCTTGGTTGACAAGAGTGGAACCTGATGTGAGGATGTAGCGGTGTTCAAAATGAACCAATCACATTCAGTATTGTGTTCAAAAGTAATCATCACAAAGCTGTCATCAATGAAATTATTCCGATTAATCAAATAAAGATCTGCTGTTTCTGTAAGATCTTCTTCACCTCACCTTGGTTTCATCTGACTGCTGAAGCCATGGTTCACGGTGATCTTATCAGTCTTCCTGTTTCTTTTTTTCCCCCCAGATTTTCTCCCTAATTTAGCCTTGGCCAGTTCCCACCTACCAGTTACCAACCTGGGAAGGTGAATGCAATCACGTGCTTTCTCTGAGTCACGTGAACCCAGCCAACCAACTGCTGCTCATGCTGAGTCACAGGGCAACCTAACACACACGGAGGAAAGCGCTATCCGCCTTCCCCTCGCCTATCCCCTTCTGCATACATGAGCTCACAGACACTTACGATTGGTTAGTCACTGTGATTGACAGGATGTCTGTAGCATCGTCGAGATTCAAACTTGATTTCCGTACAATAGGGCAAATTTTTTTGGGTGAAAATCTGTTATCATACAGAATCAAATCACGGCCATTTCACAGTTATCTGATTGGTTATACTGTCTAAAATAGGTATTGGTGAAAACCTGTATGTATATATGTGTGCGGTGGGGGGGGGGGGGGGGGGGCGGTACCATGTCAGAGTGTGAGAGGCTATAGTAGCACAAGTCCTTGCAAGCAACATTGAATAATCAATCCAATCAATCATCAAATTTCTGTTCAGGTTTGGAACAGCAGCACATTCCAAAAGAGTGATTTTAAGCAACAGGAATACGTTTGCTTGTATTGACATGACACTCGGTCCTCCCGTCTCTGCGCATGCTAATATACCAGAGTACGCGAACGCTACCTCACTGACCCCGAATCCTACAGCTCAAACATCTCCCATCTCTTGCAGCATTCTCAGAATATTTCTCAGGCTTATACAAATACAGCTGAAGAGCAAAAACTATAATCTGAGACTTGCATGAGTCAGCTAATGAATATTAATGGACATCAAGAGACCTGCTTATGAATATTAATGAGTAGGCCTAATTTTCAGAGTAAGAATCATGCACTGTAATATATACGCTTAAATATAATGAGAATGCCTGCAGGTACTAAAATATGTAAGGGATAACAAGACAGACTGTGCATTTATTCATTTATTAATGAACAGCAGATTGTGCATTTTAACAGCTTATAAGTTACATTTAATGTTTTGGAACGTCTGAGAGTCTTAGTTAGCTCCTGTTCTCACTTAAGTTATAGCTAGCTAAACAGATGATAAACAGATGATAAACAGATGTTCCCTCACCAGCTTCTCTCTCTCTCTCTCACAAAACACAGCCTGTCATTTTACTGAGAAATCAGAAAGCGTAAACTCCTCTGTCCTGAACACTTTCCTATGCTGGGAAACTTTCCAAAGCACCGTGACTGTTACAAAGTTAAACAAATGTCTCAGGACGTAAAACTTCACCACATCAATGATTATACGTTTTACTTTGTTAAACATGTTTTTCGAATCCATTTAGTATTAGTCTTAGATTATGTGGAGCGTCTGCTGCACAAGTCCATGCGTATGAGCTGTGACAATACAAACAATAATGTATTAGAATTAAGCACGTTAATATTAACTATCGTTCATGTTACAGCTGGAACTACTGTCCATGCTGCTGTTATACAAAAATAACACACTCTATCCAATCAGATTTGAGAATTGGACTGCACTGTGGTATAAAGAATCATTAACTACTTGCCATGAAGCTTAAACTATGAGGAAAAAAAACGAATTACACATAGGGTTTCAACAGATAATCAACGAAATCACCTACATTTGATAATAAACAGTTTAAAGAGTACATCGAAAATGATTCATCTCATACAAACGTGGCAAGCAAAATGAATGCAGCATCCAAGTGTCTAAAAACCTTATGACTGTTGATATGTTGAAGTTTTTCCTAAGGAGTTGCTTATTTAGCAGTTACGGAAGGAGTCTCCGGTGTGAGCGTTTTGTAACAGTAAGTTTTCTACTGAAGAGAAGGTCCACGCTTTGTGGTTTCTCAGGAACACAACAAGCTTTGTTTTAAGTCTTCAACAGAAAGAAAAAAAAAGAAAAAAAAAAAGGATGGTGAGGAAATGATTGGAATGATAACAGGAAATAACTTGTTTTGTGGACGTTCCACAACATTAAATGTTAACTGTAAATAGATAATTTTTTTTTTTTTTAAATGTGTCATTCATTCATAAATATAGATATAAAAAAACTGTAATTGCTGTGGTAGAAGAGGAATGTACAGTGCTGTGGAAAAAGTATTTTCCCCCCATCCTGATTTTTTCTGTTTTTGTGAATCTCATACTTGTTTTAGATCTTCAAACAAAAAACATAAAACAAAGGCAACCTGAGTAAACACACGACACAGTTTTTATTTTATTTATTTATTTTTTATTGAAGCAAAAAAAAGTGATTCAACATCCATCACCCATGTGAAAAAATAATTACTTGCCCCCATAAACTTAAAATCTGGTTGTGCCACCTTTAGCAGCAATAACTGCAACCAACCAGTAGGACACTCAAAAAAAAAAAAAAAAAAAATTTATTTTAGCTTTTTTTGGAGCATTCAGAGGTGGACTTACTCCTATGCTTGAGATTATTGTCTTGCTGCGTAATCCAGTTGCAATTGAGTTTCAACTTACAGACTGAAGACAGGACATTATCCTTTAGGATTTTCTGGTAGAGAGTAGAATTCATGTTTCTCTCAATTATTGCAAGTTGCCTAGGCCCTGAACCAGTAAAGCATTCCCACACCATCACACTGCCACCACCATGTTTAACCATAGATATGATGTTCTTTTTATCGAATTCTCTATTTGGTTTACGCCACATGTAACGGGACCCCTCTCTTCCAAACAGTTCTACTTTCGACTCATCAGTCCACAGGACATTCTCCCAAAAAGTTTGAGGATCATCAAGGTGCGTTTTGGCAAAATTCAAACGAGCCTTAATGTTCTTCTGGGTTAGCAGTGGTTTTCATGGATGCCATTTTTGCCCAGTGTCTTTCTGATAGTAGAGTCATCAACAGACTTCCTGGATGAGTCGTCGCTGTGCTCTTGGGGGAACTTTGGAAGGTCGGCCACTTCTGGGAAGGTTCACTACTGTGCTGAGTTTTTCCATTTGGAGATAATGGCTCTCACTGTGGTCCTTTGGAGTCCAAGAGATTTTGGCATAGTGTGTTACTGGGTAAGACCTTTTTAACCAACTTCATGCTGGTGAAAAAGTTCTATTTAAGTGTGGATTTCATTGAACAGGGTTGGTAGTAATCGGGCCTGGTTGCATCTAGTCCACGTGAACCCCATTCTGAATGCAGTTTCATAGATTTGGGGAATTATTAACTGCGAGGGCAAATACATTTTCACACAGGCCCAATTGGTATTGGATAACTTTTAAGCCACAATAAATAAATATAATTTAAAAACTGTATTTTGTGTTTACTCAAGTTTCCTTTGTTGTAT